>JAMPIV010004240.1:0-490000 GCA_024509875.1 Oreohelix idahoensis | reverse complement strand
TGTGTGTGTATATATATATATTGTTTGGGATGTCAGGTATTGGTAGTACCTCTGGTGAAGGAGCTGTCATGCCCTTTTCAGGGCAGCTCGGCCACCTTTGGTCCAAACCTGGCATCCAGCTCTCACCTGTGGCTCCTCGTAGCTGTCAGCATGCGACAGCGGCCAACCCCCGGGCAACGGCTTTGACAGGCCGGCTAAACTAGGTGAGGGTAGCCGACTGGTTATAAACCTTCGGTGAGTTAGGGTCTGCCTACCCATGCATGCGAAGACTGGATTCGATAGACTGCGCAGAAGAAACCATCTATACCATAGGGGAATCTCCCTATTATCTATTGCGGGCAAAATCCTGGCTCGAGTCCTGCTCAATCGCTTGACTGTGCATCTCGAATCGCAGGACTTACTTCCAGAGAGTCAGTGTGGTTTCCGAGCAGGCAGCGGGACCGTCGATATGATATTTGCTGCTTGCCAACTTCAGGAGAAATGCCAGGAACAGCACAGTGACCTATACACAACATTTATTGACTTGACCAAGGCCTTTGACACTGTCAATAGGGACGGACTATGGAAAATTATGGCGAAATTCGGCTGTCCCGATAAGTTCATCTCAATTGTCCGCCAGTTTCATGAAGGTATGATGGCTCGCGTATTGAATGATGGAGAACCTTCTGAACCCTTTCCCGTCACAAATGGTGTCAAACAGGGTTATGTGCTCGCCCCGACACTATTCAGTATGATATTTGCTGCCATGCTGTCTAACGTTACGCATGACAGTAGCGACGGCATACACATCAGATACAGGACAGATGGGAATCTGTTCAATTTGAGACGATTACAGTCCTTTACGAAGGTGAATGAAACAATGATCTCTGACCTCGTCTTTGCGGACGACTGTGCCCTCAACACCTGCACAGAACTGGACATGCAGAGGAGGCTTTCTGTGGCGTGTGATGACTTTGCCTTACCATCAATACGAAGAAATCTGAAGTAATGTTGCAACCTGCTCCTGGGAAACCTTACTGTGAACCAAATATCACAGTAAAGAACCAACGTCTCCAAATGGTGGACAGCTTCACTTATCTAGGCAGTACCCTTACCAAAGATGTGAATATCGACTCCGAGGTCAACAACAGAATTGCAAAGGCAAGTGCAGCTTTCGGAAGACTAAGAGTAAATGTCTGGGATCGACAAGGAATTAGTGCAGCCACCAAGATAAAAGTATATCATGCAATAGTACTCACTACCCTCCTGTATGCCTGTGAAACATGGACAGTGTATAGCAGACATGCCAAGAAGCTTAATCATTTCCACATGAGCTGTCTTTGCAGGATCCTCAGGATCAACTGGCATGATAGAGTATCTAAATCTGAGGTCCTCAACAGAGCACATATCTCAAGCATCTACACATTGCTGCAGAGGGCCCAAACTAGATGGGCCGGACATGTTGTTCGCATGCCCAAAAAACGCATCCCAAAGCAGTTGATGTACAGCGAACTCTCCACGGGTAAGCGAACAGCAGGAGGACAAAAGAAACGCTTCAAAGACTCACTGAAAGCATCGTTGAGCAGCTTCAAAATTGATGTCTCCTCCTGGGAGACTATCGCACAGGATCGCTGTGCCTGGCGGACAAACATTACTCAAGGTGCTCGCATTGCAGAACAGAATTTAGCTGATAAGGCAGAAGGCAAGCGTGCTGCAAGAAAGGCCAGAATGCACAGCAACACTACTATCGACTCTAACCATGTGTGCCCCGTATGTGGCAGGGCCTGTAGGGCCAAAATAGGATTAATTAGTCACATGAGATCACGGCACAGATGTGTCACAACTGTAGTCTGAAGCTGTCGCCATCTTCGCTTGCGATGGGCAACTATTATTATTATTATATATATATATATCCTTTAGCACGCTGCATTCTTTGGCGAAAATTTTCGCCTGCAGCTGCATTCTTTTTCACAGCGTCCCGTTTCTATAGTGGGTGACCCTTAATGTCTGTAGTTTTTGTGTTTCTTAGTCAATTGCTATCATTTTTGGAATTTATATAAATAAATGAATGGTGAATCTGATGATATAAAATTTGTTTGTGTACATGTTAGATGTGATAGGAAGAGAGGAAAGGAAAGATGAAAAAAAACGAAAAAAATTAAAAAAAAAAAATAAAATTTTTTTTTTTTAATTTTAAAATTAAAAAAAAAAATTAAAAAAATGACCAACGAACGAAGAGTCCATATCCCTTGCATCTCAATGAAAGTCATTTGACCAATAGAGCAATACAAATCAAATGACGATCTTTTCGTTACACCCATCATCAGTAGCAAAGCAACAAACTCCCTAGCCAGCCGTGACATTCGGCCGTAATCCTATTTTTTTCCGATATTCCTAATCCTAACCCCGAAAATTATACATACTTGAAAGGCCATTTTACTTTCGTTTCCATCTCAGCCATCAAACATATTCTGAGAACCGATTTCAGCGCTTATAAAGACACAAATTTCATCCCCACCGCATGGCGTCAGAATCCAATAAAATTAGAGCGAAATGGCCGCGTGTCTGATGCCGATTCATTTCGATTTAAAAAATTTACAAAAAATAAACGCGGATACACCCATCACTTTTTTAAGATCGGAAACGGAAGCTAACTCTCTTGCAAATAAAATTACAACTTAACATCCGGGGCTGAAAATCACGTGTACACAAGTCCTCATGCTAGAAACGGTGACAGCCGCAAGGCGACTAATATCGCCTCCAGCTGGCAGAACATAGGTTGCGTTCGGCGGATGTCTCGCCGGCAGTGTGCTAAAGGATATATACCACCCCCAATCACACTTTGTCACTGGGTGACGTTATATGTGGATGACCTCATACTGGACTTATCTAGGAAATTATAGCCAAATGATTACTTTTTAAAATAACACACCTTGGAGAACTGCATGAAAGTTATGAATCCATAAATAAAAAGATTACATAATAGGCCCACTATTATTATTTAGATCCTAGTGTTCATATGCCTCCAATAATATTAATGTTTTTTATAAACGACAGCAGTAAGGAATTGGGTAGTGTACACACACAAAAAAGGTGCTAATCACTCAAATGAGGCTTCAGAAAAATTGTAGTTCCTGGGCATTGCACCAAAATGGTTAAAATGAAATACAGTGGGACATGTTCTGCAATGTCATCGTTGTTAAGTCACCAACGTATATAGGGTTAGGATTCCTAAACCGGTTGAAATGAATACTAGGTCGTCTGTTCAAAACAGCCTTAAAAAGAATTCAGAGATGCAGTTAAAAGAGGTAAGGGTTAGATATCCTACATCTAACACTAACCATAATGACATTAGAACTTACTAGGATGACACTGAAGAACACAGCCCACTGTTCTTCATTTTAACCCCTTAATGTAACACTAACCATTATTACTGCATCTCTGATTTCTTTTACATGGCGTATCAAACACATGGCTCATTTCCCAAAGTTTTACATTCACCAAGACAAGCAGAAAATAGTAGAGAGGAGGCTGCCATACCGCCGAGGAGGCGATCATACTGCAAAAGAGGCTATTTCATATTTACACTAGCCTTAACCTAACACCCACCATGTTTCAAGCTGTGGCAAACATAATAACGTCTAACATTAATGTCGTATTAAAAAAATTCCAACTCATAGCGTATGGATAGATACTCGACCAACATGTTGGCATCTTGTCTACTGTTTCCAATTTTAACCGCTCAAACTTCACTAACTGCACACTCATCTATTCTCACTTTGTCCCTCGAACTGAGTATAGCAATCCCCAGCCTAGCGCTGTTAATTCATTCCTGAAACATGGAGCGCTACCTGAAAAAGCACTTAACAAAATTTTGATTCTTCATAAGAATTAAGAAAATAAATTAATTCGTTCCCAAAATCCTGAAAGCTGTATAAAAATTATGTAAAAAGTGATACACAACAAAAACTAAATAGTTAACAACATTTATTAACTACATATAATTATCAAACATATTGAACGCAAACAAAATATTATGTATGTACTGTACTACAAAAAATATTATAGGACTTTAATCGCTACTACTTCCGTCGCTTGTGGCAGAGATGTCTTCATCATTAGACGACTGGTTAGCAGATGGTTTTGTAGATGTTGAAAAAGCTATGTCTGGCTCCAGATGTAGAAAGCACAGCTGTCAATTGGGGGCTGAAGGTATTGGATGAGACTTAAACAAAAAAAGGGCTGATGGGAAGAAGGGCGAACTGGAGGCTGTCATATTGGTCTATTTTTGGCAAGTGGCTATGATTGCGAATAATGTATATAACTGTGGCATTTACACGGTTAGATACGACACGATATATGTAAAAGCGAAGGTACATAGTTGGGATAATATTTTATTGAATTGTGGGCGAAGGTGCTGGTTAGGGTTTTGGTGGTTGTGGAGGTACTGGGGGGGGGGGGGTGTTAGGTCTATGTCTGCATTTTCATTTCTTGATGGCATTTTTGGGGGGAAGGTGCCTGTTATGGTTTGAGGGGGAGGGGGGTTGGCAGCACTGGTGCAAAGTGGGGGGTGGCGGCACTGGTGCAAAGCGGGACGAAGGCTGGGGGGTCAATGTTTGTATTTTCGTAGGAAAAATATTTTTTAGTGTAGTGATGGGTCATCGGTCAATACATTAGGTCATGTGTCTCCGTGTGGTGTGTTTGCACATAACATAAATTGTTGTAAGCATGACACAAAGAAGCTAACAGGAAAATATAAGCAAGCAAATGGAATCATAAAAGATAAGAATGGAAAATTGCTTAGTAATATACAAGAACAAATGAAGAGATGGACAGAATATTTTGAGGAACTTCTCAACAGACTAGCTCAAACTAATCCCCCAGACATCCAGCCAGCAGAAGAGGAGCTTCTAATCAGCTGTGAACGACCAAGTAGAGAAGAAATAAAGAAAGTCATAAAGCTTCTGAAAGATTGAAATGCAGCTGGTCCAGATGACATTCCAGTAGATGCCATCAAAAACAGATATTGATACCTCTAAAGAGATATTATACAAACTACTTGGCAAAGTCTGGGAGAGAGGGGAAATACCAGCAGAATAGAAGGAAGGTTATCTGGTCAAATTGCCTAAGAAGGGAAATTGACAAGAGTGCACAAATTACAGAGGAATAATGTTACTATCAGTGCCAGGAAAAGTATTAAACAGAATCATCCTTGAGAGATTAAAATAGTCCATAGACAAGCAACTGAGAGATGAACAAGCAGGTTTTTGACAAAAGAGATCCTGTACAGACCAGATAGCCACATAACAGCTGAACATAGTCTGGAACAGAATTCACCGCTATACATCGGATTTGTGGACTATGAAAAGGCATTTGACAGTGTAGACAGAGAATCACTTTGGAAATAATGAGGCATTATGGAGTTCCCATGAAGATACAAGAACTTACTTACTTAGTCGTTCCCCTTCTACCGTGAGGTGTAGAGGTTTGGAAGAGAGAGCGCCAGACTATCCTATCGGCTGTCTTCCTCCTGGCCTTGTTCCATTCTAGTCCTCGATCCTTCAAAGATTGTCTAATGTTGTCCTCCCAGTGGACTCTGGGTCGTCCTCGGGGTCTGGATCCTTGGCTCTTTGTTTCCCATGCTTGTCGTGGTATCCGATCTTCTCCCATTCTGCAGACATGGCCAAACCATCTTAATTGGGACTGTTCTACTTGGGTCTGCAGGGGGTAGGATTTAAGGCCTTGATGTATCGTCTGGTTGCGTACCATGTCTCTTCTTGTTACTTCAACCACCTTCCTCAGATACCTCATTTCTGAGGTTTGGATCTGGCTTTTATGGGTTGTAGTCATTGCCCATGACTCGCATCCGTATGTCAAGACTGGGACATAGGTGGAGCGGTATACAGCCATCTTCGTTTTCTTACCAACCTCTCTCTTGCTGAGGAATCCTCGATTTATGGCCTGAAAAAGTCTCCCAGCTGCTGCTTTTCGAGTGGCCAACTCTTCTTTGATGCCTCCCTTTCGGTCTATAATAGCTCCAAGGTATTTAAAGTGGTCGACCTGCTCCAGGACCTGTTCTCCCAGCTTAATCTGATGTTTTCTTTCTTCTCGTGATATCACCATGGATTTTGTTTTAGAGCTGCTTATGACCATCCCTCTCTTCTCCAGCTCTTCCTTCCAGACTTGCAGGTTGGATTGGAGATGTGCCTCTGATTTAGCAATCAGGGCAACATCATCAGCAAATGCCAGCTCCGAAATATAGACCTGTCTCATCTTCCAGTACCCCACTGAATACTTTCTTGTTCTCTCCTTACATGCCTTGATGACCTCGTCCATAAGGAGTATGAAGAGGTAAGGTGATAGGATATCACCTTGTCTTACACCAGTGGTGGTCCTGAACTCTTCTGACTTATGGTTTGCTGTCCTCACATAATTTCTGCAAGACTTGTAGAAGCTCTGTATAGCATGAATCAGAGGTGCTGGAATATTCTTCCTTGCCAAACAGTCCCAAAGTTTGCTCCAGGGGACCCTGTCAAATGCCTTTTCCAGATCTATGAAACAAAGATGCATCTCACTCTTATACTCAAGGGCCTTTTCACTCAGCTGTCTGAGTGTGAAGATTAGGTCTTGAGTACTTCGGTTTGCTCGGAATCCGCACTGGACCTCATCCAATTGTGGCTCAGCTAGGCGTCGGAGTGTCTGCTCTAGGATTCTAGAGTAGATTTTACCAGGGACACTGAGAAGGGATATGCCTCTATGGTTTCCACACTGTCGATTGTCACCCTTTTTGAAAATTGGTGTTATGATGGCAATCTCCCAATCCTTTGGTATGGTCTTGTTGTACCACGCTGCCTGTAAAACCCTTAAGAGTAATAGGTCGCCTGATGCTCCCATGAACTTAACCATTTCTGGTGTTATACCATCATGCCCTGGTGCTTTGCCCATCTTGATTTTCTCCAGTGCTGCCTTCAGTTCTTCCATCGTTATGTCATCTTCACCATCATTGGTTTTCTCTTCTGTGCTAGTGTTTATCATTTCTGATGCTTCACCATGCTCACCATCCAGGAGTTCTGAGAAATATTCTTTCCATCTTCCCATTACTTCCTTCGGGGCAGTAAGCAATTTGCCTTGCTTGTCCTTTATAAATTTGAGAGGGCATTGTTTTTCCTTCCTCATGTTTTTAGGGTCTTATAGAACAATTTCTGGTTTTCTTGTGCATCTTTTTCTAGCTTTTCTCCAAATTCTTCCCATGACTTCTGTTTTGCTGCTAGCACTTTGTTCTTTGCTTCTGTTCTAAGTGTCGCATATTCTCTATATTTTTCCATTTGTCCTGTTGTGTTTTTAGCTCCTAAGTATTGTTTCCATGCCATTTTCTTCTCTCTTATTTTCTCTTTGACTTCCTCTGTCCACCAAGGTGTCCTCTTTCTCTTGTTCCCAAGTCGGACTTCACCGCATGCTTCTGCAGCAGCTGTCTTTATGATATCCTTGAATTTAATCCAGAGGGTTTCCAAGTCATCAGGTCGTTCTTCTGTGTTGCTCACCGCTGCAGCAATAAGCCCCTGATTCTTCTTCTTCTTCTTCCGTCCTTAGCCACAGACCGTCAAAGCAGTCAGTGGCCATTACGCCTAGTGGCGTCTTAGGGCAACAGCAGATAGGTTTTCTTTGCCATTATTTCCCATCACGCCTAATGGCGTCTTTAGGGCAACGGCAAATCAACCAATTTGCTGTTGTTTCCGTAATCGAAGTGACTGGCAAACGGGTGATCAGCCCGTTGTGTAAGCCCCTGATATCTGGTCTTAATTTCTGGCTCTCTCAGCTTGTAGGTCCTAATGCTCATTTCTCCTGCTCGTTTACTTGGTTTCTTGCGTGATGTTGGACAGTTCCTAGGCTGAGCAACTCTTTCAGTTGTTCTTTTGATTGTTAGCAGGTAGTGATCACTTCCAATCTCTGGCCCCCTCCAGACTCTAGCATCTCGGACATATTTGAATGAGCTTCTCCGAACAATGGCATAGTCGATCACTGACTTCTCATTCTTTGTTGGTTCACATCTAGTGTATGCATGTATGCGCTTATGGGGGAACTTTGTGTTTGTAATGATCAGATTCTGCTCACTGCAGAATCTAAGGAGTCGCTTTCCATTGTCATTGAGAGTATCTTCTCCATATCTTCCGATAACTCCACCCCATCTAGCATGGTCATTTCCAACTCTGGCATTAAAATCTCCGAGCATGATAACTTCATCTAGGCAGTCATCCACTGTCCTTTGAAGCAGCTCGAAGAATTCCTCCTTGACCTCTGCTCTCATCCTCATTTGGCCCATACACTATGACCAGGTTGACTATGGTTTCTCCTTCTTTTAGTTTAACAACCATAATGCGCTCCGAGACAAAGTTCCATCCCTTGATACTATCTTTTTGATTTTGGGCCACAATGCAACCCACGCCCCCTTTAGCTCTTTCAGACATGGGTACACCACTGTAGAGCAGCGTGTTGCCATCGAGATCCATGACTCCTTGTCCTTTTTTCTTTGTTTCCGTTATAGCCAGGATTTCTAGTTTTGCTTTCCTCATCTCTTCCACCAGCTCCTCTTCCTTCCCATTTATACTTCTTGTGTTCCAAGTTCCATAAGTCGTAGTCCGTAGTCCGTTCCAGTTCGTCGCCTTTAGAATCAGTCCAGTTTTCTCTCTTGTGTTGCTAGTAATCGTGATTTAAAGCAAACAGGTGATTGGCCTGTTGTGCCTTTGCATGGTGGAGGGGCTGCCTCCTTACGGCCTCCATGCAGGCCGCCCTCCTCCTTTTTCATCCGGGCTTGGGACCGGCATTGGCGGAGTTAGATACAAGAACAAGAACTTAATAAAGAAGACCTATGAAGACATGACATGCAGAGTTCTTCATGAAGGACAGCTTATAGAACCGGTACTATTAGAACTGGAGTGAGACAGGATACCTCTTGTCTCCATTTCTTTTCTTACTAGCAGTAGATTGGGTTTTGAAAACATCGACATCACACAACAGAAATGGAATCCAGTGGAATATGACTAAACAGCTTGATGATCTGGATTTTGCAGATGACTTGGCTCTTCTGTCCCATAATGATAATCAGATGCAAGACAAAATGAAAATTCTCGATGAGAGGTCACACAAGTGGGCCTGAAAATACACAGGGAAAAGACAAAGATTATGAGAATAAATGCAAGAAATGATAACAAGGTTGAACTTGAATAAACACCACTAAAAGATGTAGAATCGTACACATATCTTGGCAGTAATAATAGACAAAGTTGGAGGGACAGACAGCGATATCAAAATAAGAATACAAAAAGCAAGAGGAGCTTTCATTACATATGGAGAAACAAGAGAAATCAAGTCCAACACGAAAATAAGAATCTTCAACTCAAATGTCAAGCCTGTCCTATTGTTTGGCTCTGAGACATGGAGAGCAACAAAAACAAAAACAAAAAAGCTACAGACTTTTATAAATAGGTACCTGCATAGAATAGAAGGACTGAAATGATATGACAAAGTCACAAATGTGGAATTGAGACAAGAACCAGACAAGTACCGGTGGAACAAGAGTTAAGAAGACGCTGGCGATGGAAAGGACACTTATTGAGGAAACCTGTTGATAGCATTACAAGGCAGTCCTTGTTCTGGAATCCACAGGGAAAGAGAGGCAGAGGTAGACCAAAAAAAACACATGGAGAAGAGAACTGGATACAGAGGTGAAAATGATGAGGAAAACGTGGAAAGAGCTTGAGCAGATGGCACGGGACAAGAGGACTTGGCATGTGTTTGTTGAAGGTCTATGCTCCTTGGGGAGCTGAAGGGTATTGATTGATTGATGATTTATTATGAAATTAGAAACTAGAGGCATTATACATCATAACTATAACCTATCAGAGGTTGAACAGGATACTTTTAGTTCATTTTGGTTAGTGTTAATAGTGGGTATTTTACAATGTGTCGAAGCGATACTGTTACTTGTCCGTATAAATAGCGTTTGGGCAAAATGGCGGGACTTGTTCCATTAGCCTATTCTTCCCAGCTACCAAAAAAACAAATGAATTAAACTTGATTTGCATTGCCACCTTTTTTCTCTTCAAGTAGCACCTAAGATCTTGTTTATATGTTATGGATTACCATATAACTGCATTTAATTTTGTGAGAATGCTTCATTATGCTAGCTAGCAATGACAAAGCTTCTTGACCATCCCACCACCCTGAATGATCTTGAAAGTTATATTCCTGCCTCCCACGGAATTTTGCGCACAGCGTAAGATAGAATTTCTTAAGCGCATAACGAGCATAAAATAGAAACAGCGCTAGCCTAATCGAACAGCGTAAGACCGGGGCATTGCTGTACTACACGTCTGACTTTACGTTCGTTAACTTGAAAACATCTTAGGCCTAGGCCCTAGGCTATATCCTAATTATAACCCTTCAGAGGTTGAACGAGATAACTTTTGGTAATTTCCTATTACTCGTGCGTTTTTGCTCCGCAGTGAATATGTCTTGTTTCGTAGCAGTTAGGGTTAGGATTAACAATAACCCTAACCCAAACCCTAATCCTAACCCTCATCCTAAACCTAACCGCTACGAAAGAACACATAACTACACATATTCACTGCGTAGCAAAAAAGCACAAGTAATAGGAAATTAGACTAGCCTAACCTTTTTCATCATCAATTAGGGCCTACAAAAAAAATATATGTTCATTAAATACCACCGAATAGCCTATTGCTACCTAGGTTAATAACAAATAGAATCTTACCTATTTTTTTCGCGTACGACCTTCTTAATGTTATAAGACATAAATGTTGCATGGCAGACTGCACCGTCAATGAGGAAATCACAAACCTGTTCAAGGCTGCCGACATCTTGACTAACTAAAAAGTGTGAACAAACGAAAATTACTTTTTTTTTTTTTTAACCCCCACCAAACCAAAAATACAAATTATTGTCAGAGCTTTCGTTTCTTTACGCTTTTCAGTTAGTCAAGATGTCACGAAAATGGTACGACGATCGAAATGAAGTTTGTGAGTGTGTGTGTGTGTTTTTGTGTCCATATCCAGGAAACTCTACATTTGTATTCTGCGTGGGATACGTGGTTCAATCCCATGTGGGTCATAAGTTGGGTACACATTGATCTTTATTCAATACTTACTTACTTAGTCATTCCCCTTCTTCCGTGAGGTGTAGAGGTATCTTTATTCAATACTTGCTTGTTTTTTTTTCTTTTGTTTAGTTTTTCCAGGGTGCAATTTCTCTGCCTTTTGTAGCAGTGCTGCCTAATGTCTATAGTGTTTCTGGTGTATCCCCTTCCTTGTTCCTAGATTAATCTCTCTTTACCTGGTGTGAGTTGGTGCTCCCTGAACAACTAACTCCACAGTGAAAGCAGACCTTCCAGATATTAGCCTACTCTCCGCGGGCAAAAAATTCAAATGCAAGACAAACTGAAATATCTTGGAGAAATGTTCGATCAAGGACTATTGTACAAGTACCATGTTAATCTGATCACACAGAAGTGCACGAGAGGTGTGGTATAGGAGAACTGGGTAAAGTCTACCACAGTTATATAAGGATCTACAAAAGCAAATACATAAAGTATGTAAATGTATTACAAAATGAGGATTTCAGCTGAATACAAATAAAACAAGGGGGATGATCTTCAGTAAAGATAGGGTTGTTAAAAATAAAATTATAGACATTCATATCCAAGGGAAAAAACACTAATAGGGTGCAAACCACTCGATATCTGAGAATGACACTGGACAAACAGCTAAACTCACAGAAGAGAACAAGTGGTAATCTTCAGACTCCGCACTGGCCACAACAGATTGAGATACCATCTATTCAACAAGCTAAAGATAGGAACTACCGAACAGTGTAACTGTGGCACTGATAGAATGACTGCTGAACATCTGCTTCAAAGTTGCCCCTTATATGTGGTACAGAGAAAGTGCATATGGCCGACGCCAGCTCCTTTCGTAAAAAAGCTTTACGGGGATTCAAATAGCCTCAAACTGACTACTGCTTTCTTTGAGAACATTCAAATGGACGTCTGAGAGTGTACGAAGAAGAAGAATAAACACATAGATAAACTAATGGAGTCTTGCAGAGGATTGACTAACTTGTTAAGATATTTGAAAGGCAATGGATATGGTGCAAGCACTAAGACTATACTCAATTTTTATAAATCTTTTATTAGAGGAAAAATAGATTATGAAAGTTTAATATATGACTTTGCTGCACACAGTAACAAGATTAAATTAGAAAGAAACCAGTATCAAGCTTTATGTACAATATCAGGTGCAATCAGATCAACATCAATGGGAGCTCTAGAGGTGGCTTTAGAAATTATACCCTTGGAATTGCGGAGAAAGGACTAAATTACATTGTGACATATTATGAAAATAACTTTCATATATCTTTCTATTATCTACACTTTTCTTTTACCCGACTTTCACCTACGTACTTTTTGTTAACTTAAACCCTCCTGCACCCAGAATCTGTCTCTTGTTCTAATTTAGCACAGATTATTGCGGTTCGATATTTCCTTTGATGAGAGGTTTACGAGTAGACCTATTAGCTAACATGAGCCGGTTACATTTAATTATAAATGCCAGCGATCTAGAATCGTTGTAAAGTGACGCAGCAGAGGAAGGTGGCGTTTAGTTTTAACGCATTTTTCGTTGGACAGTATCAGGGGAAATAAAATTTGAGTAGATATTGGGAACCAAGGTGAGAAATTTTTATTACCTTTCCCTGAATCCGGTCGTTTGATAAGTAATTAAACAAGGCGAATCGCAAGATCTAAAGACATTGCTCGCTGGAATGGCCATACGAGCAGAGACGTGTAAAATTTGCACTGATTAGCAAAATTACATTACGCCAGATCTCAAGTGAGTCCATACGCAACAGAGAGAGTCTGGATTTTGGTTCTAGCGTGGAAAAGGGCTTTGATTTCACTTATTTCCCAAGATCTGAATGTAGGTGCTAACATCTGGCAGAGAGTCTGGTTTTAGGTGAATAGTGGCCATTTCCTTTGATTTCGGAGATATATATATATATATATATATATATATATATATATATATATATATATATATATATATATGATAGGAAACTCTTTACAGAGCGATACAACAGGAAGCAATCTGATCATCAGAAGAAGTCCCCCATCCGACAAGTGTTTCGGCCCTATATACTCCTTTACACTCATGACTCCCAAGCGTCTCAGCTTCCTGTTGTCTTGCATCGAAAATGAACCCATTTCACTTATGGTAGCAACTTTAAATTCCACAACTCAGCCATATATATATATATATATATATATATATATATATATATATATATATATATATATATATATATATATATATATATATATATACCCAGCCTTCTAACTAAAATTTATCCAGTACTCATCAGACTGTAAAGACATCTAGCTCGAATTCTAGAATCCTTTGTATTAAAGTGAAGTTCTTAGTTTTTCGTTGGAGAATAGTCTTAGAAGTTTGTGTGAAGGTAATATATCGACTAGTAGTTGGAGTGATTTAAGTGGTAAAATCGTCAATTATATTTCTCTAGTTTTACTGTGTTACAGTGGATAGCAGAACAAATAATAATTTCTAGCTAAACTCTTCCAGCTATAATATAAATTTAATTAACTGCTAGTAACCAGTCAGAGAATATTTTAACCCACTAAGTAAAGGCACTGATTCATCACGAGTATCGACGAAATATGTATTTATTTCTAATTCATGATGACTGTTTTTTAAATAATTAGAATTTATTTCACGGAAGTTTTTAAACGATAAGACAAGCTCTAAGCTTGTAGTTTATAATTTAAAGTTAAATAACCGAAGTGGATAAATATATTCTATGTTACGCGGGGTAAGGATAGGATTGTGAATACTATATATTATGTTAAGTATTTTGTATGTTTTTCTCTTTACACAGTATTTGGGTCAAACCCTAAACCTTACCAGCGGCTTCCATATGAATCTGAGAATAACTTTACAAAAGAACATTCTTATATAAATATCGAGTTTTTTCAAGGTGACCTGTCTGGTCTCGTGTTTTAAACCCAGAAAGAGACAGAGTACCAACCCAAAGAATATTAAGAATAAATTGTAACTGGACTTACAGAATATCCAGATTTCTCTTCCCAAGTTCATGTACATTCAGCCAGTTGTGGCGATAAAATCAAATATTGACATTACCTGAATAACGACCACTGTGTTGTGAAGAAGATTTATCCTGAACAGATTTATTTTTACCTGACACTCGATTTAACGATCGAAGATTCCAAGCTACTGCACACTGTGAACATTAGACCTCTTAATTATTTTACTACCTGGACAAAAATTGAAGTGACATAATCAGCATCCTACTACCAGTAGCGAATCAAGCGTTTCCCATCATTTGAATTAATTTGTCTTTGGAGAAACTGGGGCTTGATTCGCCAATAACCACCCCTGGATGGCCTGTGTGTACCTTACGATTGTTCCAGATGTTGTGAAAGCACCTATTAGGTAAGAGTGAATGGTTGTGATCACAGGTCTGTCAGAGCGAGAGAAAGCAGGGATAAATAATTCTTTCATTGTATAACCCATTAACTAACTTGGTTTATTTTTATGCAAGTTTTGCTAATGCTGTCCCTTTCAGAATAGATTAACGTATAAACTCTGTTCTTTATTGTAGAGGGAAATCCTAGACCATAGCGTAAACACCTTTTGACTCTTTGGAGGTTAATAACTTCTCTTCTAACGGGATCTTGTCTCACCAGAGGGAGGGAGGATTACACCTATGAGTCTATTTTATTTAATTAATTCATTAACTTATGTTTATTTGATTTGATATTCAAAATATTGCTGTTGTGAAGTTCTTTATGATACGTCACACTGTCTGTCCCTCCAACTTTGTCTATATTACTTCCAAGATATGTGTACGATTCTACATCTTTTAGTGGTTTTTCTTCAAGTTCAACCTTGTTATCTTCTTCTTCTTCTTCGTTCGTCCTGAAAAGGACGGTGGTTGCGTTGTGTCTGTTTACGCCTAAGCTGTGATATCTGCACCTTTCGGTCGACACATCCGACTTCTGCACGGCATTTTTAGGACCGGGTTTGCCTTCCCATTTCGATCCACACTCGCTCAGCCAGACTGCACAGCTGCAGACTGTTTCCAGGACCACCACGTGGAGGTGGAGTGCGGTCTTGACCAGCTCTGGTTCGCTGGTCCTGACGCAGGCAGTCAAGCTATGAGTCGCTGACTGCGGTCTCTATTGCTGCGTCTTGAGGTCCCCAACCTTGTTATCATTTCTTGCATTTATTCTCATAATCTTTGTTTTTTCCCTATGTATTTTCATGTTCTCTTCCATCTGATTATGGTAATGGAACAGAAGAGCCAAGTCATCAAGCTGTTTAGTCAGATTCCACTGGATTCCATTTCTGTTATGTGATGTCGATGTTTTCATAACCCGATCTATTGCTAGTAAGAAAAGAAATGTAGACAAGAGGCATCCCTATTTCACTCCCGTTCTAATCCTAAACGGTTCTGTAAGTTGTCCTTCATGAAGAGCTCTGCATGTCATGTCTTCATAGGTCTTCCTTATTAAGTTAATGATCTTCATGGGTGTGGTGAAAAACTCTAAATACCCATATATAAATTAGAACATAAATGTAAAGCCGAACGAAATAATACAATAGAAAGAAGAATGGTGAAAGACCAGTGCTTTCCCAATAGCGCTTCCGTTTTATAACGCCATAATGGCTGAACAAGAGACCCTCCTTTTTCTACTTCGTCTGCATAAACTCTACGTAAAGCCTACACGCGAATCACAGTCGTTTCTAAAAATAAAACGGGTACTGTATTTCTTAGACGACCTTGATAGGCACACTGCATAATGACCTAGATACAAATACTACATTAATGAAATTATACACACAAAGTTGACCTAAAAAGACAGACGGGCTAAGCAGAGACGAGAAAGGATAGATGGAGCGAAGCAATAATACTACGTCGTCTCGCGATTAAAAAGTGAACGCCAATCACACGCAAAACGCACGAAGGCCTGATTTTTTTCAAATAAACAGTGATAAAAAACACTAACGATACGAGGTTAGGTTTTGAAAACAGGTTTAAAGTCTTATTGGGAAACCTGACATTCTACTGTTTTATGTCTAAGCTCCTGACATTAGTCTGACAGTACAGAAGACATCCCCTAGTATGGAAGTGAACAGGTGGTAACAGCAAATACATGACTATCATAGAAAAATACATATTTTGAACGAAGCCACTTAGCCCCATTAAACTTATATATTCTTGTACCTTAGGACTTGCTGACAAAGAATATGTTATGTGTTACGCAAATAGTCCATGAATTAACAAATTATAGCCAAAATACTATAGTGGGGTTGACTGACAGCACAAGATCATATCTGCTTATTTTTTTATGGCATGTTTGGAAAACACTGCTTTGGGGGAAATGAGGCCGACAAGTTAGATACGATTTGATTGGCTGTGGTAAAATGTAAGGCGAAACCTTATTGGTCTAACTGCAAATACAAATATTGTTGTTAATGGCAACGTATAGGATGGATAGTTTTTTTCAAAGGCTCATGTAAACATGGCCTGCTTGGTTAGAACGTTAGATATGGTCAAATAGAAGCGTCAGTTCACTGCCATTTTTGAAAATAAATCCTGTGAAAATCAAGTACGTTGAGAACAGGCTAAGAATTTTCTAATAAAGGAAAAGCCTGGAAGGCGGCAGATCAAAATTGTGCCAGAATTCATCGCCAGTCAACGTTACTTGTTTAAAATTTCCTTGAATTGTGGTAAGCTAGACATATTTAATATATTTTATATGAAAATTGAATGTGAAATGATAAATTATGTCTGTATGTGTGTGGTTCAGTAGAAAACATGAGGCAAAGCCTAGATATTGCTCCACCTTGTAAAGATTGTCAGAGAGGAGTATAACTGCCTATACAGATAGATATATTGGATTGCCATATGTAACATGACACCTATCCTATTGTATAGAAGGGATTAACGCTGGAATTGCAGAGGCGTTGTAACCATTAGGGAGAGGAATACTGGTGTATATTGTCACATGAAAAGCTAGCAGTTGGCCTACAGCTCTGAACTTTATGTTTGTACTGTCTTGTACGTCAGTGTGGAAATATATTATATATTAGTTATGAAGAAGGAGGCACAACCTTCTTATTTCAGGGACCGTGGTACTGATGTTAATATAGCAGTACATGGTCTGAGCCTTGCTTGATCCAGAACTCTGGCAGCAGACTCCTTGCCCAAGATATCAGCCATTGTGGGTTTATTTTAGCAAACTGAGAAGCAAGCGAGCAGAGGATACAGTTTTCCTGCAGCCGCTATATGAGCTAAGAATTTGTCAGCACGAGCAGCTCACCCTTGTATAACCCACCTCAATTGAACTTACATAAATAGTCCAAGAGGGACAGTAATTGTTTTAAAAAGTAAAAGAATCTGTGAATCCTTTAATATTATTTCCACCAGTAACAAACACATGAAGTCGTGATGACAACCAACAACCTAGCTCAAACAGCCAGTATTGCCTCATAATACTACCTCACAACATTACACTCATATTATAATAATATTATATGTCGGGACAAAGATCCTTTGTATAAAATTTTGTACATAAACATTGTGTTTACATTTGATTGTGATTCCTGATTCACTGTGTAGTAGGATCAGGATATCTATTTATTGAAAAAAATGCAATACATTTGTTAAAATTTAACCCTTGACTTAATAAGATAATCTTTAGAGTGTTAGTTGTTTGTGACTTTCATATTGTTGTCAATTTGTTGAGGATCTTAACTTAGGTGTTTATCTGTCTGTTGGTTGTTGTGAATTACACTACATCACTATCATAACCCTAGACATTAAACTGTGTAGTGAAATTGACAGAGATACAACGGTAAAATACCTCCAAAGATAACATGTAAGGATAAAAACATAATGCGTAGGCTGCTGATAGTACATGATCGCCCAGACCGCGGGTCATCACCCTCCATAAAAATTGACTTGCTAGACAGGAGGGGAACGGCGGATAAAAAGGAAAAAATATGACTGGAAAGATTGCGTGAGACTAGAAAGGCTAAGGAGACGCAATTGGGGGGGAAACGGAGAAAAGTCACGTTTCCCAAGTTGACATAAAGTAAGGAACTCGACAGAAGGGACCTTGGATATGTTACGCCACAGTCATTTATTGGTCGCTTTTGCGATACCAAGCCTTTGATTTGAATTCAGCGGCAGAACGCAGATGTTTGGAATATTACAAAAATTAAAAAGTAACTTTTTCGTAATATTAATGTTAGGAATATAAAAATTAGCTGGCCGGATGGCCCATTCTGAGCAGTGAACTAATATGTTCTTAATTTTACAGACGGATAGATAATATTGAAGATAATGACAAAAGACAGTGTTGTTCACATCAGCGACAGACTGTATGGAATAAAAAGTGTCGCTATTTGCACAAAAAAACACGACCTTGAGACGCAGGTGTTCAAATCTACTTAGTAGGGAAGCGAAGGGACATTGGTGGGAGCTGTGTCTAAATATAACTTTTAACGACAAAATTTTGGAGGGGAGAGAAAGGTTGGTTCAAAAATCAAGTACGTTTTGAAAAAAACAAGTAGAGACGGACAGACTAACAGATAAACATCCATACTTGACTGAAGCATGACTGAAATGACTTTAGGGTAGGAAATTTGAATTTGAAATAAACCTAGGCAGTGATTGGCCACAGACAATCATTTTATCGGCGCTCAGACGCGCAAGTGGGGCCATTCCTCAATAGTTGTTCGATGATAGACACAGTATTTTAAAGTGTGGTGATTTCCAAATGAAAGAAAGTGAAATAAGTTCAGGGACGCCATACTATAGCCAGCAGCTCAGCTGAGTTTTGCTAGCATTTCTGTGTTCTTTATTCATAATCTGGTAAGATTGAAATTATTTCTTTGTATATTTTGAATATTGTTTAATGTTCGAGTGATTTGATACTGCCATATCATAATCTAGCCTTACAAACAAGTAGGGATTTGCTCTAGACCCCCCGCCCAAGTCAGGGTCTAGGGACCAACAATATACATAAACTCCAGCAAGGGTTAGGAAAGACAGATCAAGTGTTGAGAATAATGAAACATATTACCTATCCACTTTTAGGGAAGGAAACTAATAAATATTTTTCAGAATCTATAGTCTGGGAGGACCTATCTGATGTAAAACCACCATGGTAAATGTGCTGTTTGGTCAGAGAGATCTGACCTGTCTGTATGATGTGGTTGTTGTGTCCGTGTTGTGTCCAGACGTGGGTAGAGAATAGAATTTTGACACATAGCCAATACTTTGATTGCAGAGCTGTGAGTTTCAGTTGTCAACAAGGCGGTGTCCATTCAGTTGGTGATTTTACTCGAGTGTATCTGTGCAGTACGTTGTGACAGAGACCACTATTATTGCCCGCCAGCACGGAGAGGTGGGACCACCAGATTTCAGCACCAGAGCTACATATGCAAGTTGAGTGAGCCTCTGGTCTGCTGGAAGTTCACCAACGCCTTTTAGTTACTAATACCCCATAAAATTCCTGCAATTTACTGGACACTGTGTAGTCAATATAGACAGGTGTGATGAGGCCACCCCAACAGCACAAGCATTAACTATCCTCCCAAGTAGATGACTACTAGAACATTTTAATAAAACTAACTAGTCTAGTACTTATATATGTACACTCTTGCATTTATTATGTAACATTCCATGCATTTCTTTCATAAATTTTAAATCCTTTTTTTTAAAAAAAGTTCTGGTCAACATAAAACTTGATCCAGAACAAATAAATGTAATATAATTCTATCAAAAATTTTACACTCGTGAGTTAGTTCAGTGTATTATAATATTTGTTAAATATTATTAGTCTGCTTAAATATCTGTGGGTGTATCTATAACTATCACACCACATTACATATCATTACCCTAGACATTTTACATAGCTACATTCATTAAGAAAAAAAATTGAGTGTGAGGTCGTAGTGGTAGCAAGAAAGGCCTTCTGACAATTCACAACTACATTTTATCTCAGGAGCCTTCACAGCTGGCCTCATACATTACATTTAGTAATATCACCATCATACAATACCATCAAACCCACTACATACATTGGGGTCTTGTCCAGGGATAATTAGCCCAACAGTAATATTAGGATCTCCTGGTTGGAGAAATAAAATTAGGGAAAAAAATTGTGAAATTCCCTTTAAAATTAAAAGTGTCCCTGCAGATAAAAGTTGGTGAATCTTCACAGCCAGTGATAATTAATTAGTTAACTGGTTAGTTAGAATTAGTTAGACTATAGTCATAAGAAGTACTTAGTGTATTTACTGGTTAGAGATTTAGCTTGTATATTATTATATTGTCTGAAAAGTATGGCGGAGCTAGCAAAATTCCGATCAGCTGCTGTGCTGACCGCAAAGGAGATGGGAATGGATGGTCAGATTTTAATTCAATATGTAACGGCTGAATGTGATAAATATATTGAAAGGGAAGATAGAAAGGTAGCTGAAGAGAAGAGGTTACAAATTGAGGCTGATAGAGAAATTAAGAGGCTGCAGATTGAGGCAGAAGAAAAACGACAGCAAAGGGAGGCAGAAGAAAAACGACAGCAAAGGGAGGCAGAAGAAAAAAGGTTGACTGCCGAAAGGGAGGCAGAAGATAGAAGGTTGCAAAGGGAGCACGAATTACGACTAAGGGAGCTGGAATTACAAGGCCCGGCTCCTGAAAATGGTGCCAGCCCTTTTGCCTCAGATGCTACGCCCAGTCTGGGAGCCTCAAACTCAGCTATGGGGTTTCATTTAGACCATTTTGTTGAAAAAGACGATGACATAGAGGGGTACCTAGGACGTTTTGAGTTATTAGCTACTACATATGGGTTAGAGAGAGAGAGGTGGAGTTTAAAGCTATCACAGGGATTGAGAGGTACTTCTTATGAAGTATTTGCCAAAATGAACAGGGAAGACCAAGACAATTATGACATGTTAAAGCAGGCTTTGTTATTAAGGTACGAGAAGAATGGTGAATTTTATCGTAAGAAATTTAGAAATGCCAAACTGTTGTCTGGGGAGACATACCACCAATTCTCTGCTAGACTAGAAACCTATTTGGAGAAATGGACGGCTCTGGGGAAGACCCAAGATCTTAAAGAAATGATCATGATTGAGCAATTGAGAGAGTCCATGGCTCCAGACATGAGAAAATTTCTCATGGAACAAGGTGCAGAGAAGTTGGGGGAAATTTTAAATGTTGCTGAGAGGTATCAGGCAGCTCAGGCAGAGGTAAGTGGTGCTAAAAAGAAGCACATAGACAATTTTAAAGCTCCACAGCAATTTAATAAATTTGATAATAGAGAGCAGGGAAATAAAGGTAGGACAAACTTTGAGCGGCCAAGAAATGACTATCGCGACAGAAACTCACAGTTCAATGACCAAAAGTTCAATGAAAGAAAACCGTTGAACCAAGGAAAAAGATGGTGTAAATGGTGCAAGAAGGATAACCATAACACCGAATTTTGTAGAAGGAAACCTTCAAACATTGCTGCAATGAAGTCGGGGACGCAAAGATTAAAGGTTAATCCTAATGGACAACAGGAACCTTATCACCCCCCAGTTTGTGAGGATGTTATTTGTAATGGGGTCACCATAAGGTGCCTTTATGATACAGGTTTGGATTATGATTCAGTTGTGAAGTCTAGCCTAGTGGACCCAAGTCAGTATACCACAGAAACAGTGGAAATACAAGGGGCGACTAAGGACATACCACTCATGACACTTCCCATCGCAAGGATAACGGTGAAAACTCGCTATGTGGAAGGAGAAATCAGAGCAGCAGTGATAGATGAACCAATCTACCCTCTGATATTGGGGTGTAGATACGTCTTCTTGGGGAATCCCGAGAAACCTGTGATCATGGCGACAGTGCAGACCAGGTCACAGAAGAAGGAGGAAGAAGGTGAACCTATAAATGCTCATCCAGAGGAGATGAGGAAGGCGCAGGCTGAGGATAGGACACTCAAGCCCTGTTTTAAAAAATTGCCCAAATGCCACACACCTCCGAGCAAGGGGGAATATTTCATGAAGAACAAACTCTTATACAGGAAGGCCGGAACTGGAACAAATGGTCACAACCAGCTGGTTCTTCCCACTTCATATAGAGATAAAGTGATGGAACTCGGGCATGCGATTCCCTTCAGTGGTCACATGGGGATCAGCGCCACAGGACAGCGTATAGCTTGTCATTACTTCTGGCCAGGGATAACGGAGGATATAAAAAGATATGTCAAATCCTGCCCAGAATGTCAAAGGGTAGCTCCAAAGCACTGGACTGCTCCTGCAACTCTAGGGGAAATGCCCATAGTGGGAACACCTTTTGAGAGGGTTGCAGTGGATATTGTAGGACCTCTCACTCGGACCAAGAGGAGGAACAGTTACATCCTTACTCTGGTGGACACTTGTTCTATGTGGGGAGAGGCGGTAGCCCTGCCATCAATTGATTCAAAACATGTAGCAGAGGCACTACTTACAATATTTACCCGATTAGGATTCCCGCATCAAATCTTGACGGATAATGGTTCTCAGTTCAAGGGGAAACTAACGGAAGAAGTTTTTAAGCTATTTCAAGCCAGACACTTTCATTGTAGTCCGTACCATCCACAAGGGAACGGCCAGGTAGAGAGGTTCAACGGGACTCTCATTTCTATCCTGAGAAAGCTGGCACACGAAAAACCGGATCTGTGGGATCAATTCCTGCCCGCCGCATTGTTTGCGTACCGGGAGGTACCACATAGTTCAACCGGGATGGCTCCCGCAACTCTGCTATTTGGGAGGCCAATAAAAGGTCCATTAGAAGCTCTATTAAGGACCTGGACAGATGAGAAGGCGGAAGAGACTGTTACCTCATCGTATCAATACGTGAACGAACTGACCACTCGTTTGAAAGCTGGATGGAAACTGGCAAATGATAATTTGAAACAAGCCAGGAAGAAACATGCAGCATATTTTAATAGGAAGGCAAAGGACAGGGAACTGGCAGTCGGAGAGAAGGTGCTGCTTCTACTACCCGGAAGCCAGAATAAATTACAAATTGGTTGGCAAGGTCCATATACGGTTCTAGAGAAGGTGTCTAGAACAAACTATAAAATTGACAAAAAGGGGAAGGAGAAAGTTTATCATGTAAACCTGTTAAAGAAGTATCTGGACAGACCACTCCAGGAAAGCACCCCCTTATTGACCTTGGCTATTGCAACCCAGATGCAAAAAGAACCACTCACCTCACATGAATACCCATTACATCCTTGTGAAACCGCAGCACAGGTAAAAGTCAGTAAGCACCTGACTAAAAACCAGAGGGAGAGAGTTCAACAGGTTCTGGAGGAACATACAGATGTATTAACAGATAAACCAGGCCATACAAATTTGCTACAGTATGACATGAAACTGGTAGACTCAAACCCAATCTGTATGAGAGCCTATTCTATTCCGTTCGCGAAGGAGAAGGCATTGAAGGAAGAAATAGAGTATTTGTTGAAGGAGGGGATTATTTCGCACAGTGAATCATCTTTTAGTTCTAGTGTCGTTTTGTTGAGAAAACCGTCTGGGGAACACAGACTGTGCATAGATTACAGGAAACTGAATGCTGTCACAGAAGGACAAGTGGATCCATTACCAGACACAAAACAGTTATTTGCCAGACTGAACAAGGCAAAATACTTTTCAAAGGTGGATCTTAGTAAAGGCTATTACCAGATCCCAGTGAAGCCTGAAGTGAGACCTTATTTGGCTTTTAGCACTTCGGATGGACATTATGAATTCAATATGCTACCATTCGGACTGAAAAATGCTCCGAGTGTGTTTTCAAGGATGATGCGCAAATTGTTGGATCCCCTGAATAACCCATGTATCACGAATTTCATGGATGATATTCTCGTCGCCACAGAGACATTTGAAGAACACATTGAAGCTCTGGAGATGTTGTTTGATAGACTTCGGGAGGCGAACTTAACTGCTAGGCCAACAAAATGTTGTATTGGATGCAAAGAGTTGGAATTCTTGGGACACACTGTATATCAGGGTAATATGACCCCTGATCCTAAGAACTTGGAAAAACTGCAGAGAGCACCTAGGCCGCAAACAAAAAAGGACGTGCGATCATTTGTGTCGTTATGCGGATTTTATCAGAAATACATCAAGAATTTTAACGCTATTTGTGCTCCTCTGACTGATCTGACTCGCAAGGGACTTCCAGATAAAATTATTTGGACTGCACAATGTGAACTAGCGTTCCAAGAGTTAAAGGAAAAACTCACTAGCAAGCCTATTCTCAAACTGCCTGATTTGACACAGGACTTTGTCTTAAGAACCGATGCAAGTAATGTAGGACTAGGAGGGGCTTTGTTGCAAAGATCATCTTCACCTGATGGGGAACTGAAACCAGTCGCTTATGCAAGCCGTAAATTGAATAAGGCGGAACAAGGATACTCCACAAGCGAAAAAGAATGTTTAGCGTTAATCTGGGCAATAAAGAAGTTTCAAATCTATCTGTATGGTAGGACTTTTGTGGTGGAGACGGACCATCAGCCTCTCGTATTCTTATCTCAGGCTAAGCATGAAAACGCAAGATTGCTGAGGTGGTCTTTATTGCTTCAACCTTATCAGTTCAGTATCCAATATATCCCAGGCAAATTGAATGTCGGTGCAGATTTCCTCAGTCGGCACCCCTGTGATCAAAATTAGAGTAGTGGCAGACGTGAGGAGTAATTTTACCTATGTGTATCGCTGGTTTTGGAACTTGCCATAGGCATGTTTTCAAGTGGGGAGATGTGTAGTGAAATTGACAGAGATACAACGGTAAAATACCTCCAAAGATAACATGTAAGGATAAAAACATAATGCGTAGGCTGCTGATAGTACATGATCGCCCAGACCGCGGGTCATCACCCTCCATAAAAATTGACTTGCTAGACAGGAGGGGAACGGCGGATAAAAAGGAAAAAATATGACTGGAAAGATTGCGTGAGACTAGAAAGGCTAAGGAGACGCAATTGGGGGGGAAACGGAGAAAAGTCACGTTTCCCAAGTTGACATAAAGTAAGGAACTCGACAGAAGGGACCTTGGATATGTTACGCCACAGTCATTTATTGGTCGCTTTTGCGATACCAAGCCTTTGATTTGAATTCAGCGGCAGAACGCAGATGTTTGGAATATTACAAAAATTAAAAAGTAACTTTTTCGTAATATTAATGTTAGGAATATAAAAATTAGCTGGCCGGATGGCCCATTCTGAGCAGTGAACTAATATGTTCTTAATTTTACAGACGGATAGATAATATTGAAGATAATGACAAAAGACAGTGTTGTTCACATCAGCGACAGACTGTATGAATAAAAAGTGTCGCTATTTGCACAAAAAAACACGACCTTGAGACGCAGGTGTTCAAATCTACTTAGTAGGGAAGCGAAGGGACATTGGTGGGAGCTGTGTCTAAATATAACTTTTAACGACAAAATTTTGGAGGGGAGAGAAAGGTTGGTTCAAAAATCAAGTACGTTTTGAAAAAAAACAAGTAGAGACGGACAGACTAACAGATAAACATCCATACTTGACTGAAGCATGACTGAAATGACTTTAGGGTAGGAAATTTGAATTTGAAATAAACCTAGGCAGTGATTGGCCACAGACAATCATTTTATCGGCGCTCAGACGCGCAAGTGGGGCCATTCCTCAATAGTTGTTCGATGATAGACACAGTATTTTAAAGTGTGGTGATTTCCAAATGAAAGAAAGTGAAATAAGTTCAGGGACGCCATACTATAGCCAGCAGCTCAGCTGAGTTTTGCTAGCATTTCTGTGTTCTTTATTCATAATCTGGTAAGATTGAAATTATTTCTTTGTATATTTTGAATATTGTTTAATGTTCGAGTGATTTGATACTGCCATATCATAATCTAGCCTTACAAACAAGTAGGGATTTGCTCTAGACCCCCCGCCCAAGTCAGGGTCTAGGGACCAACAATATACATAAACTCCAGCAAGGGTTAGGAAAGACAGATCAAGTGTTGAGAATAATGAAACATATTACCTATCCACTTTTAGGGAAGGAAACTAATAAATATTTTTCAGAATCTATAGTCTGGGAGGACCTATCTGATGTAAAACCACCATGGTAAATGTGCTGTTTGGTCAGAGAGATCTGACCTGTCTGTATGATGTGGTTGTTGTGTCCGTGTTGTGTCCAGACGTGGGTAGAGAATAGAATTTTGACACATAGCCAATACTTTGATTGCAGAGCTGTGAGTTTCAGTTGTCAACAAGGCGGTGTCCATTCAGTTGGTGATTTTACTCGAGTGTATCTGTGCAGTACGTTGTGACAGAGACCACTATTATTGCCCGCCAGCACGGAGAGGTGGGACCACCAGATTTCAGCACCAGAGCTACATATGCAAGTTGAGTGAGCCTCTGGTCTGCTGGAAGTTCACCAACGCCTTTTAGTTACTAATACCCCATAAAATTCCTGCAATTTACTGGACACTGTGTAGTCAATATAGACAGGTGTGATGAGGCCACCCCAACAGCACAAGCATTAACTATCCTCCCAAGTAGATGACTACTAGAACATTTTAATAAAACTAACTAGTCTAGTACTTATATATGTACACTCTTGCATTTATTATGTAACATTCCATGCATTTCTTTCATAAATTTTAAATCCTTTTTTTAAAAAAAGTTCTGGTCAACATAAAACTTGATCCAGAACAAATAAATGTAATATAATTCTATCAAAAATTTTACACTCGTGAGTTAGTTCAGTGTATTATAATATTTGTTAAATATTATTAGTCTGCTTAAATATCTGTGGGTGTATCTATAACTATCACACCACATTACATATCATTACCCTAGACATTTTACATAGCTACATTCATTAAGAAAAAAAATTGAGTGTGAGGTCGTAGTGGTAGCAAGAAAGGCCTTCTGACAATTCACAACTACATTTTATCTCAGGAGCCTTCACAGCTGGCCTCATACATTACATTTAGTAATATCACCATCATACAATACCATCAAACCCACTACATTACAAACGTAGTCATCACTAAATTCAAGAATAAGTGATTGAGGTCTAAATGTGGTAGCAAGTAAGGTCATCTGTAACACACCAAACTTATTAGATACAGATACCTTCACAGCTGATCTCAGTCAGTACACTAAGTCCCCTATAACTATATTTACATATCCCAACTTACCACATATATTGGGGGCTCGTCCTGGATTTTGAACCTTCTCCTAGCACATATATTGGGGGAGTTCACTTCTGGGAATTATAAAAATTAAAAAGGTATTCTTGGGTGGAAAATAGATAAGATTGAGCTCTCAGTGCTTGTGGTTGTCCTTAGTTTAATTAGTCATAGATAGAATTGGTTAGTTAAACATTGTATAAATTTGCCTGTTAGAAAATGGCAGACCTGGCAAAGTTTCGATCTGCTGCTGTGCAGGCTGCTAAAGAATTGGGAATGGACGGGCAAATTATGATTGCTTATGTCACAACGGAATGTGACAAATTTATTGAACGCGAAGAAAAAAGATTAGAGAAAGAAGCTGAAAGAAAGTTAGAGGCTGAAAAAGAAATTAAGAGGTTGCAGATTGAGGCTGACAAAGAGGCTAAGGCATTGGAGGCAGAAAAAGAGATTAAAAGGCTCCAGTATGAAGAGAAGAAGCTGGAGGCAGAAAGAGGAAAGGAGACAAGCTACAGAAAGAGAAGAAAAAAGACACGCTGCAGAAAAGGAGGCAGAAGAAAAAAGATTGACTGCAGAAAGGGAAGCAGAAGAAAAAAGATTGACTGCAGAAAGGGAAGCAGCAAAGGAGGAGAAAAGATTACAGAGGGAGCACGAGTTACGACTAAGGGAGTTGGAATTTCAAGGCCATGCTCCTGAAAATGGTGCCAGTCCCTTTACCTCTGATGCTACTGCTAGTCAGGGAGCCTCAACCTCAGCTATGAGTTTTCATTTAGACCATTTTGTTGAGAAAGACGATGACATAGAGAGCTACCTAAATAGATATGAACTGTTAGCTACCACGTATGGTTTAGAGAGAGAAAGGTGGAGTCTAAAGTTATCACAAGGGCTTCGTGGTACAGCTTATGACGTTTTTGCCAAGATGAGCAGAGATGACCAAGACAATTATGACATGTTAAAGCAGGCTCTTTTGTTAAGATATGAAAAGAATGGAGAATTTTATAGAAAAAAGTTCAGGAATGCTAAACTACTGTCAGGTGAGACATATCACCAGTTCTCTGCACGGTTAGAGACATACTTGGAGAAATGGACGGCTCTGGGGAAAACCCAAGATCTTAAGGAAATGATCCTTATAGAGCAGCTAAGAGAGTCCATGGCTCCAGACCTGAGAAAGTTTCTCATGGAACAAGGTGCAGAGAGGCTGGGTGAGTTACTAAATGTTGCTGAAAGATATCAGGCAGCTCAAGCAGAGGTAACAGGTAATAAAAAGTAACAGGTAGACAATTTTAAGGCACCACATAACTTTAATAAGTTTTATCATAGAGATCAGAACAAAGGTAAGCACCAGTTTGATAGGCCACGGTATGATAATAAGAATAAAACCCCACAATTCGATGAAAGGAAATTTGATGAAAGAAAATCTTTCAACCAAGGAAAGAGGTGGTGTAACAATTGTCGGATGGACAATCATGATACTGACCGTTGTAGAAGGAAACCTTTGTATATGGCCACCCTTCAGGTTAGGTCGACCTCTAGAAAGGAGGAGGATATTCTGATAGATACCACTCCAGATGAGATGAGGAAGGCGCAGACTGGGGATAAGACCCTCAAGCCTTGTTTTAGGAAATTGTCCAATTGTAATACACCTCCAGGAAAAGGAGACTTCTATATGAAGAACAAACTGATATACTGGAAGGCCGGAACTAGATCCAATGGTCAGGGACAGCTGGTACTTCCTAAAAAGTATAGGGCAGAGTTAATAAGGAGCTTACATGTGAAAAAAGATGGGGACCATGAGAAGATAGGTACCATCATCCAAAAGGTGGCTCACAATTATTATTGGCCCAAGGCAAGGTGGGACATTGAGAATTTTGTAGAAAGGTGTAGCATATTACATGAGGGAACACCCACAAGTGGGAACAGTGATCAGGACCTAGACACGCCACGGGGCAAACTTAGGCCTGACACTGAAAAGAAAAATAAATTTAATAAAGTGGACAGAGGGGAATGGCAACCCCCTTTTCACAGACAGTCTTCACTCGACTGTTTTACAATGGCCACGATGCAGCGAGTGCAAAGAGATGTCTTACCCCAGGATAAGCCGAAAATCCCTCGCTCGGACTTAAATGAACTGGAGGAAGAAAAAAGAGAGCCAAGATCTCATAAAAAATTTTAAGTGGGGAGAGAGCCCCAAGAAAAAAATTGGTAGCGGTCGTTTTGTGAATGATGATTCTGGGAAGAAAAATCATCACTACAGTGCTTCTAGTGGAAGAGACCATACCGGTACCTGTAAAAACAGGTCAACAATATTCAAAGTTCATATGTAATCTGTTAAGAACGTAAAAAAAGGGGAGGTAAAGGAACCCGTTACACGCCCATTGAGGCATATTGGGAATATGGTGTTAGGCCCATATTATCTTGACCGTCGGCACACGAGGGGTGATGTGGTCGGCATCACGCCGGCCGCCTTAACCTTCCCAGAGTTGCTCTGGTACCCATTTGGGGCTGGGTCGACCCAGGAGCCGTTTGTGGCCTAAAAAATTCCCGCCTCATCTGGGGATCGAACCATAGACCACTGCGCTAGGAAGCCAGTGCACTAACCACTATGCTACCGCGGACTGATGAAAAGGCAGAGGAAAATATTACATCATCATATCAATATGTGAATGAGCTGACCACTCGTTTAAAAACTGGCTGGAAACTTGCCAATGAAAATTTGAGACAAGCCAGGAAAAAACATGCTGCCTATTACAACAAGAAAGCTAAAGACAGAGATTTGGCTGTGGGAGAGAAGGTACTGCTTCTTCTACCCGGTAGCCAGAATAAGTTGCAAATTGGATGGCAAGGTCCATATACAGTTCTAGAAAAGGTGTCTAGAACAAATTATAAGATAGGTAAGAAGGGGAAAGAAAAAAATCTATCATGTGAATCTCCTGAAGAAATATTTGGAAAGAGAAAATCAGGAAGAGACACATTTGCTGACCTTGTCTATTGCAATGGAGATGAAAAAAGTACCACTTTCATCATTTGAATATCCATTACACCCCTGTGAGACAGCTGCACAGGTGAAAATCAGTACACACTTAACGAAAGATCAGAAGGAGAGAGTGCAACAGGTTCTAGATGATCATACAGAGGTGTTAACGGACCGTCCGGGGCATACACACTTATTGGAATATGATATGAAACTTATAGACCCAACACCTGTATGTATGAAAGCATATTCGATTCTTTTCGCTAAGGAGAAAGCTTTGAAGGAAGAGATAGACTATTTGTTGAAGGAAGGAATTATTTCACACAGTGAATCTTCGTATAGTTCCAGTGTGGTGCTCTTGAGAAAACCCTCTGGAGAACATAGACTCTGTATAGATTACAGGAGACTGAATGCTATCACAGAAGGTCAGGTGGATCCATTGTCGGATACAAATCAGCTGTTTGCCAGGCTGAATAAAGCTAAATATTTCTCAAAGGTGGATCTGAGCAAAGGCTACTATCAGATTCCAGTAACGCATGAGGTTAGACCTTATCTAGCTTTTAGTACCTCAGAGGGACACTATGAATTTAACAGATTACCATTTGGATTGAAAAATGCGCCAAGTGTCTTCTCTAGAATGATAAAATTGTTGGATCCTCTGAATAATCCATGTATAACAAACTTCATGGATGATATCCTTATAGCGACAGAAACAATTGAGGAACACATTAACTCTCTGAACATGTTGTTTGATCGACTTAAAGAAGCGATTTTGAAGCCCGACCAACCAAATGTAGCGTTGGATGTAAAGAATTAGAATTCTTGGGACACACAGTCCATCAGGGAAACATGACTCCTGACCCCAAGAACTTGGAGAAACTAAGAAAAGCCCCGAGGCCACAAACAAAGAAAGACGTGAGATCTTTTGTCTCATTATGTGGTTTCTACCAAAAGTATATCAAAAACTTTAATTCCATATGTGCACAGTTAACTGATTTGACACGCAAGGGAAATCCAGATCGAATTACCTGGACAGCACAGTGTGAATTAGCATACCAAGAATTGAAGGAAAAGCTCACCAGCAAACCTATTTTGAAATTACCTGACTTAAGTCGAGAATTCATTGTGAGTGTAGCGGAAGGTTTTATATGTGTGAGATGATAGTGCTAGAGTAGAAATAGTATTCTCTCCAGAATGTGTGAGGTCCCAGTGACAGAGAAGTACACTGGTATCACTCGATAGTCACGGCTGTGAAAGTATCTGGACTGAAAATATTCAGAGAACAGTCAGACCTTACTGCGCCACCTCCGCTATGTGACCACTTGTGATATTAATAAAAATTCAACCAAACTCAGTATCAACTATATTGAATGAATAAAGCTGGTGAATACAATTTATATCCTCTTTATTTACATCTATCTAATAGTGGTGATTGTGTGTGACTGGTGATACAAAAGTTATATTTATACAAAACCAAATTGGCGAAATCAATTACAGTTTTTACAAGTTAAACTAAAATGTCACTTCTTTAGACTCTTCCAATTAGTTGGGTAATAGACTTCTTCACTGTCTTATTCACTTTATAACTTTCACTAGTTTATCACGCAAATTTTCATCATAAAACTCTGCTTGACACGTTATCACTTCTTGGGTGCACGATTGTCACAAATATTACTCATCTGTTTTTATAATCAGTGTTCATATGAGATGTACAGCTTCAGTAGGTCGTGCTTCTACCAATCCAGGCACTGCTGGGGCGATTAGCATTGATCCTTGAGCAATTCTTGATCATTGACCTCTGACTTTTGGTTGACAAGTATGAACCCTCGCAGGATCTAATTAAGATCAGTAAAGACTGGCTTTTGTGGAGTAACAGAACTGCCCGGCTGCAAATAACAAGATATTGGCCGTGACACGTTTCTCTCTCTCCAGCCGTTGTCCCTCTGTCTTGCTTCGCTGTACAAGTGAATTTGAAATCATTTACGACCGCCCTTATATAGGGAGCTATCGGGCGTACAGGAAACAAGGCTCGCAACTCCATCAAACTTCCCAAAATAGTTGTAACTTCGAGGGGGTTGTGCTAATTGAGTTTCCAACCTTGGTCTCGTGCATTTCACCTTTCCCAGTTCAAGCCTTTGGAGTTATATATTTCCGTTCTCCGTGAGTTGACCTTTATATCCATATGTTGTTTTCCTATATCTGTTGTGTTAACGATTTTATATTGAATTTTAAATAGGAAAAACACAGGATTCCTCAATGCACGGACACTATTCTTGCGAAATTCTTCACAACTACTTACTCCCTTCTGATTTCCTTGTACCTATACATAAATGAAGATATTCCCGTCAAAAGGAGACCATTCTCATACTTGTCTGTCATTCCGTTCTCCTATGCGATGTCTAATTCTAACCATGTTTTCGGACGATTTATTCTTCTTTATACACTCGCCGAAGTCGTTAAATCTGTCCGTGGGAAACCCCTTTTCTGATTGGCTGCCCTAGATACACACAGGAAAATACCCCTGCATTCCTTTGTCAGGCCAGGACACTGGTGTCCCACTTTTAGGTCTTCAAACATTTAACTAGGCAATGCGTAACACGGATGCCAGTAATATCGGTTTGGGTGCCACCCTGTTACAGAAGTCAGATTCACTGGATGGGAAATTAACCCCAGTGGCATATGCTAGTCGTAAGTTGAATAAAGCTGAAAAAAATTATTCAACTAGTGAAAAAGAATGTCTTGCAGTAATATGGGCGATCAAGAAATTCAATATTTATCTGTATGGGAAGGCATTCAAGTTACAAACGGATCACAAACCCCTGGCTTTTCTAGCACAATCTAGGCATGAAAATTCTTGGTTACTCCGCTGGTCATTGCTTTTACAGCCATTTCAGTTCAGCATAGAATATATTTCTGGAAAAACTAACCTAGGTGCTGATTTTCTAAGTCGCCATCCGTGTGATGAGAATCAAAGTAATCACCAGGCATAGATAGAAATTTATCTATGTGTATATAGAATTAGAGACTGACATATAATGTCTGTTTTAAGTGGGGAGAATTTGTGGTGAAAAATTCTAAATACCCATATATAAATTAGAACATAAATGTAAAGCCGAACGAAATAATACAATAGAAAGAAGAATGGTGAAAGACCAGTGCTTTCCCAATAGCGCTTCCGTTTTATAACGCCATAATTGCTGAACAAGAGACCCTCCTTTTTCTACTTCGTCTGCATAAACTCTACGTAAAGCCTACACGCGAATCACAGTCGTTTCTAAAAATAAAACGGGTACTGTATTTCTTAGACGACCTTGATAGGCACACTGCATAATGACCTAAATACAAATACTACATTAATGAAATTATACACACAAAGTTGACCTAAAAAGACAGACGGGCTAAGCAGAGACGAGAAAGCATAGACGGAGCGAAGCAATAATACTACGTCGTCTCGCGATTAAAAAGTGAACGCCAATCACATGCGAAACGCATGAAGGCCTGATTTTTTCAAATAAACAGTGATAAAAAACACTAACGATACGAGGTTAGGTTTTGAAAACAGGTTTAAAGTCTTATTGGGAAACCTGACATTCTACTGTTTTATGTCTAAGCTCCTGACATTAGTCTGACAGTACAGAAGACATCCCCTAGTATGGAAGTGAACAGGTGGTAACAGCAAATACACGACTATCATAGAAAAATACATATTTTGAACGAAGCCACTTAGCCCCATTAAACTTATATATTCTTGTACCTTAGGACTTGCTGACAAAGAATATGTTATGTGTTACGCAAATAGTCTATGAATTAACAAATTATAGCCAAAATACTATAGTGGGGTTGACTGACAGCACAAGATCATATCTGCTTATTTTTTTATGGCATGTTTGGAAAACACTGCTTTGGGGGAAATGAGGCCGACAAGTTAGATACGATTTGATTGGTTGTGGTAAAGTGTAAGGCGAAACCTTATTGGTCTAACTGCAAATACAAATATTGTTGTTAATGGCAACATATAGGATGGATAGTTTTTTTCAAAGGCTCATGTAAACATGGCCTGATTGGTTAGAACGTTAGATATGGTCAAATAGAAGCGTCAGTTCACTGCCATTTTTGAAAATAAATCCTGTGAAAATCAAGTACGTTGAGAACAGGCTAAGAATTTTCTAATAAAGGAAAAGCCTGGAAGGCGGCAGATCAAAATTGTGCCAGAATTCATCGCCAGTCAACGTTACTTGTTTAAAATTTCCTTGAATTGTGGTAAGCTAGACATATTTAATATATTTTATATGAAAATTGAATGTGAAATGATAAATTATGTCTGTATGTGTGTGCTGCCATCAATGGTACCTATGCCTTGTAGCGGTATGGCAGCTTGCGTACCCTGACAATCCCCAGAGCTATGCCAGTGGGAGTTTTACTCCTGGTAGGTTCAACCAAGCTGGACTGGTCTGTGTGGGTAGGGGTCAGACAAAAGCTGGTACCCTGGTCCTCCAGGTTGGGGGTTTTAGCATAGGGCTGACACCCCTGTCTATGTAAAAAAAAATAATGAAGTTACGGAAACAACATCAAATGAACAAACTTTGCTGCGGGATGGACATTCGGAGTCTGTGGCTCGTATGACTGTCAGTGGTGAAAGCCGAAAGGAAGCCACTGACATGAAAACGGATGTCCTGACCGCAAAACAGGATACAAGAATAGGATTTTGGAATGTCAGGACAATGTACGAGACAGGTAAACTAAGACAGGTCACGGCAGAAATGAGAAACTATAGGTTACACATCCTGGGGATAAGCGAGAGCAGATGGACAGGGGCAGGAAAAGTTAAAACAGCAACAGGAGAAACAGTACTTTACTCTGGAAGAGAGGATGGACAGCACAGTGAAGGCGTAGCCATTATTCTACAGAAAGGGATAGAAAGGACATTACTGGAATGGAAACCCATCAACAACAGACTGATACGATTGAGATTGAGAGGGAGATTCACCAACACTACAATAATACAATGCTACGCACCAACGAATGATAGCGATGAGGAGGTCAAGGATGAATTCTATCAACAACTGCAGAAAGAAATGGAGGACACACCTAGATATGATCTTGTTATAGTAATGGGAGACCTCAATGCGAAAGTTGGTACACACAATACATATAATGAAAGAACAATGGGGAAATGCGGCAGCGGAATAGCAAACGAAAATGGGGATAAGCTAATAAGTTTCTGTAGCATTAACAACCTGGTCATTGGAGGAACACTTTTCCCACATAAGGAAATTCACAAGTTAACATGGGAATCACCAAATGGTCGGGACAGAAACCAGATAGACCACATCATGGTTAACGGTAGATGGAGACATGCATTACAAGATGTGAAGGTAAGAAGAGGTGCAGATGTGGGAAGCGATCACCATTTAGTAGTAGCAAAACTGAAAGTGAAACTAAGAAGGGCTGGACCAACTGTAACTACACAGAAAAGGTTTGACATCAGCAAATTGAAGGACCCCCTTACCAGAAAAGCTTTTGCGGCCGACATTAAGAAACGATATCAATTTGCCAAAAGCCAGGAAAAGACATTGACTGATGATATAGACCAGAATTTTAACACCATTTCAACAATATATAAGGAAAGTAGCAAATCATGCTTAGGATTCCAGGAAAGGAAGAAGCAAGACTGGATAACACCAGAAACACTAAACACCATAAAGATGAGAAAGGAAATGAAAAGAAAGAAAACAGAAGCGAAGTCCCCCAGGTTAAAGCAACTATATAGCGAACAGTACAGTCAACTGGACAGGGAAGTTAAACGCCAAACCCGAGCCAACAAAAGGAATTTCCTAGACGATCTTGCAAAACAGGCAGAAGAGGCAGCACTGAGAAATGAACAAAGCACAGTATACAAAATAACTAAATTCATCAGCGGAAAACAAGGTGCAAACAATATTACATTAGTAAGAGATAAGCAAGGAAATCTCATCAAGACAGCAGAGGGACAGGAAACAAGATGGGCAGAGCACTTCAGAGAAACTCTGAACAAGGAAATACCAGAGACACAATTGAATGTTCCTGAGGCTGAAAACGATCTAGATGTAAATACAGACATTCCACGAAAAGAAGAAATCATCACAGCAATCAAAGGGTTAAAGAACGGTAAAGCTCCGGGCCATGATAACTTAAATGCAGAGCTATTTAAGACAGACCCTGAGCTAGCAGCAGAACTATTAGAACCACTATTTGCACAAGTGTGGAAAACGGGGACAACACCATCAGAGTGGAACAAAGGAATAATTGTCAAATTGCCCAAGAAGGGAGATCTTTCAGACTGCAATAATTGGAGAGGAATCACTCTTCTCTCAGTTCCCAGCAAAATACTAGGCAGGATAATTATACAGAGAATTTCAAAGGCAGTAGACTACAAACTGAGGAAAGAACAAGCAGGATTTAGAAAGAACAGAAGATGTGTAGACCATATATTCACTCTCAGGAACATTATAGAGCAGTGCTCAGAATGGCAAAGACAGCTTTACATAAATTTTGTTGATTTTGAAAAGGCTTTTGACAGCATACATAGGGACAGTTTATGGAAAATACTGAGGGCTTATGGAATTCCAAGCTGCATAGTGTCAATCATAAAAAGCCTCTATGCCAACTTTACGTGTAGTGTTGGGCAGAGCAACCTAACCTTTGAGGTGAAGACAGGAGTACGACAGGGATGCCCCTTATCAACCACTCTATTTTTAACAGTCATAGACTGGGTGATGCGCCAGACAACAGAGGGCAGTCCAAGAGGAATAAGATGGACTACATTTTCAACATTGGAAGATCTGGAATATGCAGATGACATTGCACTGCTGGCACATTCACATCAACACATCCAGGAAAAAACGGATAGACTTAATAAATTTAGCCAGCAGGTGGGCTTGAACATCAATTTAAAGAAGTCTGAGGTCATGACGCTCAATGTGAGCAACCCTGAGCCCATATCAGTAAGGAATCAGCAACTGGTACAGACAGATACCTTCACATACCTAGGAAGCATAGTAACACCAGACGGTGGGGCAGGCAAAGACATCAACATCAGAATGAATAAGGCAAGAACAGCCTTCTTTAGCCTAAATAACATCTGGAAGTCCTCCCAATACAGCACAAGCACAAAATTAAGATTATACCAGAGTTGCGTGCTTTCTGTGCTTCTCTATGGTGCGGAATGCTGGAGAGTCACAGAGAAGGAAATGTCAAAATTGTCCTCTTTTCACACAACATGCCTAAGAAAAATTCACCGAATCTTTTGGCCGAATACCATCACCAACCAAGATCTGCTTACTCGTAGCAAGCAAGAGGACATGCATACCATCATAGCTGGCAGACGCTGGAGCTGGGTTGGTCATGTCCTCAGAAGAGACCCCGATGCCATCACAAGAACAGCTATGCTTTGGACCCCTGAAGGAAAACGAAAGAGAGGCCGACCAAAAACAACTTGGCGGAGGACTGTGGAGGCTGAGATGCAAAGAATGAACCAGAGTTGGGGCACTGTACGAAGGATGGCCACCGACCGTGCAAAGTGGAATCAATTTGTTGTTGCCCTACAAGACGCCACTAGGCGTGATGGCCACTGACTGCTTTGACGGTCGGTGGTTAAGGATCAAAGAAGAAGAAGAAGTATGTGTGTGGTTCAGTAGCAAACATGAGGCAAAGCCTAGATATTGCTCCACCTTGTAAAGATTGTCAGAGAGGAGTATAACTGCCTATACAGATAGATATATTGGATTGCCATATGTAACATGACACCTATCCTATTGTATAGAAGGGATTAACGCTGGAATTGCAGAGGCGTTGTAACCATTAGGGAGAGGAATACTGGTGCATATTGTCACATGAAAAGCTAGCAGTTGGCCTACAGCTCTGAACTTTATGTTTGTACTGTCTTGTACGTCAGTGTGGAAATATATTATATATTAGTTATGAAGAAGGAGGCACAACCTTCTTATTTCAGGGACCGTGGTACTGATGTTAATATAGCAGTACATGGTCTGAGCCTTGCTTGATCCAGAACTCTGGCAGCAGACTCCTTGCCCAAGATATCAGCCATTGTGGGTTTATTTTAGCAAACTGAGAAGCAAGCGAGCAGAGGATACAGTTTTCCTGCAGCCACTATATGAGCTAAGAATTTGTCAGCACGAGCAGCTCACCCTTGTATAACCCACCTCAATTGAACTTACATAAATAGTCCAAGAGGGACAGTAATTGTTTTAAAAAGTAAAAGAATCTGTGAATCCTTTAATATTATTTCCACCAGTAACAAACACATGAAGTCGTGATGACAACCAACAACCTAGCTCAAACAGCCAGTATTGCCTCATAATACTACCTCACAACATTACACTCATATTATAATAATATTATATGTCGGGACAAAGATCCTTTGTATACAATTTTGTACATAAACATTGCGTTTACATTTGATTGTGATTCCTGATTCACTGTGTAGTAGGATCAGGATATCTATTTATTGAAAAAGATTCAATACATTTGTTAAAATTTAACCCTTGACTTAATAAGATAATCTTCAGAGTGTTAGTTGTTTGTGACTGTCATATTGTTGTCAATTTGTTGAGGATCTTAACTTAGGTGTTTATCTGTCTGTTGGTTGTTGTGAATTACACTACATCACTATCATAACCCTAGACATTAAACGTAGTCATCACTAAATTCAAGAATAAGTCTGATTGAGGTCATCTGTAACACACCAAACTTATTAGATACAGATACCTTCACAGCTGATCTCAGTCAGTACACTAAGTCCCCTATAACTATATTTACATATCCCAACTTACCACAATGGGAACTCCATAATGCCTCATCAATTTCCAAAGTGATTCTCTGTCTACACTGTCAAATGCCTTTTCATAGTTCAATAATCCGATGTATAGAGGTGAATTCCATTTCAGACTTTGTTCAACTATTATTCTCAGTGTGGCTATCTGGTCTCTACAGGATCTGTTTTGTCGAAAACCTGCTTGTTCATCTCTCAGTTGCTTGTCTATAGGCTCTTTTAATCTTTCGAGGATGATTCTGTTTAATACTTTTCCTGGCACTGATAGTAACATTATTCCTCTATAATTTGTGCACTTTTGTAAATTTCCTTTCTTAGGCAACTTGACCAGATAACCTTCCTTCCATTCTGCTGGTATTTCCTCTCTCTCCCAGACTTTGCCAAGTAGTTTGTATAATATCTCTGTAGAGGTATCAATATCAACTGCAGCACAAGGCAATGAGGAATGTTCCCCATTTGTATCGTCTCTGTGAGAGTCTGAAAAGGTTCATAACCAAAGCGATATACAAGGTTTTCGTCATACTACTAAATATAAATAGCCCAAAGTCGCCCAAAATGTGTTCGAAAATTGGCCAAAAGTAGCCAAAAATCGCCAAAGAAACTTTCTGTTTTGAGCATATTTTGGTTTTTGGATGCTACGATAGGATATGAACCTGTACTAAGCTGCGAAACTGCATGTGAGGATTTTATTTTTAATGCTGGAAGACATATGTAGGCAATGTGACGATAACTAAGGATAATGTTAATATACATAAAATAATATGCCAAAAAATAACTACAAAATACAAATCTGTACCAGTATAATGAATATTACATGCTACTGCAACAAATAATAAATGTATCAAACGAAGTGAAAATAATATCAAACAAGGCTAAATCCTGCTCCAGGAGGTTTTGTGTGGGTCTCTGAGCAGGCAAAGAAAGAACAAGCCTACTGTCCCTTAGGTATGTAATTCAAGGTGACTAATATAAGGTCGTACATGGGTAGGCCTATGGTGACATCAACATGTCAAACAAATTCTTATAGAAACCACAACTGCAAGAGCACATAAATACTTTGGTGCAGGCTTCCTGCTATAGGACTAGCTACAGCAATGGCTCCATGGTTATCAGGGATCAAACAGGGACATGATGATGAGTCAATCAATCAATGACCTTTAGCTCCCCAAGGAGCATGGGCCTTCAACAAACACATGCCAAATCCTCCTGTCACGTGCCATCAGCTCAAGTTCTTTCCACATCTTCCTCATCATGTTCACTTCTGCCTCCAGTTCATTTTTTCCCTGTGTGTTTTGGTCCACCTCTGCCGCTCTTACCCCGGGGATTCCAGAACAAGAGCTGCATGGTCATGCTATAAACAGGTTTCCTCAATATGTGTCATATTCAATGCCAGTTTCTTCTTTTCATCTCTTAGTCCACTGGTACTTGCCCGGTTCTTGTCATCTGTTCCACACTGGTGACCTTGTCATACCATTTCAATCCTTCTGTTTTGCTCAATCACCCATCTATGAATGTCTGTAACTTCTTGGTGGCTGTTTTTGTTGTTCTCCATGTTTCAGAACCATACAATAGGACTGACTTGACATTTGAGTTGAAGATTCTTATTTTTGTGTTGGACTTGATTTCTCTTGATCTCTATATGTTTTCTGATGCACTGAAAGCTGCTCTTGCTTTTTGTATTCTTTTGATATCACTGTCTGTCCTTCCAATTTTGTCTATACTGCTGCCAAGATATGTATACGATTCTACATCTTGTAGTGGTGTTACCAGGACCCGAAAGGGGAGCAAAAAATAGTAACACTGCACCCTACCAGGCGGTCGTAAAAATCGACTAAGGAGGGTTGGGCATGGGGCTGGTTACCCCACCCTGTAAAAATATTTGTTATCACAAAAACTGATAATGAGTGATGAAGGCTAAATTGTGACCACATTTTTTACATTTTAAAAACTCTGCTAGGACAGTTATTCAAGAATGAACAGGATGTCATCTGGGGGGAAAAAATGAACTTTTGGTATCTCTATTTATTATTAACACAAACTTTATGACAGGTTTAACAACAGTAACGTTTGTTTCTCCATCAAAGTCTTTCTTAAGCTGCTCTTCCAAGATTAACGATATATTTATACTTGAATGCATGAATGAGGAAACCTGTTGATAGCGTTACAAGGAGGTCTTTGTTCTGGAATTTCCAGGGTAAAAGACGTAGAGGGAGACAAAGGAACACATGGAGAAGAGAACTGGAGACAGACGTGAAGGGAATCAAGATGACGAAAAACAATAATATAAAAACATTTTAACAGAAATAACTATGCACAATGTAATTAACAAGTTAAAATAATGATTATAATATAAATTCAGCTCTAAATGCTAAAGACAATGAACTGCATATTTTACCTGAAGTCAGCACCATTGTGTCCCCACTGGCTCAGTGGGTATGAATGACGAACCTCATGGCGATCACACAGCAGATTGTCATTAGAGTTAAATCCAAAACTCCCGTCTAGAGTTCCTGTTCACAATGTCACTAGAACTGCACAAAGAAAAAAAATTAAATCTATATCTATATTTGGGTGTATAATAATAATAATAAATTCTTTAAGCACCAAACACGGCGCATAAGGCAGAAACCAGTGCTCTCCAGGTTGTTCGTTGTGACGCCACTCCTCTTAGCTCTTGCACATTATTTAGGCCCAACGTTCTTCCTTCTCTTATTATTGTTCTTCTGAGTGTTTCTTTTGGTCTTCCTTTTTTCCTCTTACCCTCAGGAACCCAAGTGAGCGCCTGTAGTGGTATTCTGTTGTTTTTCATTCGTAGGACATGACCGATATATGACCATCGTCTTTTCCTTATATAGTCGGAGACATATTTCTGCCTAGAGTCTTCTCTTATTAGTCGATTAGTCTTGAATTCTTTCCAACTGATGTTCATGAGTTTTCTAAGACATTTGTTCTCGAATGTATTCAGCTTGTTCTCCAATGATTTTGTTATTTTCCAACTCTCACAGCCGTATGTTAACACTGAGATAACATTTGAATTAAACAGACGAAGCTTGGTATGTATATTCAATGATCGTAATTTCCAAATGTTAGATAACACTGACAAACAACATTTTTCTTTCTTATATAAGAATAAGTGTTCTTAGGTCAGTTTCTTGCGCTGATTTCAAATTTGAAATCCGTTTATCTCTATCACGTCAGGTTCTTAAGATATTTGTGAATAAATATATTTTTGGGAAACCGTTATTTGCTCCGTTTCATTTTTACTATATAACTTTTTAAAAATTAATAAAATGCAAAATAATTCTACTTTTTATACTGCTAAAAGATGCATGACATATGTTACGTTATATTTCAAATAGTTACTGTATTTTGAAATAATTCTGAGTGAAATATGGCTTCTAGAAGTTGTAGAAATTCGGCTGATCTGTTCTGTTACGTGTGCGGATATTTTACCGATCGTGTTCACCAGAAAAACTTTACAACATTGCTAAAGAAAGCATATGAACTTTATTTCGATTCGAAAGTTGATGATGCAAATAAATCTTGGATGCCAAATGCAGTTTGTTCGACTTGTGCAAATACATTGGCAGGTTGGTTACGAAAATCGCCGAAGCATAAGTCGATGCCTTTTGGAGTGCCAGTAATATGGCGTGAACCGACAAATCACGCTACTGATTGTTACTTCTGCTTGACAAATATCTATGGTTTCACTTTTAAAACTAGAAAGTCTGTGGTTTATCCAAATATTGAATCGGTTTCGAAACCAGTGCCTCATGATCCAATCACGTGACCGATCCCAGTTCCACCAGAACAATATCCGTTGGACGTGAATGAACCATCAGAAAGTGATAGTTTACCTGCTTTAGAAACTAATTCTGACTCGGATTATTTACCGGTGAATGATGGTGTTCACTTAATTAACCATTCAGAACTTTCAGATCTAATACGTGATCTCACTCTCACCAAAGGACAAGCGGAATTACTCGGTTCGCGACTCAAAGAATGGAATCTTTTAGCGCCCAATACTCCGATATCTAAATTTCGTCATAGACACAGAGAACTTGTTCAATACTTTGAGATGGATGATGACATTTGCTATTGCAAAGATGTAAAAGGTCTAATGGTGCACCTCGGTCATGAGCACATAGTCAACGAATGGCGACTTTTCATCGACTCTTCCAAGACTAGTCTAAAATAATGGAAATGCATAAAATAATGCAGAATGGAAATTTATTTTCATCAATTTCAGTCGCCTACTCTGTTCATATGAAGGAAACTTATGACAATATGGCTATACTTTTGGCAAAAATAAAGTACAATTACTACCAATGGCGGATTTGTGGAGACCTAAAGGTCATTGCAATTCTCACGGGCATGCAGACTGGGTATACTAAGTTTTGTTGCTTCCTATGTGAATGGGACAGCCGCAACAGACAGGAACATTATGCAAGAAAGGTGTGGCCTATCAGGGATCGTATGCAGCTCGGGCATAAAAATGTAATACACGAGCCATTAGTTAACAAAGACAGCATCATTTTACCACCGTTACAAATAAAGTTGGGACTCATGAAGAATTTCGTAAAAGCGTTAGATAAAACGAGCAAAGCTTTCACTTATCTTCGAGAAAAGTTTCCGCAAATTAGCGATACAAAGATAAAGGAAGGTATCTCTGTAGGACCTCAGTTTAGGAAAGTTATTGCAGACAAACAATTCGAGAACTTTGTTACATGGTAGTGAACTTCGCGCATGGATGACATTCAAATCGATTGTCGATAGCTTTCTGTGAAATCACAAATCTGTCGACTATGTGCATATTGTTAAGCAGTGCATAGATGCATACAGAATTATGAGCTGTAACATGTCCCTCAAAATCCGTTTGCTCGATTCGCATCTTGACTTTTTCCCTGACAACCTTGGCGAAGTCAGCGATGAACATGGAGAACGATTCCATCAAGATATCGCAGTAATGAAGTCACGTTATCAAGGACGGTGGAGTGTGACCATGCTTGCCGATTATTGTTGGATGCTTCATCGCGATGTACCACATGCCATTCATCGACGAAAGTCGACTGCAAAGAAATTCAAACCTACATAACTGTTATACTTCTTGTACAAATGATGTTTTAATACTGTATGCGTTGTTAAAAAAACTTCAATTGCGTATTTCTAGAGATCCCGACCTGATAGAGAAAAACGGTTTGCAGATTTAAAAACAGCGCATTAAAATTGACCAGAAAAACATAGAAATGTTAGAGAAAGAAAAAAAAAAATTTTTTTGTTAGCCAGTGTAATCTATTGAAGGCGCTAGCTGCCAAAGCAATTCTAGTATGGATTTCTCTTGTTGTGTCACCATCCTGATTCATTTTACTGCCTAAATAATTGAAACTTTCAACTTTCTGTAGTTTTTCCCCGTTCAAGATGATATCAAAGGTCTCGTTAGAAAAGTTCATAGCTTTAGTTTTAGAGGCATTTATTTGGAGACCAATTTTAACCGAGAGATGACACAAATTATTTATTGCTTCTTGGGATTGTCTTGGTGTTGAACTTAAGAATGCTACATCATCTGCGAAATCCAGGTCCCCCAGGAATTTTCCATTTGTCCATTTTATACCGAATTGTTCATTGTGGGTATAGTTTCTCATAACCCAATCAATAGCTATTCCAAAAAGTAGTGGTGACATAATACAGCCTTGTTTCACCCCTGTTTCTACTGTAAACCATTCTGTATTCCCTTTATTTGTTCTAACACAACATCTTGCATTGTCATATAGCGCTTTGATTATATTCACATATTTTGTTGGAAAACCATAGATTGTAAGTATCTTCCACAATGATGGGCGGTGTAGACTATCAAAGGCTTTTTGAAAATCGACGAAGGTGATAATAAGTGGCGATTGCCTTTCCACTGATTCTTCTATAATTGTTCTTAGTGTGAATATTTGATCAATACATGATCGTTTCGGCCTGAAACCCGCTTGTTCTTCTCTGATCTTTTCGTCAGCATGCAATTTAAGTCTTTCTAACATCATGCAACATAATAATTTTCCAGGTACTGATAATAGAGATATACCACGCCAGTTATTACAGTCTGATAGATCACCTTTCTTCGGTAACTTTACAATAATACTGTCTTTCCATTGTTGTGGTGGTTGTTCTTCACTCCATACTTCATTTATAATATCTAAAATTCTCAAGAGGTTGTTGTCATTAACTGCTTTAATCATTTCCCCTGAAATTTCGTCAACTCCAGCAGCTTTAAAATTTTTTAATCTTTTAACGGCTTGTTTGATCTCGTCCAGCGTGAATTCATCGCAAGTTATTGGCAAGGTGGTGATGGGTGTTTCATTATTAAAATCAGGTGTTACTGTTGGTGGTGGTCTGTTTAGCACCTCCATGAAGTGCTCAGCCCATCTCTTCATTTGTTCTTTTTCTGTTGGTATTGAATTCCCTAATTTACCTTTAACAGGTGTTTCCATAGCAGTAGGCTGGTGACATAGTTGTTTTGTAATTTGATAAAGGCACCTACTATTACCAGTTCTTGCAGAATTTTCAGCTTCTACGGCCAGTTCATTGATGAAATGTCTTTTATCTCTTCGAGTTTTTGTCTTCACTTCTTTATTTAACAAGTTATAAGTTAGTTTGCAAGATTCAACTGCATTATGTGTACTTGCCGCTAGTAGTTTAAGTTTTGCTGTTTTCCTTTCTTGTATTTTATCCCAAGTATCTTCTCTCATCCATTTTTTCTTTTTATGTACTAGGTATCCGGTGGTCGCTACTGCTGCTTCTGTCATTGCTGTTCTCAGTTGTTCCCATTTAGTATCGATTGTCTTGGTGGTGATATCGTTGTCAATTTTGCCTAAAGCATCGAAATAGTTGTTCATTTTGACATTATATTCCTCCTTTATATCATTTGAATGCAGTCTGTGTACATCTATTCTTCTATTTTTATTCTGTTGGTATAACTTCTTCAGTTTAATTCTCAGTTTAGCTATGCAGAGGTTATGATCGCTTCCGATCTCTGCACCTCTGTATGCTCTGACGTCTTGAACTGATGAGCGAAATTTAGCGCTTATGCAGAAGTGATCTATCTGGTTCTTAGTTCTGCCATCAGGTGAATTCCATGTTATCTTGTGGATATTCTTATGTGGAAAGATGGTGTCTGCCACAACGAGGTTTGATATTTCACAAAGTTCTAGAACTCTTTCGCCATTTTGATTCATACAGCCTATGCCATGAGTACCGAGATATCTTTGTACTCCATCGTTGTTGTCACCTACTTTGGCGTTAAAATCACCCATGACTGCTATTATGTCATGCTTGGGTATTGTGTTGATGGTACTTAGAAGTGGTTCCAAAGGTTGTTATTGCCGGGAGTTGTAGTGAGGATAAGCTCTCACTGCAGATAAAATACTTCTATGGCACGCGCCTCAAACAGCCTCTGACAACCAAGTCCAGCTCCCGGCCTTCACGTGTGGCTCAATTTGAGCCCGGCGGAACTGTTTCCACTGACGGGAGAAGGGGCAAAGGCGAGCGACTGGCGCCTTAAAACCAGCAGCTTCGGGCAGATAGGGCTCGTGATCCTTGGCTGGTAGCTTATCTAAGAGAAGGAACTCTGAATTCAAACCACCGCTGCCTTGCGGGAATATCCATTTATGGAATTGGCTTCGGGAGTAAACCCTGAGGATAAATCCGGAGTCGGAGTCCCTAAGGCAGTCTAATGTCGATTCGACATTATTCTGGCAACTCCTGCGACATGGCTGGTACCAAACTGTATCGGCTACTGCCGTTCCTTTGGATCTACCGGCTGTGTGGAGAGGGGGAACATGCTGCATGGGCAACAGCTTGATCTCCATATAACTGTGCCCAAGCTCGCGCCCTGGAGAGGACACTCCAGCTTCACCCTATAGGTGTCGGCAAAACACGGGAAGTAGCAGTTACCGGTTATAAGCATTTTGCCCAATTGGCGTAGGGCATGGCGCCAGGGGCTACTTCCGACAGTGGGAGAGGTTCTAGGATCTCACTGGACAGCTACCGCCCGCTTCAAGCTGGGCAGCCCCCAGTCAATAAGGTGTTGTCCCGCCACTGTCTGCTTTCCCCATTGGGTGCATGGGGATTAGGGTCAAACCCGAACTGTGGACAGAAAATTTTGCACCAAGCAATTATCGAAAAAATAGAAATAAGCAAACTCTCAGATTGGGATGCTGGAACGTCCGGACTATGTTGACTGGACTATCCGAAAACCTACAGGATGTAAACGATGTAAGGAAGACAGCCATAATTAATGATGAGCTTAAACGACTTCAGGTGGATATAGCTGCACTTCAGGAAACGCGCCTGGCGGGCTCTGGAACGGTGAGCGAGAAGGACTACACATTTTATTGGCAAGGGAAAGATCTTAATAAAGCTAGAGAACACGGAGTAGGTTTTGCGGTCAAAAAATCGCTAACTAAAATGGTTGAACCAGGCGAGAATGGATCAGAACGCCTGTTAACGCTCCGCCTGCAAACTAGCACAGGTCCCATCACCCTTGTCAGTGTGTATGCTCCTACTCTGTACTCTGCCTCAGAAGCTAAAGATGAGTTCTACGAGAATCTAACAGCAATTATCAAAAGCATACCTAGGCAAGAACAGCTTGTTCTCCTTGGTGACTTTAACGCTAGAGTGGGTGCCGATAATGTTTCATGGCCTTCATGTCTGGGCAGGTTTGGTATTGGCAAGATGAATGAAAATGGACAACGGCTCTTAGAGTTGTGCGTCCACCATGACCTCTGCGTGACCAACACCTACTTTCAGACAAAACCCCAGCATAAGGTGTCATGGAGACACCCACGATCCAAGCACTGGCACCAACTTGACCTGATTCTCGTCAGAAGGCCACTCCTCAGGTCTGTGCTCTCCACGCGCTCGTACCATAGTGCAGACTGTGATACAGATCACTCCTTGGTTTGCTGCAAAATCAGAGCACAACCAAGAAAACTCTATCGTGTCAGACATGAAGGGAAACCACGCATTGATACCAGCAAGATGTCAGACCCTTTCATGATCGCTCAATTCACTGCGACCTTCGAGAAAGTGCTCAGTAGCCCTCAGCATGGTGATACTATTACAGAGAACTGGGAGCATCTACGGAACACCATTCAAAGTACTGCACTTGCCACCTTTGGTAAGAAAACAGCAAAGTCAAATGACTGGTTTGATGCTTCATCAGATGTGATGGCACCTGTCATTGAAGCTAAGCGCAGTGCTATGAATGAATACAAACGTTCACCGAGTGCCAGAACCCTACAGATCCTGAGGGCTACGAGAAGCAAAGTTCAACAAACTGCTCGACGCTGTGCAAATGACTACTGGCTCCAGCTCAGTGAGAGCATCCAGATCGCAGCGCAAACAGGCAACATTAGACAAATGTATGACGGTATAAAGAAAGCACTTGGCCCCCATAAAAGTAAGACGGCACCGCTAAAAACCATCAGCGGAGAGAAGCTAACCGATAAGGGTAAGCAGATGGAGAGGTGGGTCGAGCACTACTCTGAGCTTTACGCTAGAGACAATACCGTTACGCCTGCAGCCCTTGATGGTGTCAACAGTCTGCCAACTATGGAGGAGCTGGATGCCGAACCAACATTAGAGGAACTCAGCAAGGCCATTGATAGCTTGGCCTCTGGCAAAGCACCAGGCAGTGATGGGATTCCTCCTGATTTAATCAAATGCTGTAAGAGCACGCTATTACATCCCCTGCATAGGATGCTGTGCCAGTGCTGGGAAGAGACAACTATTCCTCAAGACATGCGAGATGCCAAGATTGTAACACTGTATAAAAATAAAGGAGACAGAAGTGATTGCAATAACTACAGAGGCATCTCTCTTCTTAGTATTGTTGGTAAGGTTTTTGCCAAAGTCATCTTAATGCGACTACACAAGTTAGCTGAGCGCATATATCCAGAGTCACAGTGTGGATTCCGAGCTGGCAGATCAACAACAGACATGATCTTCTCTCTCCGCCAGCTTCAGGAAAAATCAAGAGAGCAGAAAAGACCATTATATATCGCCTTTATAGACCTCACAAAAGCATTCGACCTGGTTAGTAGGGATGGACTCTTTAAAATCCTCCTGAAAATAGGCTGCCCTTCTAAAATGCTGGAAATGATAAAGTCATTCCATGACGGCATGAAGGGAACAGTCCAATATGCTGGAAGCACGTCACAGCCCTTTGATATACGAAGTGGCGTTAAACAAGGCTGTGTTCTGGCTCCGACCCTCTTCGGAATCTTCTTTGCCTTACTCTTGAAACATGCATTCAGAGATGCAACTGAAGGAATATGCCTTCACACTAGGTCAGATGGCCGTCTGTTTAATCTTTCAAGGCTGAAGGCAAAAACAAAAATCAGAAGGGTCACTATAAGAGACTTGTTGTTCGCTGATGATGCTGCAGTCGTCACTCAAAGCCAACAGGAGCTTCAGAGCTTGATGAATCGCTTCACTAAAGCATGCAAGGACTTTGGCCTCACAATAAGTCTAAAGAAAACGAATGTGCTGAGTCAGGATGTGGGTGCTGCACCAGTTATCACTATCGATAACTATGAATTGGCAGTGGTGCACCACTTCACATACCTAGGGTCTACCATCAATGACAAACTCTCACTGGATACAGAAATCGACAGCCGCATTGGCAAAGCTGCAGCTACCTTTGCCCGCCTCACATCGCGTGTTTGGGGAAACTCTAAACTCACAATGAAGACCAAAGCTGCGGTATATAATGCCTGCGTCACCAGCACACTCCTATATGGCAGCGAGACCTGGACGACCTATGCTAAGCAAGAAAGAAGGCTCAATACCTTCCATTTGCGGTGTCTACGCCGCATCCTCGGCATCTCGTGGAAAGATAAAGTGACAAATGTTTTGTTGTCACGGGCTGGCCTTCAAAGTATGTATACGCTTCTTAGACAGCGCAGACTTCGCTGGCTTGGCCATGTTCGCCGCATGGAAGATGGTCGCATCCCAAAAGATATCTTCTACGGACAATTAGCAGATGGCAAGAGAACAGTTGGGCGACCACAGCTGAGGTTCAAAGATGTGTGCAAGAGAGATATGAGGGCACTGGACATGGATCCAGCAACATGGGAGGATGAGGCTGCCGATCGCACTAAGTGGCGATGCTATTTACGGCGCCACCTCAGATTGGGCGAAGAGAGGCTCACACAAGAAGCAGAGGTGAGGAGAAAACGTCGAAAGGAGCACCAGGAAAATAAGCAGCTGAGGGCTGTCACCTCAGGGGCGCATTCCCATAGTCAGTTATGACTGAAGGGGCTATTATTATTATTATTATTACTTAGAAGTGCTTCATAGAAGTCATCTTTTGTGATATCAAGAGCGTCGTTAGTTGGTGCATAACATTGTACAATTGAGAGCTTGAAAAATCGTGTCTGAAATCTAGCTAATATTAGCCTCTCATTGATAGGTACCCAGCTGATAAGCGATGCTGCTGCTTTCTGTGTCATTAGGATGGCTACTCCCTCTGTGTGACGATTATCATTACTACCAGAGTATATAATTTGCTTTTCTTCTTCTGAAATATATTTTATGCCCTTCCCCGTCCATCTACACTCGCTGACACCCAATAAGTCCAACTTATAATTATCCATTTCTTTAATTACTTCTTCCAATACGGGTGTATACGAGCAAGGGAAAAAAGCAAGAACACAATTTGTTTGTTTGTTTCAGAGAAATGTGCTACGTCAAGCAAACCGACCTATCTTCACCAAGTTTATGTAAGACTTCTGTTAAAGTCAGTTTTTTAGGCAAGGGGATTTAAACATTAATATTTTTCATGCCAGGTCAGATTTTGTTGTTATCTCCCCTGATTTATTACTCGCGCGTTTAAAATTATTTGATCGAGATTTTTTCTCGAATATCGTTCGAGATCTTTTCAGAAGGTTCTCGTATGAGCTCAACTCACGTCTCGCGGTTATCCGCGCATGCGTGATTGTTGAGCGGGACTGAGTTACGGCAAATCCCGTGGCAGTCGTCCCTGGGTTTTGGCCGAGAAGGAGCTCCGCCATGTTTTTCTGACTGTGTGTACGGGGAAGATAGTTTTGTGAGATTAAAATGTTGGAGGTTCCCCCTGATATATATTTCTAAAGCCGGGGATTGATGGCTTATATTTATGTGGCTTATTCCTGATGTTATCAGAGAAGGTAAATAGAACATTTATATTATTTGCCGCCAGGGACTTATATCGGCGTATTCCTATTGTTATCAAAGAAGGTAAAGAGAACATTTATTATTATACTGCGATGCCTGCAGTTTGCTTAGAGGAGCCATTGAGATATTATTAGCACTGCGATGCCTGCAGTTTGCTTAGAGGAGCCATTGAGATATTATTAGCACTGCAATACCTGCAGTTTGCTTAGAGGAGCCATTGAGATATTATTAGCACTGCGATGCCTGCAGTTTGCTTAGAGGAGCCATTGAGATATTATACTGCGATGCCTGCAGTTTGCTTAGAGGAGCCATTGAGATATTATTAGCACTGCGATGCCTGCAGTTTGCTTAGAGGAGCCATTGAGATATTATTAGCACTGCGATGCCTGCAGTTTGCTTAGAGGAGCCATTGAGATATTATTATACTGCGATGCATGTAGTTTGCTTAGAGAAGCCATTGAGATATTATTATACTGCGATGCCTGCAGTTTGCTTAGAGGAGCCATTGAGATATTATTAGCACTGCTATGCCGGCAGTTTGCTTAAAAGAGTCATTGATCTATTGGATGTATTGAACTATTGTGATTTACATGATGTGCTTAAACCGTGTCCTATTGACAGTGTATCAGTGATGTCCTTGTTACTGTGAAGTAATAAATCGTAAACAACTGTACCACAGCCGTTTCAACATTTCCTGAATATTATATGTACTTTTGGTGTGTATGATCATCATTGTAATATATTAGGACTACACGCATTCGCGTCCATTGACTTGTCTATACACCCACACACCATGTCGGCCATCTGTAAGTCCAACTATGCTGTTCGCCTCGAACAGCGCACATAATATAGCCCATCTACATCCACCCTGACGATGTCCAACGTTTGCTGATGTCATCAAGAATACAATATTAACAATTATCATCTGACACCACTTATCGCAACTATATATATATATATATATATATATATATATATATATATATATATATATATATATATATATATATATATATATATATATATATATATATATATATATATATATATATATATATATACACTTCTACACTGACTTCTAAACAGTGCCATCTACAACTTCATAACATTCTTCACTTTCCTTATGATTAATAAGGTAAAGATAGTTTTCTATATCAGATACTGCTGTAAGGGAGTGAAGTGCTAGAGACTTCACTAAATTATGTCTCAGCTTTATGAGGTGGGGAGCCGCAGTAGCGCAGTGGCTTCCTAGCTCGGTGGTCCATGGTTCGATCCCCAGTTGAGGTGGGATTTTTAAGACCGCAAATGGCTCCGGGGTCGACCCAGCCTCGTGAACGAACGAACGAACGAACTTTATTTTCGAAGGGTAAAGAATTGGGCGCGCAGGCCCGTCTAACATTCTGCCCTTCCACTCTCATTAATCTTGCATACTATATCCTTTCATTCCCACATGATACTTTAAGCATTAATTTAAAGGCATGCAACATTATAAAGTTACCATAACAGCATTCATTTACAGTATGCAATCATAATTTAAAAAATGAGTAGTTTTTTTTTAATCAAACAAGCTAGTAAATGGGGGAAAAAAGTAATAATAAAATAAAATAAATAAAACAATAAATAAAAATAAATAAATTCTGTATACCGACACTCACTCATGCGGTCAACCCGTCTACAATTAATCTGTATTTTTGGTATGCGGGTACATTCTCACGACTCACATTTCTAAAGTACAGTATTATGTGGGTACATTCACACATACATTACATTATATAATAATATTTTAAAGTGAATATAATAATGATATTACATGGATATAAAACAATTATTCACACACAAAAATGAGCGGAAGAGGAAAAGAAATGTTGACCTATGGATGAGATGTTCACAGGCAAATACTGTTTCTATGGGGGTAGATAATCAGTGTTGAGGAAGTGTTTGAAAAGTGCTTTGTTAAAAGAATATTGTGTAGGTAGGCTTTTTAGGTGGTGTGGAAGGCTGTTCCATAAGTAGGCACCAGAGTAGGCTAGACTCTTTTTGAACAGGTCGATCCTAGATTTGGGCAGACGTAACTGATGTAATCGTTGTCACTCCCTTCTACTGGTTTGAAACAATGATCTTAGGTACGACGGGGCATTGTTAGATAGAATTGTGTGAGTCAGCTTGGCTTTGTTGTAGAGAAGACGTTTTTTTAGCGACAGTATTTTGGGTTCTTTTCTTGTCCTTGTGTGTGGTGTCGTGCGATTATCGGTGATCAGACGCACTGCTCTCTTTTGCAGGGAGTGCAGTCTCTTCGAGGTGGAAGCAGGGCAACAATCAGAGCAACTCTGGGAAGGTTAAGGCGGCCAGCGTGATGCTGACCAAATCACCCCTAGTGTGCCGATGGTCAAGAAAATATGTGCCTAACACCATATTCCCAATATGCCTCAATGGGCGTGTAACGGGATCCTTTACCTTTTACCTTACCTTTTATGAAGTGGGGCAATCATTTCCCCTTCCTTTCTGCCTTCACCTTAACCTAAGTCAAGAGCAGAGTCAGGTATCCATTTACAGATGGGTAGACTGAAGCATGATGCTACCAGGATGTGAACCAGGTAACTTTGCCTAGAGAAGCAAGCGCTCCCATAAACTACAATGTATTAATAAACATTGAACATCTCCGATTTTCTTCCATGAATACAAAGTTCTTGGGTTCCTGAAAGGGAAAATGACAGTCATTTTGACTCTGTCAAAGAGTGTTAAATTTATGTCATGTGACATGTGCCCACTCACTCACAGAAGGTCAGAAGCAGACCCAATGCAGAACCACAAAAGAGTGAGCGGGGAAAAGTATACTTTGGGGCAGTTAACGGAGCACAGAGCCACCACTACAGCTGGTCCCCTCACAGTAAGCCTGCGTCAAGCATTCACATGCCCTTGCAGGCGTGGTTTCTGTAGCAATTTGCTTGACATGATGACATTGCCAGCCTCGTATTAGTCGCCTTGTACGACATGCCCGAGGGTGCAGTAGTCCTTTTTTTTCTTAGTCTCTTTAGAGACACATGTGAACCATACGGGGGGGGGGGGGGGGGGCACTGCTAACCATATGGTGTTACTGCGTCTCAGGACAAAAATAAAAATACAAGATTCTCAGTTTGGAAATAAAACAACATCCCACAAAATTGTTGCCCGATATGCTTTCGCACGGGACCCACCTATGGCTGTGTTGGTGGAAGTCGCTCACACCAGACAGCCGGACATTGTCTGACAAAGAGGAGGTGCTTCCAAACATGCAGTCCTTTACCTGGGTGTGGTAAGCCTGTCATGTGGGAGGAGCAAGCATACAAGATAAGCATATAAGCGAACTCTGCTAGTGAGTACAAAAAGTGAGGTAATTAGTAGCTAGAAGTATTATTATAACTTAGGAAATCTATTAAATACGCTTGATAGACATAATAAATATAAGTGGCGATTCCTTTTTAGTTTGATCTAAGTATTAGCTTATTACATTTAATATCAATTAATTGGTGACAAGTTAAGTATTGCCTGGAATATTAATATGTTTTACGGCCAAAAAAAAAAAAAAAAGAAAAGAAATTAAATAGATCCAAGCGCCACGTGCCTCTTGCTTGTGTGAGATCTGGCAGCCATCTTGATAGACATAATTTAAGTGGTGATTTCCTTTATAGTTTGATGTAAGTATTAAAGTATTGCAGTTAATATTAAGTATTAGGGGACTATTTAACTATTGCTGAAAATATTTGTATAATTTAGGAATTGTAGTGAAGCAAAAAATAAAATAAAATAAATCAAAAACCATAGATTACTAGTAATAATATTCAAAATATAATTTAAGTAAAACAAATATATTAAAGGTATCTGGCAAAATTCGAACTAGATTTAACTGTTCAACAAGGTCTACTAGACAGGTTTAAAAGTGTTTCTTAAATAATAATATTATAAAATTTAAAAAAAAAGAAAGGAGAAAGCAAGGATATACACAACTTAAGATTAAAGCAGTGAGACTAAGGATAAACATTAAAGTTCATACAAAACCAAGCACATAATAAAAAGAGTAGTAGCAAATTAAAAGACAGGGACAATGCCACCGATAACCAGGGCACAGTCCGGGGAAGGAAAAGCGTGGGCCAAGACACCTGAAAAGGACAAAACACCAAACCTGACAGAAAAAATAGGACCACGAACCCTGAAGTCAGAGACACAGAAATAAAGGACAGGATAGAGACAAAAATGGAGAAACTGGAAGGAGGCTGACAGGGAAGTAAAAACAACAATAAGCATAAACAATAACGGCGAAAACTCAGAAATCAGAACAGCTAACAAAAAGATAGGATCCAGGGAAGATGACAATCAGGACAACCAGAAGAAGTCATGAAACCAGAGGAGAAAACAAAGAAGACTCCAACCGAAAGGAAACCCCCCAAAAGTAAAAATTACACAAATAGCTGGAACAGAAGCCACTCTTAGATCTCTCCCGGACGACAAAATCCTGGTCATCCTGGAAAAAGTAATTGATAAAAAAGCCATTGCCAAAATACAAAAACAAAACAGTGGAATAATGCTAACACTAAATGAAACAGAAAAAACCAAAACTTTACTACAAGAATTGCAGGAAAAACCAAAATTGATCCAACTGGCCCACAACATCAAAATACAAATAGACATTTCAAAAGAAACCAGAAGAAGTGTTGTAAAAGGTATAAACCCAACCCTGTCAGGTGAGAAAGTTTTAAACAACCTGGCCAAGCAGAACCCAGATTTAAAGCTGGTACATGTGGAACAATTAACAGTGAAAGGGAGTATAGTAATCCCAGTGATAATAATAACGACAGAAGGGAGGGAACCCCCCAAGACAGTACTATTTGGGAAAGCTAAAAGGAACACAGAAGCCTTCATTCCCCCAGTTTTGCAGTGCTCCAACTGCATGAAATTTGGCCATGGCCGATACAGTTGCAGGGGGAATACAGTATGTAGGTTTTGTGCATGTGCACACCCTTTTACGCAGTGCGAAAAGGCGAAGTCAAATACTGACTATAAAAAGGGTAATGAAAACAGAAAATGCATTAATTGCAAAGAGAACTACAGCACCAGGTTCCAGGGCTGCCCAGTGTATGAGCAGACCAAAAAAGCACTGAAGGAATCAATAACAACCAAAACCCCTTTCAAAACGGTCTTTAAAGATTTAAAGGAAAACAATACATATACGAGCACTAAAGTAATAACATAAATCAAGAGTGTACAAGAGGAAGATAAAATGATTAAAACACAGTTGGCTAAAGAAAGTAAGAACCAGGTAGATAGTAACAAAACAGTACCAAAAAAAAACAGTCGGATGGTTCAACTACATCCTTGGAAGGTACGAATGCACTGAAAAGTGCAGAGGCAATGCTTCAAGAAATGAAAGCCATACAGCACCAAATTGCCCAGGATGTAGTTAAATTGTGAGCACTGAAAGAAGAAAATGAAATGATACTAGTTAAATTATCTGAACTGAAAGAGGATAATGAAATTACACTAAAAAGGATAGAAAATCAGAGACAGGAGATTAACATAGACAGAGAAGCAATAGAAAAGGAAAGTGGCAAACAAAAGCAAGAAGCTAAATGGAAAGAATGGGTAACAAAAACCGTCAAGAACATAGAGAGAGTTTTGATAGAGGAAAGAACAGAAGAATCGTCACAAACCTAAGTATTGAAAAAAGTCTTTAATTACATAAAAGAATCACCAAGAAGAGTAGGACTTATGCCTCAAGCAACTGATAGGGCCAATACAAACTAAGAGCAAACTAATAGTTCAAACACAAAACAAAAGGGATACTAGTTAATATTTGTTAATGGATAAGAAAGGATGTAGAATTGTTCAGTGGAATTGTAGGGGTATCAAAAAGAATTTTGCACCCCTACTAGCAGAGACAGGAGGAACTAACACTATATATGCTCTTCAATAGACACTTTTAAACCCAAATAGTAGATATAGTTGTAAGGGCTTTAAGATACTTAGACACGATATGAAAGAAGGTAGAGGAGGGGGTGTCACAGTCTTAGTTAACGAAACATTTAAAATCATAGACTGGGAAGTATGTGATACAACCAACATAGAAGGTATCCAGGTTACTATAGCAGCTGAACCAAACAATCTAACTATCTTAAATGTATACGCTAAAAATGGCACAATTGAAGATGAAGAAATACTAGCTATAAGCACCAGACTAGGCCCCAAAACAGTCATATTAGGCGATTTTAATTCCCATCATTATGCTTGGGGTGGACAACATGCAGACAATGCAGGAAAGCACCTACTTGACTTTATAGAAAACAATGACCTGCTAATAATAAATGATGGAACTGCAACTATAATTAATCCACAAGCTAACAGGGCAGACTCAGCAATAAACATAAGTATAGCAACTAACAACCTAGCAAATGTAAATTGGGAAGTGTTACAAAGACATCAAACTCAGATCATCTGCCCATTATAATAACCATGCATGAAAACGTCATTCCCAACCCAGAACCAGAGAAACTGACTTTCAACTATAAAAAAGGAAAATGGGAAGCCTTCCAATCAGAGCTGGAGGTGATGGAATATAAAGACATGGAAGCAAATGATACTGACTTGTGGGCAGAAACACTGACCTATGAAATTCTTAAAATAGCAATAAAAATATGCCACAGCACCTAAAACCAGTAAATAACATTAATAAGAAAAGAAAAACTCAGTGGAATAAAGAATCAGTTGCCTGGTGGAATAAAAGTTGTGCAGAAATTCACGAGAGAAGAAAAAGAGCCTTACAAAAATATAGAAATAGAACAGAACAGAAGAAAACTATGATGAGTATAAACATATTAGGAATGAATCTAATAGAATAATATTTAAAGCCAAAGAAACTAACTGGAAGGAGTTTTGTCAGTCACTTAAACCTAGCACTCAAATTAAAGAAGTATGGAAAAAGCTTAAGGCAATTAAAGAGAACAATAAGAAAACAATAATGCCAACAATCAAACTACCAACTCATTTCACAGGTGGCGATCTTTCTTTCTTGCTCCCTTGTTAAAGCTCAGGCCTGGCATTGATATAAACCTTGGTATAAATATTTTATCAGTTGTTTCTTTGTAAATGTTTGAATCGGTGGATGCTAAATAGTAAAGCCACCATAATCAAAATGCGCCATAAACAACCTGTGATCCACTTCAGACATGATTTATTGTTAAAACACAGAATGATTAATCACCTCAAAATGCTGGCCTTCCTTAGCATTAACCTAGGTAAAATTCATCATCTTGAACATCAAAACAAAACCTGTTTGCCTACTACTGTAAAACATCTGATGCATTTGGCTCAATAAAGCCTCATCAACACAAACAGCAGAATGAACAAGTCTAGAAAAAGCTAACATTAAAAATTGGTGTCTGTGTGATTCATAGTGGGAGTTTGATGCGGATATACATTTTACTCCAGCAACTGCCATAATGCCATGATTTAAAATCTTCATTTTAATGCACTTATAACACTTAACCCTTTTTTTTCTGTACTGTTTTCATATATCCCATCCTGAAAAGAGCATGTCACTGTAACTTGAGCCATGAATTTTCTTATTCTTCATTCACTTTCAGACTAAGTTGAAAGAAAGCAGTGGTCAGCTTGAGGTTCTTGATATCTTTGTAGAGTTTTTCCAGGAATAATACTGGTAATGGCCATATCTGCTTTCTATATTCCTCATATGTTGGGCACCGTTGAAGTAGATATTCAGCAGCCATTTTATCAGTGCTATGCTATTTTAAGTTTCTTAAATAAGACTTTTTTTCATTAGCTATTTCTTTGCGCATATTTTTTCTTATACATAAATAATACACGCACCTTTGGTGAATAACTGCAATGACGTCCCTATAGGACTTGTGAGAAATGGAGTCCCCGTTCACAGCAAGAATACGATCCCCAGTGTTCAGACCTGCAAATAGGCTGGGCTTCCTTCCCTGACACTCTTCACAAAAATTGTTTCCTGAGGCTCTAAGCTTAGTTCTTTTGACAGATGGGGGCGAGAATTTGTATAACAAACAGAGAATATGTAAAGTATAATCTTTCACAAACAGCTGATCTGGACATTTGTATGGTGGCTGACTAAGCACAACCAATAACTAATTCTTTTTTACACCATGAAACCCTAAAGGGCATACTGATATACAGATCTTCTGGGAATCCTTGCAGCCTATGCATAAAAATGTACACACACACACACATGTAAACATAAACACATGTAAACTATAATGTACACATAGCATTTATATATATCTATAAAAACATGACAGTTTATAGAAATAACAGAACAGAAGAAAACTATGATGAGTATAAACATATTAGGAATGAATCTAACAGAATAATATTTAAAGCCAAAGAAACTAACTGGAAGGAGTTTTGTCAGTCACTTAAACCTAGCACTCAAATTAAAGAAGTATGGAAAAAGCTTAAGGCAATCAAAGGGAACAATAAGAAAACAATAATGCCAACAATCAAACTACCAACTCATTTCACAGGTGGCGATCTTTCTTTCTTGCTCCCTTGTTAAAGCTCAGGCCTGGCATTGATATAAACCTTGGTATAAATATTTTATCAGTTGTTTCTTTGTAAATGTTTGAATCGGTGGATGCTAAATAGTAAAGCCACCATAATCAAAATGCGCCATAAACAACCTGTGATCCACTTCTCCTCCCTACCCCTAATGCTGCTCCTCCATCCTCCACTCCATCCCGCACTCAGGTAGTCTGCATCCCCCCAGATCTGTCGCTCTCTGAGGAAGAGCGCTCTGTTCTCAGTAAGGGCCTACAATTTGTTCCTCTTCGCCCGACCCTAGACCCATATAATCTCCTCCAGAATGTTCATCGATTTCACCATCGCATGAGGCTGAAATTCCATTTTAGACAGGAGGACAGCACTCCGCAGTCTCAGGCTGAATCTGACATCTTCGCACGTTTTTCTGACTCCACGAAACCTCCTTTTACACCTAAACCTGGGGATTCTCATGCCCTGGACCTGTACATAAAGAACACCATCCACGACATTCAGCAGCTCCGTCCTCGTAGATTGCACTATTCCAATCTCACGTCTGCGGAGTCCCATGCTCTCTCCCTTCTTCGCCGTAGAGACGACATTGTCATCAAACCGGCTGACAAGGGAGGAGCCATTGTCGTCTGGCAAAAGGACTTATACCTAAGTGAAGGTAAAAACCAGTTGACCAATGGCTCTTTTTACAGGCCCAGGACCAGCGATGCTACTGTCTCCAACAATCGCATTGTACACAGCACCATTAAACAGCTCATCACCAGCCAAGCTCTTCCTCCCCGCACATCTCTTCTTAGGATTCATGATAGTTCTTTGGGCAAGCCTGTATTCTACATGCTCCCCAAAATTCATAAGATCGAGAACCCAGGCAGACCTATTGTCTCGGCCTGTTCCTGTCCTACTGAACACATTTCCGACTTTCTCGATAGCATTTTCCAACCTATCGTTCAGAATCTTCCCTCCTTTATCAAAGACACTAATCATGCTCTTATAACTTTCTCCTCTATCCGACTCTCAGCAGACCGCTCCTACCGTCTTTTCTTGTTAGACGTCTGTTCTCTGTATACCACGATTCCCCACCCCGATGGTTTCCGAGCTCTTCGGTTTTTTCTTGACCAGCGCACTTGTCCCTCTATTCCCACTGACACTCTTCTCCGTCTTGCTGAACTGGTCCTTCAACTGAATTCCTTTGAATTCAATGGCCAGTTTTTTGACCAAATTAGTGGTGTTGCCATGGGAACGAAGATGGGTCCTAGCTATGCCTGCCTGTTCATGGGCTACATGGAGCATCAGATATGGCAACAATACTCCGGTCCTTTCCCCGGGTTTTACCGCAGATATATCGATGATGGCATAGGTCTCACAGATATGTCCGAGACTGATTTATCCCGCTTCATCGACTTTGTCAACCACTTCCACCCCACTATCAAGTTCACCTCCCTCATCTCCACAGTATCTGTCAACTTTCTTGACATTACTATTACTATCACACCCTCCGGCCTCAATACCTCAGTATACTACAAGCCGACAGATGCCCATAGCTACCTTCTGTATACCTCTTCTCATCCTCGGGCTTGTCGTGACTCCCTTCCATTTTCACAACTTCTCCGCCTCCGTCGTTTGTGCCAAGACGATGATGACTTCCACTTCCGAGCCAATGAGATGTTGGATTTCTTCCGTAGCAGACTTTATCCCGAACATGTTCTCACCTCTGCCTTCCAACGTGTTCTCCCCATCTCTCGTCAGGAGGCCCTCAAACCTCACTATAAATCCACTTCGGAGAGAGTCAAATTAATCTTGACCTATCACCCACACAATACTGCAGTCAAACAGATCCTTTTCCGCCACCTACCTATCCTTCAAGCAGAGTCTGTGACCCAAGAAGTATTCGGTGAAGCACCTTTGGTGGCATATAGACGCGACAAGAACCTGAAGGACCTTCTTGTTCACAGCCGTCTCCCAAAGGAGAATGCCACTCACTTTGGCACATTACCCTGTGGTCAGACACGATGCAACACGTGCAAGTATGTTATCTCAACCCACAAGGTGTCTTTTCATGAGGCTACGTACACCATCACCAGTAGCTTCACATGTGAGTCGCGTAACGTCATTTATACGATCATATGTAAACGTTGCTGCAAAACCTATATTGGCCAAACAGGCAAACGACTTGGGGACAGGTTCAGCCAGCACTTGAATGACATCTCTCAGCACAAATCCACACCAGTTGCCATACACTTCAATGGCCCTGACCACCAGGGTCCCATCGACATCCAGGTCACGGCGATCAGATCCTGCTCCTCTGACACTGCTACCCGAGAACAGCTTGAGAACCGTCTTATCCACCGCATGGGGTGTCTAAAACCAGCTGGGCTCAACACTCTACACACCTTTGTCGGAGGTTACCCTTTCCTCGCCTGTTCTACTTTGACTCTTTCCACTCTTATCCCATTTTTCTATTTTCTGCCGCCCTCTAATTATACTCATGAATATATAATCATCATCTCATCTCAACCCGTAACCCGTCATGGGTCGTAGGGGTGTCATGGTTGAAGCATCAGCAGACAGGGTCCTCCACTGCTCTCTATCCTCGGCAATGCGTACAAGTGTGGAAAAACCGTGTCCTGCCCATTCTTTGATGTTATCAGCCCATGATTTTCTTTGTCTTCCTCTTCTCCGTTTACCTTCGACTGTTCCCTGAATATATAATACACTGTTTTTAATATGTCTAGATTTTTTTTTCTATTTTTTATTTATTTATCTTCGACTCATTCTGTTCCCTTCTATTTCCAGTCCCCACTTCTATTAAGTTTGGGTAGTTTATTGCTTAGTTTCGTTTTTTAGTTTCTAAGTATGTTATTGTGTACATCCGGTGGTGGCAGTCATTTCCCTTTCCTGGCACGCGCCCATAAGCGTTAGGACTTTGCCGCCTTCAGGGAAGTACCTATTTTTAAATTTTTATATTTTTTATATATCTTTTTAGGTTCTTATGTGTCCTATAATAACAGAAGATGGCAGATGTGAAACAGAAATCAAGAAGAGAATAGGAATAGCCAAAGCTACATTCAACAACATGAAACATATACTGACATCCAAACAGTTATCTCACAAATTAAAACTGAGAATCATAAAGTGTTATATATATTCTGCATTTCTGTATGGTGCAGAAACATGGACGATGAATAAGCATTTGGAAGAAAGAATTGAGGCTCTTGAAATGTAGATATATAGAAGAATGGGGCGTATCTCATGGAAAGAGATGAAAACAAATAAGGAGGTCCTAGAAAATCTAGGGATGAAAAGAGAACTAATGAGGGAGGTCAAAGTTCGACAGCTAAAATACTTTGGCCACATAGAAAGGCATAACACCTTGCAGAAGACCATAACAGAAGGGAGAGTTGAAGGCAAACGTGCAAGGGGAAGACAGCGCTATAAGTGGGAAGACAACATCAAGAGATGGACAGGAAAGAGTCTATCAGAGTGCACCACCAAGACAAGAGACAGAAGACGTTGGAGATCCATTACAGCCAACCTTCGTTGTGGAGATGGCAACTGATGATGATGATGATGTGTCATATCTAACCTTCACTTTCTTTCCTTTCCCTGACGAAGACCTTGTGGCCGTAATGTTGGCTATTTTCTCATTCTTTTGTCCCCGTAAGACGAATCACCCTTTTTCGATTTTTTTTTCACACCCACATATTGACAGTTTATGAGGAAGATATAGAACATTACATTAACTTTCACATTTTAAAAAAAATGCCTCTTACTTTCTGTACAAAAATTAACGGTTTTTACAAAAATAAAAATACAGAAATCACTGCCCTCTCCTAGTCTAGTGAAATGGATGGGATTTTTTGTCATAAAAAGTTATGTATACAAATTGTGTTGAAAGCTGGAGAACCGTAGCCTCATAATGACCTCTTCATTAAGTCTACAACGTTAAATATCTTTTTCACCAGCCCCTGGGGTTCATGACAGCAACACTAATTACTAAAATTTATAGGCTGTATCATTTTCATGGTTGCTCAATAAAACCAGAAATTGTTCTACAAGAGGAAGGGAAAACAGTGCCCTCTTAAATTTATACCATTGAAAAAAACTGAAACTGATTTTAAAAATGTTTCGCTCAACAATGAGTCAAACGCGTTTGACAAATCTGGCTTTTTTTTTCTATTGAGTATCAATTTGCAAAGAAAATGAATTTTGATGAGGTCATAAATCAGTCTGCAGACATGAAGGATCAAATGCAGAGTTTGTGAATCTTGTCCATTAACGTTTAAAGAAGAGGCTGAAAGTGATGCTTTATTTCCTATGTGTGTGTGTATTTTTTTGCAAATGAAGTGTAGTATTACGTGTTCACTGAATTTTTAAAGTAATGCATTAAAAAAAAAATTACAATTTGTTTAAACAAAGTGTTTAAACATCTATTTGTAAGCATAATGTATTTTTCTGTTGTGTATTTTAATTTCACAATTTAATTCTGGGAAAAGCCGGGGTGGGGGTGCCAAATGCTTAAGGTCCGCCGATTGCCCACTTACATCAATTAATAACAGTTATGAATAAAAGCCGGTGGTTCCACCCTGGGAGATCAAGAAACCAGACACCGACTACCACCTAGCACAAATAATTAAGAAAGCAAATAATATAGAGAATATAAAAAACACACAGCCAACAAATATATACAACAAATGTCAAAGGACAGCATTACTGTATACACAGATGAATCCAAGGGAGAGGATGGCAAATTGGGGTGTCATGGATTGCCTCCCCTGCTTTGCAGTAGTGGTGGTCCACCAGTGCCAAAACGCAAGAGTATCTAAAATGGGTCGTCAAAGGTGTCTACCTTCGCATAAGATTACTCTTGGCAGAGTTGTAGATAGAAGGATAATGACGCTTCTATCCCCAGGGAATTTTCACAAGATACTTCAGAAGTCAAGAACGATGCTGCATTGGCAGGGCAATTGTTAACTTTTATATCTGATCCGCCGCCTTTTGTGAAGAATTAAGCAATGGTTTTTTGCACGTTCAAGCCCCCAGCTGGTGTAAATCCAGCGAAATCCCTTTTATACGTATTTGCTCTATAGAGGTAAATATATGTCTAGATATATCCCCTTCAAGGCCAGCTCCTTGACATGGAGATGAGGCTCAAGTACAGCGGCTGAAAAACAAAGACTGGCCAGGCCCTCCTATACTTGAGCAAGACCACAGTCTGCCTTAGCAAGTCAAGGTGCTGAAGACGGAGGCAACCAGCCAGGAGGCGCACCATAGCAATCAGGATGCCATGCACACACGCAATGGAAATATGCCTATATCTACAAAACGTTATGGCACTCGCCCTGTGACGGATACCCAGGGAGGTGCAGTGCCGGGCCCTCTGCCTCAAAAGGGCCCAACCCTTACTACTGGAGGTCCTTCTCAGTTGCCCGGTGGAGCCAGGAGGCATGAAAATAGAGCTACTGGCCAAGCAAAGCAAAGACAATTTAAAATAATGCACTGGAATGCTGAAGGCGTCAACAGCAAAAAATTAGAGCTCGAAAATATCTTCAATGAAGAGCAAGTAAATGTATGCTGCTTGCAAGAAATCCATCTCAACCAAGACATAGCCTTCAAAATCAGAGGCTACCATTGCTATCGATCCGACCGAAAAGACAGGCAAAAGGGTGGAATACTGACACTCGTGAAGAATAACATCAGTGCATGTCAGCTTGAAACATATATGGAGGATGCGGAATACCAGATGCTTCATCTCAGGATAGAAAGTACAGAATTCCACCTGCTCAGCTACTACTGTCCGAGCGAACGCCCACTAGCACTAGACACAATCCCAGGAAAAGAAAGACTGATTGTATGTGGAGATTTCAACAGCCACTCACAGAGCTGGCGCTATGATCACATGAACAGGAGAGGTGAGGAGCTTGAAAACTGGCAGGATGACAATGGGTTTATCCTGATTAAACAGACAATCGACCCACCAACCTTCTACTCGAGATCATGGCACACACCTCTACACCAGACCTGGCATTCCACTCACCAGGCCTGGAGTGGAACATCGTACGCATTGTTGGAAAACAACTTGGAGGCAGCGACCACCGGCCAGTCTTCCTAATTGTAAAAATGAACTTGTCAAGGAGAGCAGCACTCTCTAGGTGGAACTACAAGAAGGCAGACTGGACGATGTACCAGCATCGTACCACAGTATACTGGCTAAAGATCTGACTGTAGACAAAGACATCAATAAGGTAGTCGATGAATTCAGCAGATGCATACTACAGGCTGCTCGTGAAACAATACCTAGAGGGGCTTGTAAGCACTACAAACCATATTGGAATAGTGAACTAGAGCAACTGCACAACGACGTGGAAACATCTCGAAAGCAGTCAGAGACCAGCCCATGCCAAGAACATAAAAATAAATACCAACTTGCTAAGATCAAATTTCAAAGGGCCAAGTCGCAGGCCAGGCGGAGAAGCTGAAGGAGAAAACAGAGTCTTTGAACTTTGAAAGAGATACAAGGAAACCGTGGAAACTGGTAAAACAACGATGAGGGAACAAGGAGAAACTCAAAGATTGCACTGTATACAGATGGAAACATCCTCACTGGAAACCAGGCAGCTGATCACTTTGCAGATACCTTTGCTAAAGACAACAACATCAAAGTTAGCCCAGAGAAGCAACAGGAGATTCGTGAGAAACGACAAAATGCAGGACGAGATGGAACCAGAACTGAAGTTATGAAGGCGCCAATCACATGCAGAGAACTGGAGTTTGCAATATCAAAATTGAAAATGAGAAAGTCACCAGGAGTTGACGAAGTGTCCAATGAAATGATTAAGAACTTGGGAACCGCAGCAAAAACAAAGCTGCTGCAGATCTTCAATATCTGTTGGAACTTGGGCAGAGTTCCACAGACCTGGAGGGAAGCAATCATGATACCACTCCCAAAACCAGGGAAAGACAGTTCCACGGCCTCCAGCTACAGACCAATCAGCCTTACAAAATCTGCAAAACGAATCATCAACCTCAGATTGAGGATGCGTTCCAAAATAAGAAACAGGTACTAGCAGCATGGATAGATCTAAGGAAAGCATTTGACAAGGTTTGGAAAGAAGGGCTTTTAAAGAAACTGAGAAATTGCAGAGTGAATGGTAGGATGTACAAATGGGTGGAAGTATACTTGCTTACCAGAAGAGCCCGAGTACAACTAGATGGCCTCAAGAGTAAGAAAATTCTACTGCGTCATGGCGTCCTGGAGGGGTTCTGTCCCCCACACTTTTCCTAGTCTTCATCAACCACCTGGTTGCTGAACTACCACATGGAATGAAAGTGGCAATGTACGCTGATGACCTGGTAATATGGTGCACAGATGAGCATGCAATAGTGGCCACCAAACTGCTATGAAGAGCTATAGATGCCTTAACCTCATGGGCAAACAGATGGTGTGTCAGCATCAATACAGATAAGAGCAGCACTACGCTCTTCACCCTCTCTCCAAAACTAAAAGCTGGTGTCATCAAGATAAACGGAGAGCTCCTGGGAGAAGATAACCAACCTATCTCGGAGTTACATTCGATGATAGGCTGACATGGAAGCAACACATCAACAAGGCAGCAACAAAGGCCAGGAGGAAGTTAGCCATCCTGAAAAAACTAAGTGGAACCACATGGGGAGCCAGCGGGAAAATACTTAGTAAAGTTTTCCAGCAGGGCATACGATCACACCCGGAATATGGGTCAGCTGCGTGGTGTCCAGCATCAAACGCCACACTACAAGAGCTAGATAAGGTGCAAAACCAGGCACTTAGGGTCATCACGGGGGCAATGAAATCAACGCCTATAGTGGAGATGGAGAAAATGGGGAGGATACAAGCACTGAGAGAACGCAAAGACACGAAAGTGCTAACACAAGCAGAAAAGTTCCTCTGTATGCCGAGCCATCCAATGAAGGACAGATTCCAAAACCTAGCAATGGGGCGATTGAAAAGAAGCAGTTTTATCCACCAGGTCAAACGACTTCGTAGACAAACCTTAGACTTGCCTGAAGTAGACAGCCCCTTAAAGTCTGTGCCAGAACAAACCCCTTGGAGAGAGGAGCCTGGACTACCAGTATACATCAAGAATGAGTGAAAGGAATACTCGACAACGATGAACAGAACAGCATGCAACGTAGTACAGTCACTCTCAGTTTCCTGGATGATGAATACCCACAGGACCTCTGGGTCCGAGTATACACGGATGGGTCAGCACAAAATGCAGTAAAGAATGGAGGAGCAGGATTGTAAATAGAATACCCAAACAACACTAGGGATACGGTCAGAGTACCAACGGGGAAATTCTGTAACAACTATAATGCAGAAATCCAGTCAATCAAGGTGGCAACCGAGAAACTGTTGAACACCAATCTCGGTCCACAGCCTGTGGTATTCCTGACAGATGCAAAATCAGCACTCCAAGCACTTAAGTCCAGAAAATTACCAGGTATACAAGCCACATCTGCTGTGCAACCAGCGCAAGATCGCCATGCAGTGGATACCGTCTCACTGTAAAATATCAGGAAACGAGAGAGCAGACCGACTGGCTAAAGAAGGTGATGCAGACGAGCAACCGGATGTACCAGTTACGTACCATCAGAAGAAAAAGATGATCAAATCAATCAGAAGGCCACCAACACCAACACAGGACGACTACCAAGATATGAACAGAACAGAACAAATTGTCATTCTACGCCTCAGAACTGGACACAACCGACACCGCAGCCACATGTATACAAAATTTAAGATTGGAAATTCAGCCATGTGTACAATGTGGACAGGCACCCCAGACTGCAGAGCACATACTTCAAGACTGCCCCGAATATGATATATTGAGACAAACCCACTGGCCCAGAGAAACAACACTGGAAGCAAAACTATACGAAACTCTGTATGAACTACAAAAGACAGTGAAGTTTATACAAGAAACAACATTGCAGATATAGACAATATATTTCAAGCGAACGAAAGAAGAAGAAGTCTATATATATATATATATATATATATATATATATATATATATATATATATATATTTANATAAATATATATATATATATATATATATATAATATATATATGTGTGTGTGTGTGTGTGTGTGTGTGTCAAAGAGTCTTGCTCATACGTATGCTGTCATACCTATAATAACTGAATAAACAATGATTGTTTTGTTTTAAAATAACATGTAACAAATTTAATAATCAATTAGTTTTAACAGGTTAAAATAGAGATGAAATGATGATGAATTTTAGATGTAGATCAAATTTGTCTTCATTGACACTTGGTTTGAGGATATTAACAAAATTTCTGTCCTTTTGCTGTTTCGTAGAACTTAATTGATCTAGGTGAGTCCTGCAGCCGTGGTTTCGTCAATTCTTCTGTGATGATGTCACTTCACAGTCTGATAGCTTTGTTCTACAAACCGTCTGATAGCTTCGTTCCACGAACCTTTAGACAAGATAGAAAGAACAAATGCCTCTGCTAAGTACATTTGTTGGCTGCAAATTAACAAGCGCATTATCTCGCTGTCCATCCACCAATGTTAGTCTCTCCTTAGTTAAATGGCTTTTGAGTTTACACAGCGTAACTCAGGGAAGATTACTAGAAATCACCAATATTCTTCTGGGTATTAAACTGGGAAAATATGTGCTTGGACAGCGCGAAAAGCAATGATTTGCCTGAATTACAAGTAACAAGGTACATATATCTCACCAAATGATATGATACACTTGAGGCACGTGATGTAATCATCACTCATCACTGCTCCAGTCGGAGTCTGGGGTTGCTGCTGCTTTCGCGTTTCTACGCGAATTAACATAAAACAAACACCAGCGCTTGCTGTAGTGGTTTATGAACATACTGTTTTCATATGTTGAGGTTGCCAGCCTCATATATAACCACTTAGCAAGGAAAACATGTCAAATTCACATTTGTAAAATAAATGTTTACACTTACCCCAAAGTAATTTTTGGGAACACAATCTCCTGTCACAGAATGGACGGAGCAAATTGATGCTTTCGAATCACTTGGTCTGGAAATTTTAGAATTCCTGTTATGACGGGTGATCTGATTCCTTAGGTCTCCAGTCTTTGTATTTATTCGAGTAAATGCGGGTTTACTTTTTTAAGTTTTAAAGTTGCACAAATACTTCGATCTTGGTCCTTTAAGCTTCCAGTCTTCGTATTTAAAAATACGGGTTTACTTTTAAGTTTTAAAGCTGCCCAAATACTATGATCTGTCACTTATAATTTTGGAATCCTTTGTCCTTTTCTTCTCTCTGCCTCTGGTGAATTGCTAGCTTGACGTGACAATGCAGTCTGATTTGTGACTCCGATTTCGCTAGATTATATTTCCAATTCTCAGTTCATATCCCAGATTGTACTTCCGACGAATTTGCCAATGAGAAACATTGTGTATTCCGGCTCTCACTTTACACAAATCCAATCTCTTTTGCACTATATGGGTTGGGGTGTTTTAAAATATTACATTTTAAAATTCCAACGCGTGACCTCTTTCGTAATACTTCCGTTTGCCTCTTTATGCAAACTCACAAAGAAATCTGTGAACGTATTCCTGCCCCAACATAATCTCCCCCCGACAGATTATCTGTAATAATTACACAGGGATAGACCGGCGGAAGCTATTATCTCATTATCACCTGTGTTTTCGCTCATACCTCAGCCGGATCTCTCAAACAGACAATGTTGTTTTCTGTGCATCGATCGTGCTCGACCACATTGTGTAAATAGAGATCGCCTCTATCAAAGGTGGCTAGGCGACTCAAGCGATAACGTATTACCCGCTGACCGGTCTAATTAACCTGGTGTTATTACGATCCACTTGGCAGAACGTAAACAAGTCTGGGTGCGGTCACAGCAAAATGTAGGGCATAAACTATGCCGAATAATAGGGCGATGAATGAAGAAATACTGCCGGAGAGAACGACAGTTATGAAAAGTGCACCCAAATAATAGGCGGATGAAAGAGATAGAGAGGGGCACAAAAGTATATGAACAAACCGTTTTGTCACATGGGGGTAGGAATATGAATTCCAATATGGACCGTTGCAAAAGAGTATAATATCACGGAAAATAATTCCATATTCACTGCAGAGATGGTGGTAATACTAAAAGCACTAGAAATATTCTCTAATAATCATCCTAATAAACTAACAATTTTAACTGAGTCTCTTTCAACAATTCAATCACTTAGAAACTTACGAGAATGCAGTAGACCTGATATAGCAGAGGATTTCTGGCTACTACATACTTATATTCCCGAGGATGTTCAGTCTTAATCGCTTGGATGCCTTCACATGTTGGCATAGAGGGAAATGAAAAGACAGATAAAGAAGCCAAGAAAGGTAGATCTGATAGAAATCTAATAAATGTACGGATGACTAAATCAGAGATTTAGAGCATAATTAAAGAATTAATATAAGATGAATGTAAAGCAGAGTGGAATACAAATCTGAAAGGAAGACATGGATATAAGATGTTCAAGGCTCCAACAAAAAATATCAGATATCTAGTGAATTGAAAATTCCTAGTAATAAGAAACTTCTCAAGACTACAGCTGGTAAAATGCTATTTCAGAATAGAAGAACCTTACTGTGCAGGGTGTCTTCAAGACAATAATATAGAGCATTTCTTGTTAAAATGCAAGAGGTATGATTAAATGAGAATCCCAATATTAGATTATTTGCGGGCATCAAATTTACCTACAGATATATTAGAGGGGTTGAGAACAGACAGGGCTAGGGAACTGCATAGTTTTGTCAAACAGTATTAAACAATACAGAAGTTAATATATAGTACTTGGGTAGGCGAATGATGCTGTTCTTACAATACATATGACTTTTGCCAGTTGAAAGTGAATTAAATATCTATTAAAGTCAACTATATTACTGGAAACAGCAAGCCTTTACACACCCCCCCCCCCCCCCCCCCATATTATTTTTAATGTTATTGTTTGGATTTATCTCGTTTTTGTTTGTCTGGGGTTTTTATTTTTAAACATACAAGCAGAATTGGTAATAATATTAATATGATTTGCCCTATTTACAATGATTTGACAGTTGTGATGCCACTTTCCCATATCGGCAGTTGCTCATATTATTTGGAATTGGAAACAATATATATCCTAATTATAACCCATCAGAGGTTGAACGGGATAGTTTCATCATTAAATTTAAAAAAATAAAAAAGGTGTAGCAGGCTAAAAAACAATGGCCACCGTGCACATTGAGCAGAGACTGCTGTTTCTTCTGATCATCAGCTAGTCAAGTCAGTTACTGAGTATGGGCTGGGAATACTAATGCTGTCAATATCACAATGAGAAATGCATGGATGCATATCTGGAATCATCTTTAAATGGTCACTAACTAAGCACAATGCTATAGCATACTGATGTGGAAGTGAACTTCTGTCTGTGAGGCTAATTACACCCTCGTGGACTCTTGAAACCATCCACACACTTCCAGAGATTCCCTCTGTGGTGAAACTTGTTGAGAACCCAGCATTACACAGTAAGCTTGGGAAAGTCACTTGAGCCCCAGACGTAATTCTTTGGCTATGACCTGATTGACTGCATGCGCGAGGATCTCATTATGGACCCCATGACAGGCAGGGGGAGCTGTGAAGTGGCTTTGTGTAGGACATGACTATTCCTTGTGAGAGCCAGAGCACAGTAGTTTAGCTCTGCATATTTGGAGAACCCCATTGGATGGGTCGGAATGCAAAGTATGCCACACGCTTCTTCCTCCTAGTTTGGCACCAGATGTGATGATCCTTTAAACGCAAATCAGCCTGGAGAAACTGGGACTCATGATTTCAGCTCAACACCTTTCGGAATGGCAGACACGCCAAAGGACAAGCTTAGTTCTAACAAGGATAATACCAAGGAGTCTTCAACTTGGTATTGGCTGCAAAAGAGCGAGAATCTCAGCAGTTAAACAACAACAACAACAACACCCGGTTGTGTTTTGAAGGGTCTGTAGGTTTTGATTTTCTAGACTGTGCTTGTACTAAGCAGTTTCAGAGAAATATAAATGCGCATCAGTTAATAATAATTAAAGAGCATGGCGCATTCACTGAGCTATGATGGGGGTGGACAAAAGGGGGTCGGTGGTGTGGTAATAAAAAATGGAAATTAATAACTACAATAAAATACATCTTCTTTCTTCAAGTGTCTTGCCTGGTGATGTAAACGATCGTGTTTCCCCACAACTTCCTGTCTCCAGTACTGTTTTAACTCTGTTGTTTACTTATTTACATGCCATGGCGTCAAACTGCCCAGTAGGCTATACCGTGTGACAGAATGGGGAGACCCTTCTCGATCTCTGTTTCACTACGGCAGTATCAGTTACATTTTTGTACTGATTTTTATTGCGTGCTTTCAATTGTCGCACTTTCTTTCTTTCTCTGATATGTGTAGCAGATATTTGGTATTGTATTTCTTACACCCCTCTCTGGGATACGTCGGCATATCTGTTTGTTATCAATTTAACTCGCGGGTGCAGCCGACATCAGAATACAGATTAGCCCTACACATTGCCAGCATATTTGCTAATCGCTGATAAAGGCCAGGGTGCGTGACAGTTAAGAGATTACATGTCTGAGTGACACGTTTTGGACAGACACGGATGACCTAATCGCTTCCTGGCCGACTTGTTATGACAAGATTACCTTTGATAGTAATAATTTGTTACACCTGAAACACATTGTCGTATAAGTTTACAGATGTGTTGGTGAGTTCGCCTGCCAGGCAATCTGATGTTTTCATACAATATATGGGAAAGGTGACCTCTACATTACGTTCAACATTTTTCCATGTCAGGAATATTTTGAAATCGTATGTTTGAAAATGATTGGAGCTTTTGAGTAGCCCCATAACAAACAGATGCGGAGGAGGACAGTGAATATAGCCTGGTGCTTTTCAAGTCAGATTCACTGTCAGATCCACGCTTGCCAAGACACAACCAGACTTGCCAGAAGTTATAATTCAGAATTTCCATTTATCAGGCCGGACTGTGTGGAACAATCTTGAAGGACTTACATAGCCCAGGAAACCTATTTTAATAAAGAAGGCTGAGAAAACTGAAACACACGGAGTCATAGAGGGAATTATCTTCTAAAATATAACGACCCCAAGAACACGTGTAAGAGGCCTAATCAAGTGCCTTAACTTCATTCATCTGAGCAAAAAGTCTGTGAGCCAGGATTGGCGTAAGTTGTCATTTTACATTCTATATTTTTCATTACTAACATGTGAACTAATATGTATATATTACCATGTGAAAATCGCTAGTGGATGTCCAAGTCATTTGAGGCTGGCAGCCTCAGCGTACAAAATGATTATTTCATGAACCCCCACTGCAAGGGCTGGTGGCTGCTTTATTGCTAGTATTTTAAAGAGAGCTAAAAAGCATACGTAAGTCCCAAGTTCCATATGGTGCAGGGAGGGAAAGATGAAAGAAATGATGTACATTCTAAGTATAATACTTACATTTTCAAACCAGTGTAAATGTCTATGTAAACATATTCACTTTAAAGTTAATGAAAGTTTTAAACTTTTCAATCAGTATAAATGTAAATGAAAACAGATTCAGTTTATATTGTGAACACTTTTCAGACAGTGGAGATGTAAATGTAAACATATTCTATCTGTACTATTAACCTTTTCATTTAAATGTAAAATAAAGATAAAGCTATTCAATTTAAATGTAAAGAAAGTTTTCGCTCCAGAAATTTAATTCTCATCGAGGGTAAATTCTGAGAATAAATGGGATGGTAGAATAGGAGAAAGGGGACACATACGTATGTGTTAGGAAATGCAATACTCAGGAGAGCGTTTCGTTTCTATTCTTTTACCATAGTTGGCGGTGGTACCAGTGAAGGTACTAATCTCTGGAACAAAGGGAGGGTAGAAGTGGACTGACGTAGAAACGCGGGACCAGCTTGGCAGTTACTTCTTGATTGTACTCGAAACGTGCTGCACCTGTAATTTTGACCAGAGACGTGAGAACTTCAGTGACCTATCTGCACAGAGCCCATCAGCGGAAGCAGAAACTACTATTGGCAGCTAAGTGAAACCCATAAGCTGCCAAAAGTGAACTTTTTTCATAAAACCTACTATCATTCAACATTTTCTTTTAAACTATTCAATTATTTTAACCCTTGTTAAAACTAAATGATTATTAAATCTGTTATTTGTAATTATACAAGTTTAGCTTCGATTCAATCATTTTAAATGTACTGCATGTTTGTCTCAGTCGATTTGCTAATCACACTCTAAACAAAGCTATACCAGAATAATAAGAATTCCACTGAGTAAATCAGAGGTGGGGGCTTGACGAGCTAAAATAATAATTGCTTAACCCTTCACAATAGTTGTCGGCAGATCATAGAATTAACGTGCTCAGCCAATGCAGCATTGTTTTCGCTTTTCTGAATATCTTGTGAACACTCACTCGGGATAGAAGCGTCATTACCCTTCTATCTACTACTCTGCCAAGAGTAATCTTTAGCGAAGGTAGACACCTTTGACGACCCACTTTAGATACTCTTGAGTTTTGGCCACTGTTGGACCACTACTGCAAAGCAGGGGAGGCAATACCGTCACATACCGCAATCTGTTCGATTGGCGCTTTTTGGATATAACGCTGTTTCTATTTTATGCTAAACGCCCGTTATACGCTTAAAAAAAAATCTTATCTTGCACTGTGCACACAATTCCCTAGGATGCAGGAATATAACTTTCAAGTTTATTTAGGGTGGCGGGATGGCCAAGAAGCGTTGTCATTGTTAGCATAATGTATTATCACATAATGGAATGCAGTTCTGTGGTAATCCGTAACACATAACAATATCTTAATTGCTACGAGGTGCTTCTTGAAGAGAAAAAGATGGCAAAGCAAAGCAAGCTCAATTCGGTTTTTTTTATTTTTAAGTCTCTTCCACTATCTTCAGCCCCCATGGGCGAAGTACCTGAGTCTTCTACATCTGAAGCCAGAAAAACTTTTTCCAACATCTATAAAACCTCCTGCTAACCAGTCGTCTGATGACGAAGACAGCTCCACCGTGACATCTGCAGCCGCAAGCGACGGAAGTAGCAGCCATTGAAGTCCTATAATATTTTTGTAAGTCCAGTACAACACATAAAATTGTGTTTGTGGTCAAAATGTCTGATAATTATATGCAGTTAATAAATGTTGTTAACCATTTAGTTTTTGTTTTGTATCTCTTTTAACTTAATTTTATACAGCTTTCTGGAGCTTTGGAACGAATTAACTTGTTTTCTATTAATTCTCATTGTAAAGCAATTTTTTTTTAGCGCTTTTTCGGTTATCGCTCAATTTTTCCAGAACGAATTAACAGCGCTAATCTAATATTGGTATTCTCTGATATTCACATTTCTTACAGTTTAGTAGGAAATGCTCAATTCTATACTATTTTCTTTTAGACACCCTGCACAGTAAGTTATTTCTATTCTAAAATAGGCCATTCCCAGTTTCTTATTGCCATAAATTTTTAGTTCTCTAGATACCTTACATGATCTTGTTGGAGCCATGAACAACTTATTTACATGTGTGCCCTTCAAGCGCCCATCCCATACTACTGTCCATTTGTCGGTTACTATCGGATACTATTTTGTTATCTGTTTTACTCATCACGGCATTTATTTGGTTTCTACAGTAGTATAGCTCTATTGAAGGGCTCATCTCGTGGAAAGAGAGGAAAACAAATAAGGAAGTCCTAAAAAACCTAGGTATGAAATGAGAACTAACGAAGGAGATCAAAATTAGGCAGCTAAAATGTTTTGGCCACATAAAAAAAACAACACCTTGCAAAATAACAAGGTTGAAGAAAACGTGCAAGGGGAAGACAGCGCTATTAGTGGGAAGATAACACCAAAAGATGGACATGAAAGAGTCTATCAGAGTGCACCATCAAGACAAGAGACAGAAGACGTTGGAGATCCATTACAGCCAACCTTCATTGTGGAGATGGCAGCTGATGATGATGATATCTACTTGTATTGGCTTCTTTCTCCGCCTTTTCCTTTCCTTCTATGCGAACATATGAAGGTACCCAAGCTGTTAGATCGTAACATCCTCTACAGCAGCCTACCTCAACCTTTTTATCCTGGAGAAACCCCTTCACATAATTTTCAGTTCTTGTTAACACAGAAAAACGGAGTAAGAGTCTGCGCTGAGCGACATTTCTATCAGTGGCGTAACTACAATTTAAGATACCCCGGGCACAAATTAAGCGGGTCTTTCCTAATATAATGTGTACAACTATCAAAATCAACATACGTCTATTCTGTTTTATATATATTATAAATTAATGCCTGTCACGGATTTGCCTCCCCTGCTTTGCAGTAGTGGTCCAACAGGGGCCAACACTCAAGAATATCTAATTTGGGTCTTCAAAGGTGTCTACTTTCACACAAGATTACTCTTGGCAGAGTTGTAGATTGAAGGATAATGATGCTTCTTTCTCAAGGTAGTATTCATAAGATATTTCAGAAGTCAAAAACAATGCTGCGTTGGGCAGGGCAATCGTTAACTTATATCTGATCCGCCGCCTTTTATGACGATTTATGCAATGATTAATTTCAGCTCGTTCAACTTCAAGCCACTACCCTGATTTACTCAGTGGAATTATTATTCTGGTATAGCTCTGTTTAAGGTGTATTTAGTAAATTGAATGAGACAGACATTCACTTCCGCTTTCGTGGCAGCCATCTTTGTTCCAACATGTGCTAACACTTGAGGGAGTATTTTTCTCTTATTTTTATAGTTTCATGTTCACCACTTTATTCTCACTTTCTTTCCCTCCTGCCTCTTGTTTGTCTGTCCGCAACGTAGGTTTTTCTTGTCCTTTCTCTTTGTAAGACGTATTACCATTTGTGTGTTTTTGTAATATATTTTTTTCATTCTACAGAGACAAACATGCAGTACATTCAAAATGATTAAATCGACGTTAAATTTGTATTTTTACAAATAACACATTTGTCACAGAGAGTTTTATGATCATTAAATTTTCTATATTATTCTTTCTTTCTTCCACCCGTATCCTCTATTTTATTATCACTATCTATCCTTTTCCTGTATTTTTCGCATTCGTTCGTTTGCGAGAAATATTTTCTTTCCCATTCTCACTTTGCCGGTTTCGTTTTCTCATTTAGGAACGCAGTAGATTACCTAACGCGTCAGTCCCTTGCACGAGATAATTTTAGGTGGGATTTCAGTCCATCAGACATGATGAGCAGACAAAATTGTCTACATTTGCACCTGTCACGCGAGTTTCCTTGGCTGAGTTGCTCGGGGAAGGTGTGAATCGCGCCAGACAGGCTCGCTCAGAGCAGACATTTGTCTGGAGATTTCCATCTGACAAATAGTTTTACGGCTAAGTTGCTCGGTGAAGTGTGGTAACTGCCACCTAAGGGGACGTACCGTCTACATTTTCACCGGACACAGCGTTTCTTCAGGCTAGTCGCTCGGAGTGAAGTGTGATATGACACTCATGCAGCGTGCTGGAATGAGACATATAGTCTGGATTTTTCCATGACACTCACGCATTCGCTCAGAAGGGCCATTTTCTTGACGTAGGTGTCAAAGACGCACTGCTGGCAGTTACGGCATGCGTCTAAGGTACGTAGGTGTTAATGAGAAGGGGAGATTATTTCATTTTGCGAAATAAGTTGGGACCTCTTTTGTCCTGGTTTAAGATATTAACCAGAGTTTGAAACTAGATTTTCATTCATTCTCCTAATTCGCAGTAGACAGGTTGTTCGTGAATAGAATAAGCTGTATAGCGAAGCTCCTAGTTTGTTCGGAAATTTGCCGAGCTCTACACTTCTAATAAATATATCAGCGTATAATTCTAAAGTGTGCGATTACCTGTAGTTCTGTGTTGAGGTAAATATATTATATTAAGTATCTAATATTTTGTGAAGTGTTTAAAGTGATAATCGCTTATTTCATATTTTACTAGTTAGATTTGGTGCAGAGTGCTTAATTTATATAGTCTGTATTATTTTATAGTGACGAGTTACAGTGGAAAACAGAAATTATAATTTCTAGCTTAAACTCAGTCGGCTATTAAGGAATTTAATGTTACTGCTAAATAATCAGACGAGAATAATTTTTCTAAACTAACTTATAAATGCTAGATGCCTCATGAGTGTTGACGGAATACGTAGGTATTCCTAATTCATGATGTTTGATTTTATGTATATAACTTATTTCACGGGAAAGTTTAAATGATAAGTCAAGCTGTACGATTGCAGTTTAAAAATGTAAGTTATAACGAGTACCTAGTATGTATAATTATTTGATATGTGTTTTTTCCTTTATTCAATGAATACTGGGGTTAACCCAAAACTTTGCCAGCGTTAAGTACTGATGAGTGATATCTGTGAAGAACTAAAACATTTTCCTTAAAAAAAGCCTTGGTGCAGAATCTTTACAAGTTATTTAAAAAGGTAAATGAAGTAACAGGCCTATCGCGCCATATTTAATTCTTCCTAAGAAACAACTCAAGTACATTTTTAGCCTGTGTGGCAAGTAACCTATTAACGTCAGTAACATTCGACGGAGTTTTGACTAGTGGTGTGGTGACCAAATATAGTCCTTTCCTGAAAGTAGACACCGACCTGACATTCCTCAATTCTAGAAACCTAAGCTATTGACACCGTGCTCGTTGTTAATGTTCGTGCCTGGTCAATTTTAATGTGACCTAAACAGCATCCAAAAAAATAAGAACACCCAAGGAATCGTTCCCTGAAGCAGAGGATTCATCCCGTCTTTTTGGAACTGGGGATTTCTTGGTCAAAGACTGCCTTTGACGATTCTGTATGTGAATGTCCTAAAAATTGTGTTTCCAGAAGTGGTTATCAAAGCTGTGAGTATGAACAAATGCACGTGATCACTGCTGACTGAATAGAGTGAATGCAGGACGGAGTGTTTTTCTTTATTGTTGTAATTTGGCACCCATTTTGCTGTCTTAACTTTCTGTATGCAAGTATTGCTAATCATATTTCCCTTAAAATAGAGCAGAGATATCAAGTCTGTCCATACCTTAAAAAGGGGGAAATATTAGACCTAATCATATGTATCCTTGATTCCTTGGGGCTATCATTTTCTTCTAACAGGACGGTGGACATACCTTGAGGGATAAGATCATACTGTGGGTCTATCATTTTTGTAGCATTTGTATTGACTGTATGACTATTTGTATATGCTTTGATGTAATTTCTATGTGTTGTGATGAAATTTTAGATGATAATTAAAAAAAAATTGTTAAAGTAATCAGCGCGTTGGTCAGCTCGTTCCAAAATATCTATTTAATCATTTATTATAGGTTTCCCACATCTGTACGTCTAACTGTCGTCTTGTATGTGCGTGCATGGGAGTGGATAGAAATATATATGATATATATATGTGTTTAGACTGTCTGACTCCTCTAAAATCTGTCGTAGAAGATAGGTGAAAGAGAGATTTCTCGATTTCAGAGACAGCCTCTATCACAGTCTACCATCTCACTCGTGGAAATCTATTGCTATTACTATCTCTCACTGTGACTATCACTTATTCAAATCTATTCAGAAGGGACCAACCCAAGTCTTAATTCTCCTATCAAAAATCTACGACAACATTTAATAATCTAGTAAATTTTAACGGTTTAAAAAAATCGAATAATCTTTGACAGAAAATACTCATCTTATGATGGTATGGTGTTTTATGTAAGAAGTCACTTGGCAGCTTTCAGGTTTGACTTAGCTGCAAATGCAAGTTTCTTCTCCCCCTGGATTTTTGGGTTCTGTGCAGGCAGGTCACTGGAGTTCTCGCATCCCTGGACAAGATCAAAGGTGCAGCACGTTCCAAGTAAGATCAGGGAGTAACTGCAAAGCTGGTCCTGTGTCTCTAAGACCCTCTCATGATGGTGTCTAGCTCCACGTCATGCCACTTCTACCCTCACTTTGTTCCAGAGATTAGTACACTCAGCTGCTACCACTAAGATATTTCCAGAAGTCACGAACAATGTTGCATTGGGCTACATATAAAACTAAAGAGACTATGATTATTTAGTTTTCAAATAACATGTAACAATTTAAATAACGAATTAGTCTTTAACAGTTAAAATAAATATGGAAAGATTGGTCAAATTTAGATAAAAGTTTACGTCACGGAGACGTAGGTGAGGATTTATCAAAAGTCCGTTGATTTCACCTATTTTACAAGAAACTTAACTCTAGCTGAGTCCTGCAGCTGTGGTTCATCAATTCTGTGATGACGAAAGCCTTCTCCACACTCTCTTCCACTGTAGGCGGTTAGGGTGGATGCTTTTCTCTCACACTAGCGGCGTTAGTACCACAAATCGTCTGATGGCTTGTAACCACGAACTTTAGAAAAATAGAAAAACAAATGCCTTCTGCTAAGTACATTTGTTTGGAGCACTCTAACAGGCTCACGTTCCCATTGTCCGCCCACCAATGTTAAAATCTCAGAAGAATTTAATTTTCAAGCACTCACAACGTAACTCCGAGAAGATGGTTAAAATTCACCAATATTACTCTGAGGATTAACGAGTAACATGTGTCTGGACAGTGAGAATATGATATGCACCCGAACTAACATTAACGAGTTACATACATCTCAAAATTGATATACTACACTTGAGGTACACATGATCTAACCATCACTAATTACTGCTCCAGTCGGAGTCCTGGGATCACCTCTGCTGTCGCGATTCCTCACGACTGGTCAGGAACAATCACCAGCTCTTGCAGTAGTGGTTCATGCATATACTGTTTTCATATGTTGAGGTTGCCAGCCTCGTATATAACCATTTAGCAAGAAACCTGTAATATTTACATTAGTAAATAAATTGTTTACACTTACCCAAAATTTTGGGAATACACAATCTCCTAGCACAGATTTAGACTAGACACAGCTCTGTATTAGATTCTTCGAAATAACTTTGGTCTGGGAAATTAGAGTTAATTCCTCTGGCGGCGGGTGTTCTGCGAAATCCTGGCCTGGGAAAACGTTTGTTTAAGTCCTCTATGACTTGGTCTTGGAAATTAGAGTTAATTCCTCTGACGGCGGGTGTTCTGCGAAATCACTGGCCTGGGAAAACTTTTGTTTAATTCCTCTATGACTTGTGATCAAATTCCTAAGTTTTCAGTCTTGTATTAAAAATGCGGGTTTACTTGTAAATTCCTATGTTGCCCAATACTCGATCTGTTACTTATAGTTGTGAAATTTCTAAGTCCAATGTCTCCTTTTTCTTTCTGGCTTTTAGGAGTCGCTAGTCGGACGTTTGCGCTGCAGTGTGTGTACTGTCTTTTATTTCACTACATTATATCTCACAATCCTCAGTTCAAATTCCAGCTGTGTTTCCGCCTAATGTTCTAATGAGATACATTGTATATTCCGGCCTCTCAAATCATCCAATCCAATCTCGTTCAGCACTACGTGGGTAGGGGTGCTTCAAATTCAAAAAATACCCTCACGTGTTTCAAAATATTAAATTTAATATCCACGCGTGACCTCTTCATATCGCTGCAACAGACTTCCGCCGGCATCTTGTGCTCAACTCATAAACACCATCTGTGAATTCATTTGATGTCCAGACGCTGCCTATCGCCAATATTGTCTCTCCAGACAGATTATTGTGATAATCACACTGAGGGATGGTCCCGTGAAACGATAAACGCATCTACCACCTGTGTAATCTGCCCACCTCAGACGGCTATCTCATCAAGACAATATTGACTTCTATAGATGTTGGTCGGGCAAGACCGTCTTTTCATGTTAAGAATCTCGCTCGCAGACCGGTAATAATGACTGGGTATTGTTACGATAATACCCCAGTTCACCTGGGAACGTAAATAAGTCTGAGGAGTGGTAAACAAAATGAAGACAGTCCCATAGCAAATGCTTCCGTAGGGGAGTGGAGTGTTAGAGACTTCACCCTACTGATCCAGCATGTAGAGTAAATAATGGTGCATAAAATATGCCACATAATAATGACAGGGGAGAGAAAAATAAGAAAATATCACTCGCACGGGAATGTAATGCAATCTCGCCAGAGTGGACTTTAGATCGCACAACCGTATCGTCACAGCCTGTAATAATCATTGGCATTGATGGGGCATTTTGATTGTCGTCCAGCTACTTTAGGTTTGGCCATTTCACCTCCCACATTATGTAACATATGTTGTGCCAACATATATATTTCAATGAAAGAATCTTTGCTTTTATTACTCTGTTTATATCAAACTGACGATTAAATCCACTTGCTCGCCACATTCATCCATATTTATCTTTTGAATAAATTTCCACTATAAGAAAATATCTTATTTAATGTTAGTAGTGCAATAACAAATTCAGTATTAGTCGTTGCAAGCATAAGTTGGTATGCTTGTTCTTAAGTTTCTTTATTTCCGGAATCTTTGAGTTCATTGAGAGATGCTACTATTGCAGGATATAATTCCATGAAACTGGAGACTGAATCATGTTTCTATGACCATCTTTTTTCGCATAAACCAAGAACAGTTTTATGTGATAGGCTCTCATTTTCATTGATATTTTTTTCTAAAACACTGTGCCTCTGAGATGAGAGACGAAAGTAATTCACCAGATTTAATAATGCCAATACAATTTCTAATAACCAACAAGTCGCACAATTGTCCAATAACTAAGTTAAAACGTGGGCACTACAGTGGACCAGTTGCGCTTTTTTGATATTTTTCAAGTATCAGTGTGCCAACTCCTCTGTACTGTCCATTCATTACAGCAGCACCATCGTAGCCATGACCAACTATGGTATTCAAATTTACTCCAAGTTGAGTCAATGTAGACAGAAGAAGAATTGCCAAACCCGAAGCAGATAAAGAAGCAAAACAAAAAAATCCTCTGGTAATGCAATGATGTCTTTACGATCAATATACCGAACACAAATAACGTAACTGTTCTTTCCTGGATATATCGTGTGTCTCGTCAGCCAATAATGAAAATCATTTATCCGAGAAACGATGTATTATATCTGCAGATTCCAATATTCTTATTATGAATAGCTGAAATAGTATACATATTTCTGGAGCCAAATGACAAAGTAATATGACTTAGAAGGTTTGTATCTCCTCCTTTAGCACGGTATCGCAAAAGAGTATATCTGCAGATTCCTTGTCCCAGCTGTAGTCTGAGAAGTTTCAGACTACAGCTGGGAAAAAGCTATTTCAGAATAGAAGAACCTTACTGCGCAGGATGTCTTCAAGGCAATAATATAGAACATTTCTTGTTAAAATGTAGATTATTTGCAGACATCAAACTAACCTATAAATATAGAAGAAGTGTTAAGAATAAATAGACCTAGGGAACTGCATAATATAGTCAAACAATATTTAACACGAACAAAGGTTAATTTATAGTAGTTGGGAATGTGAAGGTCTGATGCTGTTCTTACAATGCATATGGCTTTTAACAGGTGAAAGTCAATTAAATATATGTCAAAGTCAGTTATATAACTGGAACCACCAGGCCTTTACACTCCTCCAACTTAATATTATTCTTGTTCAGAGTTTCTGCTTGATTTTGTTCGTATTTTTTTAAAAACATACAAGCATAATTGGTAACTGCGATTTTCCTTATTTACAATGATTTGACAAATGTGATGCCACTTTCTCATATCGGCAGTTCATATTATTTGGAATTGAAAACTGTGATGGAATACATTGATACAGCGATAAAATCCTCCATTTATAAAAATAAAAGTTAAAATAAAATGTAGGGATAAAATATAGGGATAAAATATAGTTAAGATACACTGCTACTTCTTCGCCCACGCCACAGGCACGTTGATGTTGGTAGACCGTACCATCGTTTTCTAGTGTCATTGAAAAAAACTAGTTATAACATGGAGACACGAAAGGCCTATTCGTTCAGACGGGGTAAGAAAACGGGATAAGAAACCGAGAGAAGAAAAAAAATGATGCCGTCTGCACGCGTTAGAACCTAAACTAGCATACGCGCGAACTTGTAGCTAGTGGTTTGAAATACGATGTAAAAAGTAAGAACATGTAGTTAATTGGTCTCGAAAACAGGTTTAGCTCTTGTCTAGAATGACGTAATTCCCCACGTACTACGGGAGAACCACGTATTTAGCTCGAAAGTACTGCAAAAAGACATGAATAGGTGAATATTATATAAAAAATATGGAATTCCTTAATAATAGGTTTAGAATAATAAAAGTTAGCTAGTTTGATAGCCTATCTTTTCCTGACAAATAATATGCTTTCAAATAAAAGGACGAACAGATGAATCAGAAGTTATTGACAAAAGACTGATTTGTTCGATGCAGACTCGCAAACACATGTTAATTTTGCATTCACTAAAGTTACATTTGACGCGTCCTTGAGACGAAGGCAGGAAAAAATTACATGTAGACAAGGGGGAGACAAGGTGGATAGAATCTAAAAATATCTTCGCAGTAGAAATCTTAGAAGTATGTGAGACAAAATTTGTGTAGTTTTTTTTTTAGTTGGTCCAAAACCAAGTGCAATTTTGGGAAAACCCAAGTTCGGACCGACCGACAGACAGAAATACACTACACACTAGACCGAAACTGGACCCAAATTGGACATTTATGTTTGAAATTTTAAACTGTAGAGGAGAAGTACTCTCATTGGACGAAATAGTTAATGTTATTGAAAAAATTTGCCGGCAAGTTGCCATTTTGTCAAAGACTGTCCACATAAGCAGATCGTTGATGCTAAGAAGTTTGTCGTCCATTAACTATATGTGATAATAGTAGTGGGACGCCCTAATCTAGCCAGCAGCTCAGCTGAGTTTGTGCTAATTCAACGTTTCTGTGTATTTCATTGAATTTTGTGGTAAGATTGAACTTATTAACCTTTTATTTAACATTTTCAGGGAGAGATACTGCTGTCGTGAGAAATTCTAATCCACATATATAAATTAAAAAGTAAATGTAAAGCCTAACAAATAAATTCTATAAAAGGAAGAAGAATGGTAAAGAACAGTGCTGTCACAATGACAGTACTCGAAATCCCCTTTCTTTATGCTTTGTCTGCAAATTGTAACGTTTCCACGTTAAATACAAGCCACTGCATAATACAAGCGTTTCCACAACACATTAAACCGGGTATTGCATTTCTAAGAAAAAACATTGAGAGGCACACTGCGTATGACCTAAATTAATTACACTACGAATGGACAGATGGATGTAGGATGGAAAGAAGGGAGGGCTGAAAATCAGGAACGCATGCAACACTAAACACGCGTCTCGCTATTAATGCCACCCCCAACAAGCGTAACGCGATATACAATTACTACTATCACGCGTGTAAGGCCACATGCACTAACTTTTTTTCAGACGGACAGTGATAAAAACACTACCCTTCCCAGAGTTAGGTTTTAAAAAACCTGAAAAACGCTTATTAGGAAAGATGACATTAGATGGATTTACGTTTGAAAACATGACAGTACCCAGACACCACATGGGGATTGAAGTGAACAGGAGGTGGTAGAAAATGCACATTTTGAACGCAGCCACCTAGCTCCCTTAGATTGAGATATTTGGATTCCTTAGGGCTTGCTGACACAGAATATGTTAAGTGTTACGCAAATAGTCCAGGAATTAATAAATTATAGGCAAAAGAAAATAATGAGGGTGTCAGACAACCTAAAAACTCGGAGTCGCTCAGTGGCAGAATTTTAAACCACCATTGTACGGAAATAGGCCACAAGTTACATTTGAATTGATTGGATGGAATGATATGTAAGGCTAAACACGATTAGTCGGACTATAAATGCTATCTTTTGTTGTCAAGGGAGACGGAAGTAAGAGTACTTTTTTTCAAACGATGGGGTAGAAATGGCCTGATTGGTTAGGTCTGTTAATATAGTTAATTGATAGCGTTAGTTCGAGACCACTAGTTCAAATAAGCTTGATAAAGCAACAGTGCGTTGAAGCCAGCTCATATTTTTGCTAAATAAAAGCCTGGAACATAAGCAGATGGGAATTTGTGCCAGTATTTGTGCCTACATTCATTGCTAGTCAACGTATCTGTGTTTATTTCCTTGAATTGTGGTAGGTTGAAATATTTGATCTCTTTTTAATGAAAATTGAATGTACATTGATAATTTATGTCTGTATATATGTGCAGTTCAGTAGCGAACATGAGACAAGGCCTATATCTATATATATATTGCTCCAACCTGAACAGAAGGTGTCGGAGAAAAGTCAAACTACATGGAATTACCACATAGTACACTGACACCTACCTTATGACATGGAAGGACTTATAGCTGAAAGTGCAGAGGCGTAGTAACCATTAGGGAGGTTAATACTGGAGTAAACTGCTTCAGAAGAAGATAGCAGTTAAACTAAAGCTCTGAACTCTGTGTTTGTGATGTATTGTGCTCAGTCTAGCCAGATAGTATAAATTAGTTCTGAAGTAGGAGGTACATCCTTCTTGTTTCAGGGACTGTGGTCCTAGTTATTGAAGCCGCACCTGGTCTGAGCGTTTGCTGAATCCAGAGGCTACAACATACTCTTGGTCCCTGTAGTAACCAGTGAGGTGTCTTCAGAACCAGTGAAGAAGTCGAGCAGAGGAGTCTTTGCCTGCCGCCATCACGAAAGTTAAGCCCTTCGTGGCCAACAGAGCTCAACAATTTGTACCCCTCCTTTTAAAATGAATTGTATTAATTAAAGAGGGGCAATTAATTGTTTTAATGTTCGGAACTGAGACCATCTCCAATACTAGTTCCAACATACACAAGCACATGCAGTCATGATGTCTAATAAGAATCTATCTTGAAGAACAAAACCAGTATTACCTCATATTACCACATCACAACTCACACACATAGATTACTAATATTGTATGTCAATGCAAAGACCACATTTATATCTGTGTACATAATATTTGTAATTACATGTTATTAATATTGCCTGGTTCACTGTGTAGTTGAATCAGGATCACTATTGTAGAAAAAATCAATACATCTGTATATATCTGAAATTTATCATTGAATCTTTTAAGATAGTCTTCTAGAGTGTTGACTGTTTGTGAGTGTCACAGTGTTGTCAAGTGTGGTGGAATAATTAAATTGTTTATCTGTTTGTTGTTGTGGTGACTTACACTTCATCATTTGCATAACCCTAGACATATAACGTTGCCAACACAATATTCCAGAATAATTCTGACTGAGATATAAATATGTGGCAGTAAGTAAGGTTATCTGTAAAACACTACACATATTAGATACAGATACCTTCACAGCTGATCTCAGTCAGTACACTAAGTCCCTATAAATATTTATATCATCCCACTTTACCACATATATTGGGGTCCGGTCCGGGATATTGAATCCTTTACTAGTATAAATATTGGGGGTAATTCACTTCAGGGAATATAAAAAGTTAAAAGGTATCCTTGGGTGGAATTAAATAAGGTTGAGCTCTTGGTGCCTGTTTTGTCTATTGGATATATAATTACAGATTATATTGTTTAGTTAGATATTTTATTTAATTACCTGATATAAAATGGCGGACCTGGCCAAATTTCGATCTGCGGCTGTACAGACTGCAAAAGAGTTGGGATTAGATGGGCAAGTTATGATTACCTATGTCACTACTGAATGTGACAAATTTATTGAACGGGAAGAAAGAAGATTAGAAAAAGAGGCCGAAAGAAGGTTAGAGGCTGAAAAGGAAATTAAGAGGTTGCAGATTGAGGCTGACAAAGAGGCTAAAGCATTGGAGGCTGATAGGGAGATTAAGAGGCTCCAAGTAGAAGAACAAAAGGCAGAAAGGGAAGAGAAGAGATTAGCTGCAGAAAGGGAAGAGAAGAGATTAGCTGCAGAAAGGGACGCCGAGGAAAGAAGATTAGCTGCAGAGAGGGAAGCAGAAAAGGAGGAGAAGAGATTACAAAGGGAACATGAGCTACGACTAAGGGAGTTTGAGTTTCAGGGCCATGCTCCTGAAAATGGTGCCAGTCCCTTTGCCTCTGATGCTACTGCTACTCAGGGAGCCTCAACCTCAGCTATGAACTTTCATTTAGATCATTTTGTTGAGAAAGACGATGATATTGAGAGCTATATAAATAGATACGAATTATTAGCTACCACATATGGGTTAGAGAGAGAAAGGTGGAGCTTAAAGTTATCTCAAGGACTTCGTGGGGCAGCTTATGAAGTTTTTGCCAAAATGCACAGAGATGATCAGGAAAATTATGACATGCTAAAGCAGGCTCTTTTGTTAAGATATGAAAAGAACGCAGAATTTTACAGAAAAAAATTTAGGAATGCTAAACTACTGTCAGGTGAAACCTATCACCAGTTCTCTGCACGGATAGAGACATACTTGGAGAAATGGACTTCTCTGGGGAAAACCCAAGATCTTAAGGAAATGGTCCTTATAGAACAATTAAGAGAGTCCATGGCTCCAGACCTGAGAAAGTTTCTCATGGAACAAGGTGCAGAGAGACTGGGTGAGTTGCTAAATGTTGCAGAAAGGTATCAAGCGGCTCAAGCAGAAGTATCAGGTAATAAAAAGAAACAGGTGGAAAATTTTAGGGCACCACAGAACTTTAATAAATTTGATCCTAGGGATCAAAACAAAGGTAAGCACCAATTTGATAGGCCACGGTATGACAATAAAAATAAAAACCCACAATTCGATGAAAGGAAATATGATGAAAGAAAATCTTTCAACCAAGGAAAAGGTGGTGTAAAAATTGTAAGATGAACAATCATGACACTGACCATTGTAGAAGGAAACCTCCTCATTGTGCTGCTATGACATCTGGGAAAAAGGAAAAAAAGGTCAAACCTGCAGAACTACAGGAACCATACCACCCCCCAGTGTGTGAAGATGTCATCTGTAATGGTGTCACTATAAGATGTTTATATGATACCGGTTTAGATTACGATTCCGTTGTGAGTTCTCACCTGGTGCAGGCGGATCAATACACCACAGAAACAGTGGAGATTCAAACTGCAACCAAGGATGTAGCTACCATGACACTTCCCGTCGCCCGGATAAAGGTGAAAACGCGATATGTGGAAGGAATCATAAAAGCAGCAGTGATAAATGAGCCAATCTACCCTCTGATATTGGGGTGTAGATATGTCTTCTTGGGGAATCCCAAGAGACCTGTGATATTGGCAACAGTGCAGACCAGATCACAGTCTAAAAAGGAGGAGGATAATCCAATAAATACTCATCCAGATGAGATGAGAAAGGCACAGGCGGAGGACAAAACACTCAAGCCGTGTTTCAAGAAGTTGCCCAAATCACATACACCTCCAGGCAAGGGAGAATTCTATATGAAGAACAAACTGATTTATAGGAAGGCTGGATCTGAATCCAATGGTCACGGACAGCTGGTCCTTCCCACTTCATATAGGACTAAAGTGTTGGAACTAGGGCACGCGATTCCCTTCAGTGGTCATATGGGGATCAGCGCAACAGGACAGCGAATAGCTTGTCACTATTTCTGGCCAGGAATAACTGAAGATATCAAACGATATGTAAAATCCTGTCCAGAGTGCCAACGAGTAGCACCTAAGCATTGGACTGCACCAGCAACTCTGGGAGAAATGCCCATAGTGGGAACACCCTTTGAGAGAGTTGCCGTGGATCTTGTGGGACCTCTCACCCGAACCAAGAGAAGGAACAGCTACATTCTGACTCTGGTGGACACTTGTTCTATGTGGGGAGAGGCGGTAGCCCTGTCATCGATTGATTCTAAACATGTGGCAGAGGCATTACTCACAATTTTCACAAGGTTAGGCTTTCCCAATCAAATCTTGACTGATAATGGCTCTCAGTTCAAGGGGAAACTAACTGAAGAAGTTTTCAGGATCTTCCAGGCCAAACACTACCATTGTAGTGTGTATCATCCCCAAGGGAACGGCCAAGTGGAAAGATTTAACGGCACGTTGATGTCGATCCTGAGAAAGTTGGCACACGAAAAACCAGATACATGGGACCAGTACCTGCACGCCGCCCTCTTTGCTTATCGGGAGGTACCCCATAGTTCAACCGGTATGGCCCCGGCAACATTATTGTTTGGAAGGCCAATAAAAGGTCCACTTGAAGCACTGTTAAGAACGTGGACGGATGAAAAAGCAGAGGAAAATATTACATCCTCATACCAATATGTAAATGAGCTGACCACTCGTTTAAAAACTGGCTGGAAACTTGCCAATGAAAATTTGAAACAAGCCAGGAAGAAACATGCTGCTTATTATAACAGGAAGGCAAAAGACAGAGATTTGGCTGTGGGAGAGAAGGTACTGCTTCTTTTGCCCGGAAATCAGAATAAGTTACAAATTGGATGGCAAGGTCCATATACAGTTCTAGAGAAGGTGTCTAGAACCAATTATAAGATAGATAAGAAGGGGAAAGAAAAAATCTATCATGTGAATCTCCTGAAGAAATATTTGGAAAGAGAACATCAGGAAGAGACACACTTGCTAACCTTGTCCATTGCAATGGAGATGAAGAAGGAACCACTTTCATCATTTGAATATCCATTACACCCCTGTGAGACAGCGGCACAGGTGAAAATCAGTACGCATTTAACGAAAAATCAGAAGGAGAGAGTGCAACAGGTTCTAGATAATCATACAGAGGTGTTAACAGATCGACCGGGGCATACAAACTTATTGGAATATGATATGAAACTGATAGACCCCACACCTGTCTGTATGAAGCCTTATTCGATTCCTTTTGCTAAGGAGAAAGCTTTGAAGGAAGAGATAGACTATTTGTTGAAGGAAGGAATTATTTCACACAGTGAATCCTCGTATAGTTCCAGTGTTGTACTTTTAAGGAAACCCTCTGGAGAACATAGACTCTGTATAGATTACAGGAGACTGAATGCTATTACAGAAGGACAGGTGGATCCATTGCCGGATACAAATCAGTTGTTTGCCAGGCTAAATAAAGCTAAGTATTTCTCAAAAGTGGATTTGAGTAAAGGATACTATCAAATTCCAGTAAAGCCTGAGGTTAGACCATATCTAGCTTTTAGTACCTCAGAAGGACACTATGAGTTTAACAGATTGCCATTTGGATTGAAGAATGCACCTAGTGTCTTCTCTAGAATGATGAGAAAATTATTGGACCCTCTGAATAACCCATGCATTACAAATTTCATGGATGATATCCTTATAGCAACAGAAACATTTGAGGAACACATTGACTCTCTGAACATGCTGTTTAATCGACTTAGGGAAGCGAATTTAACAGCCCGACCAACCAAATGTTGCGTTGGATGTAAAGAATTGGAATTCTTGGGACACACAGTTTATCAGGGAAACATGACCCCTGACCCAAAGAATTTAGAGAAACTAAAGAAAGCCCCGAGACCACAAACCAAGAAAGACGTGAGATCCTTTGTCTCATTATGTGGTTTCTACCAAAAGTATATCAAAAACTTTAATTCCATATGTGCACCGTTAACTGATTTGACACGTAAAGGAAACCCAGATCGAATTACATGGACACCACAATGTGAAATGGCTTACCAAGAATTGAAGGAAAAGCTCACAAGTAAACCTATTTTGAAACTACCTGACTTAAGTCAGGAATTTGTAGTAAGAACGGATGCCAGTAATATTGGGTTAGGTGCAACTCTGCTACAGAAATCAGATGCATTGGATGGGGAATTAAGCCCAGTGGCATATGCTAGCAGAAAGTTGAATAAAGCTGAAACCAACTACTCAACTAGCGAAAAAGAATGTCTTGCAGTAATATGGGCGATAAAGAAATTCAATATTTATCTGTATGGGAAGGCATTTAAGTTGCAAACGGATCACAAACCCTTGTCGTTTCTAGCACAAGCTAGGCATGAGAACACTAGATTACTCCGTTGGTCATTATTGCTACAGCCATTTGAGTTTAGCATAGAGTATATAAGTGGAAAAACAAATCTGGGAGCGGATTTTTTAAGCCGCCATCCGTGTGATGAGAATCACCGTAAGCCCCAGAAATAATAATAAATTTCTCTATGTGTATATAGAATTATAGACTGACATATAACGTCTGTTTTAAGAGGGGAGGATTTGTCGTGAGAAATTCTAATCCACATATATAAATTAAAAAGTAAATGTAAAGCCTAACAAATAAATTCTATAAAAGGAAGAAGAATGGTAAAGAACAGTGCTGTCACAATGACAGTACTCGAAATCCCCTTTGTTTTATGCTTCGTCTGCAAATTGTAACGTTTCCACGTTAAATATAAGCCACTGCATAATACAAGCGTTTCCACAACACATTAAAACGGGTATTGCATTTCTAAGAAAAAACATTGAGAGGCACACTGCGTATGACCTAAATTAATTACACTACGAATGGACAGATGGATGTAGGATGGAAAGAAGGGAGGGCTGAAAATCAGGAACGCATGCAACACTAAACACGCGTCTCGCTATTAATGCCACCCCCAACAAGCGTAACGCGATATACAATTACTACTATCACGCGTGTAAGGCCACATGCACTAACTTTTTTTCAGACGGACAGTGATAAAAACACTACCCTTCCCAGAGTTAGGTTTTAAAAAACCTGAAAAACGCTTATTAGGAAAGATGACATTAGATGGATTTACGTTTGAAAACATGACAGTACCCAGACACCACATGGGGATTGAAGTGAACAGGAGGTGGTAGAAAATGCACATTTTGAACGCAGCCACTTAGCTCCCTTAGATTGAGATATTTGGATTCCTTAGGGCTTGCTGACACAGAATATGTTAAGTGTTACGCAAATAGTCCAGGAATTAATAAATTATAGGCAAAAGAAAATAATGAGGGTGTCAGACAACCTAAAAACTCGGAGTCGCTCAGTGGCAGAATTTTAAACCACCATTGTACGGAAATAGGCCACAAGTTACATTTGAATTGATTGGATGGAATGATATGTAAGGCTAAACACGATTAGTCGGACTATAAATGCTATCTTTTGTTGTCAAGGGAGACGGAAGTAAGAGTACTTTTTTTCAAACGATGGGGTAGAAATGGCCTGATTGGTTAGGTCTGTTAATATAGTTAATTGATAGCGTTAGTTCGAGACCACTAGTTCAAATAAGCTTGATAAAGCAACAGTGCGTTGAAGCCAGCTCATATTTTTGCTAAATAAAAGCCTGGAACATAAGCAGATGGGAATTTGTGCCAGTATTTGTGCCTACATTCATTGCTAGTCAACGTATCTGTGTTTATTTCCTTGAATTGTGGTAGGTTGAAATATTTGATCTCTTTTTAATGAAAATTGAATGTACATTGATAATTTATGTCTGTATATATGTGCAGTTCAGTAGCGAACATGAGACAAGGCCTATATCTATATATATATTGCTCCAACCTGAACAGAAGGTGTCGGAGAAAAGTCAAACTACATGGAATTACCACATAGTACACTGACACCTACCTTATGACATGGAAGGAATTATAGCTGAAAGTGCAGAGGCGTAGTAACCGTTAGGGAGGTTAATACTGGAGTAAGCTGCTTCAGAAGAAGATAGCAGTTAAACTAAAGCTCTGAACTCTGTGTTTGTGATGTATTGTGCTCAGTCTAGCCAGATAGTATAAATTAGTTCTGAAGTAGGAGGTACATCCTTCTTGTTTCAGGGACTGTGGTCCTAGTTATTGAAGCCGCACCTGGTCTGAGCGTTTGCTGAATCCAGAGGCTACAACATACTCTTTGGTCCCTGTAGTAACCAGTGAGGTGTCTTCAGAACCAGTGAAGAAGTCTAGCAGAGGAGTCTTTGCCTGCCGCCATCACGAAAGTTAAGCCCTTCGTGGCCAACAGAGCTCAACAATTTGTACCCCTCCTTTTAAAATGAATTGTATTAATTAAAGAGGGGCAATTAATTGTTTTAATGTTCGGAACTGAGACCATCTCCAATACTAGTTCCAACATACACAAGCACATGCAGTCATGATGACCAATAAGAACATATCTTGAAGAACAAGACCAGTATTACCTCATATTACCACATCACAACTCACACACATAGATTACTAATATTGTATGTCAATGCACAGACCACCTTTATCACTGTGTACATAATATTTGTAATTACATGTTATAATATTGCCTGGTTCACTGTGTAGTTGAATCAGGATCACTATTGTAGAAAAAATCAATACATCTGTATATATCTGAAATTTATCATTGAATCTTTTAAGATAGTCTTCTAGAGTGTTGACTGTTTGTGAGTGTCACAGTGTTGTCAAGTGTGGTGGAATAATTTAAATTGTTTATCCGTTTGTTGTTGTGGTGACTTACACTTCATCATTTGCATAACCCTAGACATATAACGTTGCCAACACAATATTCCAGAATAATTCTGACTGAGATATAAATATGTGGCAGTAAGTAAGGTTATCTGTAAAACACTACACATATTAGATACAGATACCTTCACAGCTGATCTCAGTCAGTACACTAAGTCCCTATAAATATTTATATCATCCCACTTTACCACAACTGCCATATAATGAAAAATGATTACGACAAGTAAGTACATATTCTAGGTCCCCAGCCAAGTCTACAGAGTCTAGAGGCGGATGAATAATATGAAAAAAAATATCCAAAAAATGTAGAATACAGATCTTTATTTCAGGAGATCAGTAGGAACATATCACCCACCTTATTGTTTAGAAGAAAGAGATTAATGATAATATTTCAGATGCAGTGCAGCCCTTGGAGGAGAGGAATGGGAACTAGTGTTACCTGTTACATCATTGATGTAGATGTTCTGGATTGGTCAGAGAGATCTGACTCATGTTTTTATTTTATGCCATTGTTGTTTATAATTACGGTGGAATAGGTATTATGCTGAGACTAGCTTAATTATGTGGTTGCAGGGGTTCTTGTCTGGTGCTGAGCTGGTGCCAGGTCTCCCAAGTGGTCAACACTGTTTGTAGAACTGCCTGCCTTTTGTAACTCTGAGCCAAGGTGGAGAGAGCTGGAGTTTCATCTATCGTCCCCAGGCTAGATACGTGGTTTTGGCATGGCTTGCGTGGATTCATCAATCTAGTGTATAATTAAATAACCACATTGTGAACAAGCAAACTATTCCACCTATAAACTGTACAACAACACCAATAAACTTGATAGGTGGGGACATGAGGATGATGTAAATACCCGACCAGACATCGAGAACTATAGAAGAAAGACTCTAGATTTAAAATCAGTATTAGTGAATTTTAAAGTATATGTATAACTATTGCTTCTGTGGTTAATTGATTACTTGTAAATATAATATCATTGATTGTTTTGAGTTGAAAGTACTGGCTAGAAAATTCTAGGTCAGGACAAAATAAATTTAGGAAAAAATTGTATAATACTATACTTTACACTGAGTGTTAGTCAATTTAATCATAGGAAGTAATATTTGTGTTTGTGGTTGTGTTAGTGTAATAAATTGCCTACACACCATACTTTCATTACCCTAGACATTAGACGTAGCTATCAGACATACTAGTCAAGAATAAGCCTGACTGAGGTCGTAGGTGGTAGTAGCAAGGTACTCTGTAAACTCACCAAAACTGTTATCCTCAGGGACCTTCACAACTGACCTCATTCAGTACACTAAGTCCCCATATAACATCAAAACCCACCACAAAAACAATAGACCTAAATATCCTAATTATAACCCATCAGAGGTTGAACGGGATATCTTTCTTCATTAATTTAAAAAAAAAAAAAAACAAGAAACGCCACAAGAAAGCACTTGCGTCTGAATGTTCGCACTCAAAATTTAGAAAACAACAAGCACGGAACAGAGCTGTTACAACAAAAGACCATTTTGCTTCTCATACTGTGAAACATCACAATAGTTTCAAATCAATTTAGTTGTACTTCAAAACAGTTTCTGATTCAGAAACTGCCAACAAATTTGCATGCGCCAAAACCTAAACAACCGCTATCGTCATTTCTGTAAGTGTTATGTATTCGACTTTTTGAAACACTGGAAGAAAACAGTGTTGCTTTTTATAGAGTTACTATTGATGTGAACAAACATGGCTGGGGCAAAATGTTTGAAATAATCATTCAGTATTTGAACTTGTGCTACCGCGACCCGAAAGGGGAGCAAAGAATAGTAACACTGTTCCCTACCAAGCAAGTCGTAGAAAGCGACTAAGAAGGGTTGTGCATGAGGCTGGTCCCCATCCTGTAAAAAATGTTAAACCACAAAAACTTCAACAAACATGGAAAAGTCAATTAAGGAAAATAAAACTCAGCCATCCAAGACAGGGGAAAGGTCCTCTCACAGGGATGAGTATGATGCAACACAAAGAAAGATGAAAGGAGTCTGTGTTACTGACTAACCTTCTTTCTTCTAGGAGAACCTCAGATTTGGCACCTGGAATGTTCGGACATTGAACGAACAAGGGAAAATGGCACAGGTAGCAGCAGAAATGAGGGAATATAAGATCGATGTCCTGGGACTGTATGAAACAAAGTGGAAGGGTGTAGACAGGAAGAAACTCAGCACATGTGAACTGGTGCTATCCTTAGGACATGAAGACAAAAGTTCACACCACAGTGAAGGGGTAGCTCTTATGTTATCTAAAGGAGTACAGAAAGCACTCACTGAATGGGAAGCCGTGGGACCCACAATCATAACAGCTACTTTTAAACAGCTAAAAAGAAAATAAATGTAAACGTCATCAAATGTTATGCACCAACCAATGACAAAGAAGAGTCTATGAAAGAAGCATTTTACATTAGACTGCAAGATATTATGGATAAAATAAAAAAGAAGAGACATCACATTTTTGATGGGTGACATGAATGCAAAGATAGGTACATAAATCATGGGCTAGGAATAATGATTGAAAATGGGGAACTATTCACAAACTTCTGTGCTTCAAATCAACTGGCTATAGGAGGAAGCATGTTTCCACATAAGAGAATACACAAGGCAACATGGATATCACCAGATCATAGAACAAAAAATCAGATTGATCATATATGCATAAACACGAAGTTTAGAACATCACTGCGGGCTGTAAAGGTATACAAGTAGAGGAGCAGATGTGGCATCAGATCACCATCTTCTGATAGCCAAAGTAAAACTGAAACTCAAGAGATATGCAACAATGTATAGTTATAGACAACAATTTAATGTAGGACAATTAAGAAATCAAGAAACAAATTTACGGTCACAATATCCACCAGATACCAAGCGCTCCAACAGCTGGAAGATGAAGTGAATACAGAAGACCACTGGCAGCAAATCAAAATTATATGGAATGAGACATGTGAAGAAATACTGGAGACAAGGGAACGACAACAAAAAACATGGACAACATTATAAACCATCAATAAGATAAAAGACAGAAAAAACAGAAAGCAGATTTAAACAGAAGCAAAACCAGAAGTTCCAAAGCCAAGGCTCAAGAAGTGTACACAGAAGCAAACAAAGAAGCGAGAAGAAGCATCAAATGAGACAAGAGGAAATATACTGAGGAGTTGGCAAGAAAGGCAGAAGATGCTGCAGCCAAAGGAAATATGAGACAACTGTATAACAGCACTAAGAAGCTAACAGGGAAATACAAGCAAGCAAGTTGCCTCATAAAAGGACAAGAATGGAAAACTGCTTAGCAATATACAAGACGGAAACTTTGAGGACTTTCTCAACAGACCAGCTCTACAGCCCCCCCCCCCCCCCCCCCCCCCCCCCCCCAGACATCCAGCCAGCAGAAGAAGAGCTACAAATTAACTGTGAAAGACCAACGAAGGAAGAAATAAAGAAAGACATAAGGCTTCTAAGAGATGCAAAAGCGGCTGGACCAGATTGCATTCCAGCAGAGGCCATCAAAACAGATATTGACACGGCTGCATAGATGTTACTGTTATATAAATTACTTAATAAAGTCTAGGAAAGGGAAGAGATACCAAAAGAAAGGAATAAATGATATTTGGTTAAGCTGCCTAAGAAGGGAAACTTACCAGGGTGCACACATTATAGAGGAATATGGACACACACTGAGGAAACCTGTTGACAGCATTACAAGGCAGTTCTTGTTCTGGAACCCACAGGGCAAGAGAGGCAGAGATGGACCAAAAAGCATACGGAGAAGTTAGCTGGAAACAGAGGTGAAAATGATAAGAACGTGGAAAGAATTTGAGATGATGGCACGTGACAGGAGAACTTGGCATGTGTTTGTTGAAGGCATATGCTCCTTGGGGAGCGGAGAGTTATGAATTTGAACTAAAAAAACTGGTGGTTATACCATTCAAATAAATTAAGGCACAGAAGACATTAAATAAGGTACCATAAAAAATGTCGAAATATCTAACTGAAGCACTTGTAAAATATGACTTTCTCAGAGAAATGTATTGCATTTACTTGGGATAATTATAACACAATGTTAAGTGGAATAGGGCATAATGCAGAGGGAAACAACGTGTTATTATGAGTAGTTAAAAAGTAATCTATCTTTAAAGAAGATTTTTATCACCTTAATATATCAATAAACACAAAATCAAGTTGATTTTATGAACTTATTGTTTGATATGTAAAAAATAAGTTTCCCCGTCATTTACTAACTAAAATAAAAATGTCCTACTTTTCCCCCCTCCCGTTTCATTAGTGTCCTCCCTTTCATGACAAACCACTAAACATTGTCCTCCTGTTTGCGTTGAACGATATAGTAACCCTTTTCTAGCCCACGTGTGCTAAATTGTACTGAGAGATCGTCAGTTTTATGTCTCTACAAATGGAAACACCATCATGTCTAATATACAAAGGAGGAACTCTAACCTACTCTTTATTTATAACAACTGTCATTTTACAGCCGCCATCATATCTATATTGCTGTCTTATGTAAATTATGCTTTAAATTTATTATCTCCCCATGCTAGACTGCTACAGGAACAAATAGCATACGTCTTATCAAAATCATCATCATGTAGCATGTCCTTTACAGAACGTCGCTCTCATCACAGCCCGACTGAAAGATTCTCGATCTCTAGCCAGCCCTCCTGCCTCCTCCAATGTCATGTTCAAAGTGTCTTCAATGTCCTGTGTCCACCGTCGTCTTGGTCGGCCCCTGCCTCGCCTTCCAGGTACCATACCCTCCATCACTGCTCTCTCTAAGCCACTATGGCGTTTAATGTGGCCAAAATATTTCAGTTTCCGGGACATGATATTGTTTATGAGCCAGTTTTCCTCGATGCTCAGGTCGTGAAGGATGTCTATATTTCTCTTCTTCTTGGTCCACGGTATTCTGAGAATTTTTCTGTAACACTTTGCTTCGAAATATTCGAATTTTTTCTTTAAGGTTCGAGTAATGGTCCATGATTCACATCCATATGTTGCTACCGGAAAGATGCACGTTCTCAGAAGTTTTACTTTTATTAATTTGCTGGTGTTATGCCATAGGTTCTTCATTTTATTTAACCTCTGCATTGCTATGGCCAGTCTTCTTCTGACCTCTTTTGAGCAGTCTCCATTGTTGTTAATTATGGAGCCAAGATATTCAAAATTTGTGACATTTTCAATTTCCTCATCATTGATGGTAATTTTTGGTTGGCATCTTGTTTTGTCTGTGGACATTATCTTTGTTTTCTTTGTGTTCAGAAAAAGGTTCTGATCCTCCCTGTGTCTTTTGACAGACAGGATTAACTGTTCTAGTCCCTTGGCACTGTTTGAAAGAATAACTGTGTCATCTGCGTACCTGAGTTCTGGGATCGCATTTCCACCAATTGTGAACGGATCGCAATGTTCACATCCTTGGTCACTCCGAACATTTCTCATTATATTTTCTGCATAGATGTTAAACAAGTATGGAGAGAGGATGCAACCCTGTCTTACTCCCCTTTTCACCTCAAACCATCCTGGTGTTTCACCCGCTACTATGACAGCTGCTTGTTGTTCATGGTATAATGTTTCAATTAGATGGATCAAATGCGCTGGAAACCCAATGTCTCTCATGATGTTCCACAATTTCTGATGTTGTACGCAGTCGAAGGCCTTGGTGTAATCTACAAAACAGGCATGAAGATCTACATTGTATTCTCTGCATTTCTCGAGGATGTTTCTCACATTAAAGATGTGATCTCTCGTACATCTGCCTTGTCTAAAACCCGCCTGTACTTCATGTATTTCATGTTCTAACTTTCTTTCTATCCTCTTCATGATAATCCGCAAGAGGATTTTGCTGGCATGACTTATTAAAGCAATAGTGCGATAGTTGGTACACAGTTTTAAATTGCCTTTCTGTGGGAGAGGGATATACACAGATCTTTTCCATGCTTTGGGCCAGATTGCACTGTTCCAGATCTTCACACAAAGTGCATGATAAACGAGGACACTGGCCTCTCCTCCTGCTTGGATTAGTTCAGTTGGTATATAATCGCATCCTGGTGATTTCCCTTTCTTCAGGCTTTTGATTGCTGCACGTACTTCATCTAATATAGGTTCTGGCTCTCTCCCTCTTCATTTTCAATCGTCATGTCTGGGGTCTTTATACTATCTTCATACATTTCTCTACAGTACTCCTTCCATCTCTCCAATATATCCTTACTTTCTGTTAATATGTTACCATTTTTATCATTGATTACATATAATGATGGTCTAAAATCCTCTGTTAGCGTTCTGATTTCCTTGAACATATCCCTATCCTTTCCCTGAAATTGCAGCTCTTCTATTCTATTGCAGGTATTCGTTATGTACTGTTTCTTGTCTTTCCTAATCTCTCTCCTGATGTTTCTTGTGCAGTTTTTGTATTTGTCACTGTTCCGTTCTACCCCTGTTTGCTTCAATTTTCTTCTTTCCTCCATGAGCCTCAATGTTTCCTCCGTGATGTATATCTGCTTCTTATGCACTTTTCTAGGGATCATGTTTTCTGCTGATGTGATGAGAATATCTCTCGCATGTATAGCTAGCTCATCCGGTGTCATATCCTCTTGTACAGCAATCAGTGCTTCGAATTTGTTTTGTACTTCTATGGTTATATTCAGGTGGTATGGCGCTTACATCGAGACGGAGAGGTCGAGCACCTTTCGTCATTTTTTTCAATTTTAACTTAAAATCTGCAATTAGTAGCTCATGATCTGAATCACAATATGCTCCTGGGAGTATCTTTGTTGTATCAAGATGTAATTTATTTGATTCCTGCTGTTGCCATCTAGTGAGGTCCATGTATAAAGCCTTCTGGGATGTTGTCTAAATAGGGTATTTGTAATGAAAAGGTTGTTTTCTAAGCAGAATTTGATTAGTTTTTCTCCTCTTTCGTTTCTATGTCCTATACCGAATGGACCTCGCACCTTTTTCTCTTCCTCTGTTCTTTCGATGCCAACTTTCGCGTTAAAGTCGCCCATGATATCCCTTTTTTCCACTTTCCCTAAAGTCCCTTGTAAACTGTTGTAAAATTCCTCAATTTCATCATCATCTGCTGCAGATCTGGTGCATAAACTTGTAAAATTGTGATGTTCCTTTTCTTTCTCTTGAGTCTAATCATGAGAAGTCGATCACTAATCGGATTGTATCCAAGTAGTGCTATAGATGCTTTCTTTGTCAGGAGGAAACCAACCCCGCTCTGACCGCCCTTTTCCTTCCCTTAGTATATGAAGGTCTCTCCTGTTTGAGTTATAAAATGACCTTGTTGTCACGTAGACATTTATGATCTATATATTGCCTATATCCTCGTTTTTTCTGTCACCCGTATCCTCTATTTTTTTATCATTTTATCCTTTTTCCTGTATTTTCGCATTCGTTCGTTGCGAAAAATATATTTCTTTCCCATCATCGTTTTTCTTTCTCATACTGACTAGTAACCTTATTGCGTAAGATGTCATTCGCGCAGTTTGACGAGAGGTGCGATTATGTCTCAGTCCATCTCAGACATAGGGCCGACCTATCGTATAGCATTTTCACCTGTCACAGCGTTTTTCAGGCCGGTTTCTCGGAAAGTGTGAATATCGCCCTCTGCATTCGCACCTGACATGAGCGCTCACGGTCCGATAGTTAGACGGAGGCGTGAACCGCGCCAGACGCATTAGCTTAGAGCAGACATTTGTCTGGGAGATTCGCAACTGACACGCGCTTTCTCGGTCAGTAGGTGGCAGTTACGACATGCGTTTAGGTGTTAAACGTAGTGTCATAGACGGAAAGGGGGATTATTTCGGTTTGGCGAAATAAACGTTTACCTCTTTGTCTGGTAATAGATATAACCAGAGTTTGAAATTTATTTTAATTGAGTCCTCTAAATTCGCAGTAGACAGGTTGCTTGGAACAGAATAAGCTGAATAGCAAAGTTTCTCAGTTTGCTTCGACAATTTGTCGAACTTCTAGACTTCCATAAATATAAGCATATAATTCTTAAGTTGTGCGACTACCTGTAGTTCTGTGTGAGGTAAAATATTATATATATTATATTCTAGTATTTTGTGAAGTGTTAAAGTGTTAAATCGCTTAATTTATTTCTCTAGTTAGATTTGGTGCAGAGAGGAAAATTTATATAATCTGTATTATTTTTCTAGTGACGTGTTTCAGTGGAAAGCAGAATAAATTATAATTTCTAGCTTAAACAACAATGTAGCTATAATGAATTCAAATTTAACTGCTAAAATAATCAGACGAGAATTATTTTCTAAACTAACTTATAAATGCTAGAAGCCTCATTAGTGGTGACGGAATACGCACGTGTTCCTAATTCATGAGGATTGATGATTTTTTTAAATATAACTTATTCCCCGGGAAGGGTTAAACTATAAGACAAGCTATACGCTTGCAGTTTTAAAATGTAAGTTATATTGAGTACATATATGTAAATTATTTTGATTTGTGTTCTTTCCATTTTATATAGTGAAACTGTGGTACCCAAACTTTGCCAGCGTTCTAGTACGTGAACATTATCTGTGAAGAATTTAAGCACTTTCATTACATGAACTGTTACAGTAAATGAAGTAAAAGGCCTATCGCGCCAGAATTAATTCTTTCAGAAATAACACTTAAGTACAGATCAGCCCGCTGTGGCAAGCAAATATCAGTAACAGTCCGACAGAGTTTTGACTAGTATTGTGGTGACCAAATATAGTACCTTCCTGAAAGTAGACACCGATCTGACATTCCTCATTTTATTAGAAACCTACGCTAGTGACACTGTGCGCTGCTAACTTTCGTGCCTGGACAACTTTTCTTATGTGACTTGAACAGACATCCGAAAAATAAGAACACCCAAGGAATCGTTCCCTGAGACCGAGAATTCAGTAGTCTTTTTGGAACTGGGGATTTCTTGGTCAAGGCTGCATTTTCGGGTCTGTGTGAAGGTCCTAGAATTTATTATGTTCCCAGAGGCAGTGATCAAAGCTGTAAGTATAAATGTGCACACGTGGCCACGGTTGAATGAATAAGAGGGAACGCAAGTCTGAGTGTTATTTCACCGTTGTATTTTGACACCTATTTGCTGTCATAACTTTCTTTATGCAAGATATTGCTAACTATGTATCTATATATTCCCTTATACTAGATCAGAGTATCCAGTCTGTTCATACCTTAAAGGGGGAAGAATTTTAGACTAAATCATATGTATCTGTAACTCTTGGGGCTATCACTTTCTTCTAACGGCACTGTGGGCTATCCATCGAGGGAAGGATCATACCAACGGGTCTATCATTCTTGTAGCATTTCTTGATTCTTGTTTATGAGTTTTTTTTGTATATGCTTGATGTATTTTACATGTTGTGACGTAAGTTTACAAATGATAAATAAACTTAACAATAAATTAATCAGCATGTTGGTCAGCTCGTTCTAAATATCTATATAAACATTTGTTATAGTTTCCCACGTCTGTGTGTCTACCTGTCGTCACTTGAATGTGCGTGCACGTGAGTAGATATATATATATTTAATGTATATGTGTTAGACTGTCTGACTACTTTAGATCTGTCGTAGAAGATAGGTGAGAGAGAGAGAGAAGATTTCCCGCTCTCAGAGACAGCCTGTATCACTATTCTACCACCTCACTCGTGGAAATCTATTTTGTATTTCTATCTCACACTGTGACTATCACTCATTCCAACCTATTCAGAAGGGACCAACCCAAGTCTTAATTCTCCTATCAAAAGTCTACGACAAATGGGGTCTCGTCTATCGGGATTTTGAACTTTGAATAGGAAAACGAGACGACAAATGTGGGCTCGTTTCCGGTTTTAGAACTTTTAATAGGAAGACGAGACGGCAAATATCAGCTCGTCGGTAAGATTCTTTATTCTGATATAGAGTAAGAGTGTGATGTCTTGTGAGTTTTGTATCTTTTAAAACAAAACAAAAATAACTATCCCCTAGACATAACGATTTGTTTTATGGGCGTGCTGACCACACGGCTAATAATTGTTTTCCACAGCATTATTAAGCATTATACATTTGGTTTACTAGTATTTTGTAGGAATATATGTTAATTACTGATTTTGTAATACTTAACGCTGGTAAAGTTTTGTTAGTGTATAACATTCACAGGGGTTCTGAAGAAGTAGGTGTTTGAGCTAAGCTAAGGAGCGCGATCAGACTATACGTCCTGTTATTGCCTCCCTTACCCTAACTGTCTTCAGGGGTGAACTTGATAGTGAAAAAAAAAAATTAAGGGATTTTTTTTTCTCTTTAAATTTTTGCAATAATTATTTTGTTTTCCACTGTAGCAACTTAATTTTCAGTAGTAAATCTTAACTACCATTTATTTGGCGTAGTCGTCTGCATTAGGTGCTTTATTGCCGATAATAGCAGCGATAGTTAGATACTATATTTTGGAGGAGGTATCCCAGGTTATAAGTATATCATCTTTTGTTTTGATATTTTCTCGCAAGTGGTAAGGAACCAGTGTATCCTTTTCTTATCTCTTTTTCGTCTAAATCTCAGCCACTGACTTATTATGGCGGAGAGGGCAAAGCTTAGACAACTCCTCAGAGACGATACGAGAGAGGAGGGACTGGAAGGAGAGGAAGCGAAAGCGTTTGTCAGAGACGAACTTGAGAGATATAATGCGGAGAGGAAAGCAGCTGAAGCTAAAGAGAAAAAAGAAGAAGCTATAAGGAAAGAAGCGGAAGACCGTCTATTACAGTAGAAAAAGATTGAGGAAGAAATGGAAATCCGCAGGATGTAGCATGAGGAAAGAGAGAAGGAGAAGGAGAGACAGCACGAGAAGGAGAGGGAGGAGAGACAGCAGGAGAAGGAGAGAGAGGAGAGACAGCATGAGTTGGCTCTTAAAACCCTAGAATTCCAAAGTCGTGGTGCTGCATCTACCTCCAGCAATGGAGAGTCTTCTCCTCATTCTTCCTTAACTGATCCTTCTAACACTCAATCTCTTCAACTCAACGCTATGTCTTTCACTCTTGAGTATTTCCCTTGTCCTAATGAGAAGATTGACACATGGCTAGAAAAATTTGATAAAATTGCAACCCTGTACGGTTTAGAGAGGTCGCGTTGGTGTATGAAACTTTCCCAGGCCCTCAAAGGTTCTGCTTATGATGTTTATTCTAAACTGGAAAGTGGCCAACAAGACAACTATGACTTGTTGAAGAAAGCTTTGCTTGAGCGCTTTGAAATGAATGCGTGAAAGTTTCTGCAACTGTTTCGCAACAGCAGGAAAGAGGGCTCTGAAACTTTTCAGTAGTTCTCATCTCGTCTAAAGAGATATCTAACAAAGTGCCTTGAGCTTTCACAGCTCCCCTCTACCTATGAAGGTCTGGAGGAATTTGTTATTATAGAACAAATAAAGAATACTTTGTCTGCTGATACCCGGAGATTCCTAGCCGAGCAGGGGGCAGAAAAGCTTGAAGTTATCTTAGAAAAGTCTGAGCGTTATCAAAATGCCCTGGCTGAACTGCCGGCCACAAAACGTAAACCGACAGAGGAGCATTTTCGGAAAAATAATCTAGACCAGTCTTCTCATGCTTCTCACGCTTCCAGCCTGAATAACCACCGAGAAACTGGACCTCAAAACCCCCCTCCTGAAAAATCCAAGTTCTACAAAAACAAGTACCCCAACCACAGTAAACAGTCTGATCAACCCGACCGCCCTTCATGACAGCGTGGCCAGAAAGGTCAAGGTGACAAAGTAGAAACCGACCAGAAAGCTCTTACAGCTATACAGAGTAAGAATTTGAAGAGCTCGAGGTCTACTCGATATGCAATTGCTCTTCAACCTTTTCATTTTTCGGTGCGAGCTATCCGTGGCTCAGAAAATGTGATGGCGGACATTTTGTCTAGATGCCCACATGATTCCACCTAACTGTTAAGTCCTAGACTTTCTAATAGGTCTAACGCTACAACAGTTCTTTCCTATATTAAAATATGTACACATTTATAATATATTCATTGTATCTCCACTTAGCGGTTCATTAATATATATTTACCGCTGAGTCTTTTGATGATTTTTCTTCCTTCCTAATCATGTACTCATAATAACTAATATGGAATTGTTGTATAAATTTTTTGTATGGATTCTAATATTGCCATGATTGTAGTATAAGTGGGTGACACCTCTCTGGAAATATTTATACTTAGAGAAATACTTTCTCTGAGATGTTGAGATATATTCTCGCTTGTCGATTTATTCGACTTAGCCTACTTGGCATTATCTAAATTACAGATATTTATCATCTGCGCATGTTTCGTGCGTTGTGAGCCTGTTGTATGTTGCTCCTAGATGCATTTAAAAAAAAAGTGTTTCATTTTTTTTCCCGGGGGGTGTGGTAATCTGTTACGCACAGATTCTTAGAGTATATATAGGAAGATATTTATTTTTCTGTATACTTGTTATGTTTGAAAATATTTTGGTTCTAACGTACCTTCAGACAAAGGGCGAATACTCAGTATTTGCTTCGTATGAATGTAATATATAGTTGTCCCACTTGAATATAGAGTTCAGAGGTTATCTTTAACGCATGCCCAGACCGGGTGTGTTTTGAAAAGTGTCTTCCGTTATGTTTTTTCTGCGATGGCTGGTCTGTACCAGGAAAGTCCGAAGATGCGATCTTTCCGTGGTTTATTTGGGGAAAGGAGATAGTTTCTCTATATGACTGCTATGTCGGTAGTCCTCCCCAGTGTTTGTTCTTAACGCCAAAAGATGGTGTGAGCTATTCGCCAGTGTATTTCCATAACAAGGTAACGAAGCCAGTTTATGTACCTGTTACGTGCAGTCTTTGATATCTTACAATATTATACATAGGTAATTTTTTAGTGCTTAAGGGAAAGTCATTATTGAGTTACTTCCCTTGAACTCCGCGGATAAATACATTTTACTGCGATTTATTCGTTGTTTGGGTAATAATAGATTGTTCTTGCTTCAGAATATCTATGGCCTGAATTTATGTGTATTGTTTGTCTGAGTAGGACAAGTCTGTCTTATATCTGTATATCTTTACATATCTAAGTCGAACTATATGTTCTGTTGTCTCTAGAGAGGTCAAAGGCTATTCGGCGGATGTGTCGCTTGAGTGGTGTGATTTGGCTTCGTCCTGATAGGGACTGTGTGTGTTTTGCTATGTCGGCTTGATGCCTTGAAAAAGTGATCTCAGTGGTTTTGGGGAAAGTGATAGTCGTCTAGACCTATCGTGTATGCTTTACCCCAGTGTTTATTCATCTTGCCAAGGAATGGCAGTTTCATATTCCCTCTACCAAGGTAATCAAAGATACTCTTATGAACTCTCGATCGAAGCCACCATTGTCGATAATTACGATTTGAATGTTTAAGAGAATATATTTGACTCGATGAAAAACGACTTCGATTCCTAGCAGCACTATATTCTGTAGAATGCAGTCTATTGTTCATGACCAAATCTACAGAGCAACGAAATGTTGTATGAATGACTAACTTTAGAACAGATTCATTATCTGTATTCAAACGTGAGTGACAGTTCACGAGTGGAGCCATCTTGGAACCAAAACATGTAGGACTTTCAAGAAGAGAAAAGGGATGCCCGTATTATCGCTTGATCAGTCCAGAGATCACTGCTACACATGAGAACCCATTGTTAGCGGTTCAATATTATTATATGGAAAAATATGTGCTGAACATTATGTTGAAGAATCGTTGCTAAACGAGATTAGGTTTAGAAGTCATCTGAAATATTGTTTACAAGCTGACGTGCTCAGTCAGTGACGTCAGATGATATATGTATGGGCGATACTGAGTGCTTGGCTATTGACAGTCCATTATACCATTATTCTACATGAGTGCCCATGTAACATTGCAAGACCATTTGTCCACTGTACTATGATGTATTATGGCAACCTGTGATTTGTCACTATCTGTGCTGTCGAGTGTGTACGTCCAATTAAACTTTAGAAAAGGTACACAGTCGTTGGTGTCGATGACTTCCGGTCATACATGAGTGTGAGAAGAGAACATTTGTCAACAACACGAACCCTTATCATCATTCGCACATTATACACTCCATCCATGTCTACACAACACTGCGTAGGTCAAGTTGACATTCCATACACTACAGTGGGGCAGGCAACACCATAGGGATCTTGTCAACTGATGATGATAGACGCCTGTCTTCCCGCCTAGGAGTGTTCTGGTGTACTTTATCAACATATATTATATCCAACTAAATATCAACTTTATCAACTGGTGGACCAGCTTTCTGGGTTTGACCTCGCAGAAATTCAGAAGTCAACAGATTACCGATACCAGACCGTTTCCTGTGGCTGATACGACACACTTGCAGTATTGGTTTGCTCTTTGTCAACACTTCGTCACGTGACCTGTCAAGTGAATGCAGTATGTAGGTCAGCGTTGTTGACATTTTTTACATTAGACATTATAGAGTTTCACAGAACAGTTGGATCAATTCTTGTCAATGTTAACAGAAAGACAGTATTTGTGAACTAAGAAGTCCTATTTTCATCGATGGATCTTCTTGTTTGCCATATATGAACTTTAATATTTAAGGCCAGAATGTTTAATTGAATAAAGTGGCAGTTTGTTTGTTTTCATAAAAATAACTTTGCCATTACTGTAAGACTGAGCCTATTTTGCAACACATACTATCATACACATAATTTATATATATTTATGTTTACATGTTATTTGTTTGTATAGTATGTTAGTTTCTATGTCAGCGGGTTGTGTTTAAGGTTGGGCGGCGTCCTCACAACAGAATATCCCACGTCATAGAGGGTCCGTTGTGGGCGTTTTCTATAGGTGCAATTTTCTTGATTGAAAATTTGCTGCGACAACTGTTGCTTTTGTGTTAGCTGTGAAGTCTGTAATTATTGTTATTTTTGTAATATTTCTTTGTTCTTTAGTTTTGTTTTGATTTGTTTGTAATTTGTTGGTCTAACCTTTTCTATCTTTCAGTTCTATTCATAATTTATATTCATATATTGTGACGTCATTTGTGTTGTTATTCTTTGCAGATTCAGTGATTATTTTCATTGATTTCCCTATTTGATTTATTTTGATTTCTGCAAACGTTCTTGTATTGTCAGTCCTATTTGTACTTTATGTATTCTGTTGGTTGACATATGTTTTATATAGGTATATTTCATAAGACACAATTGCCTGTGCACTGCACTTGGATTATGGTATAAACCAGTACCTGATTATTATTACTATTATACAAGACCTTATTAAAGGCTTGTGACCCACAGATATTGGGATAGTATACTGATTAATCAAGTCATTGAGAACTTGTGGTATTATTATTGATTCAGGTGATTAGTATTATTGTTAGACATCATGTCTACATTAGATTATTTCATTACACAAGGGAAAGCTCTTGATAAGACTGGTCAACAATTAGAACAATGGGCAGTTGCTCAATATGACAAAGCATTAGCTGCAGAAGAGAAAAGATTAGCTGCAGAAGAGAAAAGATTAGCTGCAGAAGAAAGAAAAGCTATGGCGGAAGAGAAAAGATTAGAAAAAGAAGCTGAGGCTGCTGCTGAACAAAAGAAATTGCAGATGCAGGTAGAGGAAAGGAGATTTGAAGCTGAACAAAAAAAATTGGAAAGAGAAGCTGCGGCTGAACAAAAAAGATTAGACAGTGAAGCTGAACAAAAAAAATTGGAAAGAGAAGCTGCGGCTGAACAAAAAAGATTAGACAGGGAGGCTGAACAAAAAAGATTAGATGCTGAAGAGAAAAAAGCAATAAGAGAACATGAATTTGAGTTGGAGAAATTGAGATTGACAAGTATGAGTAATGTTAATCAGGCATCTAGTGGTAATGGTAAACCTTCTACTTACAAGGTTAAGGTTCCACCGTTCAATCAGTCCAGTGACGATATTACATTCTGGCTGGATAGATTTGAACGTTCTTGTCGTACACATAATGTGGATAAATCACAATACGCTAATCAATTATCAGAAAACTTGAAAGGTGAATCTTTGACTAGATTATGCCTTGTAGGAGAAGCAGATAAGGATAATTATGATGTCATTAGGGCGGCTTTGATAAAAAAATATCAGCTAAGTGAGGAAGGCTATCGCCTTTTATTTAAGACGATGGTACCTGAGACGGGTGTAGAATTCTCAGAATTCACTGCAAAGGCACGTCTCACAGTTGATCGTTGGATTGAGCTTTCCAAAACAGAAAAAACGTATGAAGGACTTATGGATTTGTTGCTCAGAGATAAGATTATGTCATGTGTGAACAAACCTTTCCTTGAATTTATACATGAGCGTAAACCTAAATCTCTAAAAGAAATGGAAGAATATTGTTCCCAATATGTCACTGCACACCCCGACGTGACTTTTGGCAACACTAAGATTAAGGAGAGTATGCCAGTTGCTTCAGCAACACCATACAATCCCAATTATTCACACAGATTTCAGGGACCTCAAAACAGATTTGATAAAAAAGGTAACCATAATAGTTATCAAAACCAAGGTAACCAATCATTTCAGGGTTCTTCTTCAAAGAACTGGAGACGACCTGATAGCTCTCGACACAGGGGTGGTCATAATTATAGGAATTTCCGTAGAGGAAGTAATTATAGAAACTATCAGGGTTATCCGTCTTGGAGTCAACAAGATCATAATTACAGAGATACTCATTATAATGAATATGATAATGGTAACCAAGGGAACTATGACTCAAACCCAAATAGGGGTTACAATAGAGGTAACAATAACTACAGAGGTGATAATAACCGAGGTAGATCTCAATACAAAAGACATAAACCACATTTTCAGGCAAACTCTGCACAACAAGAGTCCCATGAAGCCTATAAACAGAGTAAAGATAATAATGATGCTAGTAATATGGCATGTGCCGCTTTTGATTTTGGGAGAGCATCTCAGTGCCCCCAATGCAAAACGTTATTTGAGCCAACCACAGTGTCTACTTTAAGCTGTGGCCATCCTCTTCCTGCTCTTCCAGCATCAGTCGCGCATGATGGAAGAGGTTCTCTTGTCTTACATAAGGGTTTAGTGAATAACAATCCAGTCTCTGTGCTATTTGATTCTGGATGCACCACAATTGGTGTTAGGCAGTCACTCGTAGATCCTACCCATGCCACTGGACAAGTAGTCAAATGTGTAACATTTGGCGGCACATTAGAGAAATACTCTACTGCTATCATTAGGATTGCTACTCCTTTCTTTACAGGAGATGTACACGCATGTCTTCTTCCGAATCCGATCGCTGACCTCATCATCGGTCGCATTCATGGAGTCAAGGAATGCACTCCGCAACAAATTTCCACGTGGGAAAGGCAAAACATGCAGATTGCTAACGCTGTAGTCACTAGAGCTCAGGCTCTTAATATGCCTCAAACTTCATCTACTGAAGATAATGAAGTGCATAACCAAGATAATCCCTTGGTAATTTCTCGTGACTCGTTTATAAAACAGCAAGAAGATGATCCCACTCTGAAGAAATTCTTCATTCTTGCAACTAAAGGTGATCCGAATAAAGACACAAGTCGTAAATCGTGGATTACAAAGAAGAATGGCGTACTTGTACGTATGGTTCAAGACTCCATTACGTCAAGTCATTCTCAAATCCTGGTTCCCAAGAATTTGAGAGTTAAAATTTTGCAGCACGCTCACGACTCTCAGTGTGCTGGACACATGGGTTTTTCCCGTACTAAGTCAAGAGTCCTTGCGGCGTTCTTTTGGCCATTGGTAAACAAGGACATACGGATTTATTGTCGATCTTGTAAAGTATGTCAGGAAGTTAAATCCAAAGGTCCACGGCATGCTGCACCCATTCAGGCGGCGGACATTCCTATTCGGCCGTTTCAAAAAATGGCCATAGACATTATTGGTCCATTTAAGATCAAGTCTGCCAGAGGACATCAGTTTATCTTGACGTGTGTTGATATGTGCACACGTTGGCCAGAGGCTATTCCTCTGAAGAGCATTACTACTGCTGATATTGCAGATGCTCTTTGGCTTATATTTTCTCGTCTGGGGTTCCCCGGAGAGATATTGTCAGACCATGGCACCCAACTAATATCAGATACCATGTCTCAAGTAATGTCTACTCTGCAGATAGATAGATCTTTAAGTAGTATCTACCATCCAATGTCTAATGGTATGGTCGAACGCCTTAATAGAACACTTAAAAACTTACTGGGGAAGATAACTGAGGATCATCCTCAAGACTGGGACAGAGTTTTACCTGCGGCCCTCTTCGCTTACAGAGAGGTACCCAATGAACATACGGGATTTTCTCCCTTTGAACTCGTCTTTGGCGCGCGTCCGCGTGGCCCTATGTCGTTGCTTCACGATCTCATAACATCTGACAATATTGACGATGACACAAAGTCATCCTACGAATATGTCATCGCGTTGAGACAAAAGATTATCGAAGCATGCAAATTAGCAACTTCTTCTTCTGAATTTGCGAAACAGAAGGCAAGGCAATTTGCCAATAAGAAGAGATGCTTACGACAACTTTGTCCTGGTGACAAAGCATTTGTATTACTACCTTGTAGGGAAAACAGATTACTTATTTCTTGGAAAGGTCCGTACGATATAATATCGAAAATTTCCGATGTCGACTATATTGTCGATATTGATGGGAAGCATAAAACCTTCCACATCAATATGCTTACTGAATTCCATGAACGTCCGGATTATTTGCAACCCATTTTCCAAGCAACGGACAATTCTCCAGTACCACATGGTCATTACTCATCACTGTCCGTGATACAGGATGAGGAAACAAGTTTTTCAGATGTAAATCTTCCTCTTCCAATGATCCCACTTCATTCCAGTGAATCATGGAAGAACGTTACTGTCTCTCCTGATTTGTCTCTAGGAGAACAGCGACAAGTTTCAACTATGTTGCAAACATTTCAGGATGTACTCACTGACATCCCTGGACAAACGAATGTCATTCAACATGACATTGTTCTAACTGACCATACTCCTATTAGGGTTAGACCTTATCCTATACCTATACATTTTCAAGCACAGGTCGAGAAAGAGTTGGATGAGATGATAGATTTGAAAATAATCGAACCATCCACCTCTGCATATTCTTCGCCGATGGTTATTGTGCGTAAAAAAGACAATAACATACGTCTTTGCGTTGACTATCGAAAATTGAATCAAGTAACGAAGTTCGATGCCGAACCTATGCCTTTACTGGAAGAGCTACTTACTCGACTCTCCAAATCTCATTTTTTCACTAAACTTGATTTGTCTAAAGGATATTGGCAAGTTCCTTTATCTGAACGCGCCAAACCTCTCACGGCTTTTTCAACACCTAGAGGTTTGTTCCAATGGAATTTTATGCCTTTCGGTCTTATGAACGCACCAGCTACGTTCGTACGCATGATGCGCCGAATCCTATCTTATCGGTCAGATGTCATTGCATATCTAGACGACATCTGTCTTTTCAGCGATACTTGGGAAGATCACTATTCAGGGTTAGATGAATTGCTGTCTACTTTGCGTGAGCACAACCTGACAGCGAAACCCTCTAAAGCCTATATTGGTTTTAGCGAAATTTCTTTCCTAGGCCACCGAGTTGGTCATGGTTTCCTAAAGACAGAGGACCATAATACTAGTAAGATACTTAACATCTCAATCCCTAAGACTAAAAAACAGGTGAGAAGTCTGTTAGGTCTTATTCAATTTTATGGCAGATTCATTCAGAATCTATCCTCTATCATGGCACCTCTCTCAACACTTCTAAAGAAAGGTTCGCCTAATGTGGTCCACTGGTCTCAGGAATGCCAATGCTCTCTGGATAAGATTAAAACACTGTTTTCAACACCACCTATTTTAGTGCTACCCACTAAAGATAAGACATTCGTTCTTCGTAGTGACGCTTCATCCACTGGGATTGGAGCGGCACTAATGCAAGAGTACTCTGGAACTCTGCATCCTGTAATGTATATTTCCAGAAAACTTAATGCGGCAGAAAGGAATTATTCGGTTTTAGACCGTGAGCTATTAGCTATGGTTTGGTCGATCCTCAAACTACAGAGATTCCTTCTAGGCGCACATTTCATAGTAGAAACCGACCAAAAAGCTCTTACTGCTATACAGAGTAAGAATTTGAAGAGCTCGAGGTCTACTCGATATGCAATTGCTCTTCAACCTTTTCATTTCTCTGTGCGAGCTATTCGTGGATCAGATAATGTGATGGCAGACATTCTGTCAAGATGCCCACATGATTCCACATAACTATTAGGGCTTAGACTTCTTGATATGTCTAGTTCTATAGTAGTTCCTTTTCTATATCATGATAGATACACATTTGTAATTTAATAATATAATGATTGTATCACTACATAGCGGTTCATGTATGTTTATTCACCGCTGTGCTTTGATGATTTTTTCTTCATAAATCATAAATTTAAGATATCTAATACGAAATGATGATATGAATTTGTTTTTTAGGCATTGTGTAATTGCCAAAATTGTATTATACTTTGATGACACCTTCCTGGAAAAATATACTTGTAGAGAAATAATTTCTCTCAGTTTATGAGACACATTCTCACCAGTCGCTCCATAAGTCGACTTAGCCTCATATTAGGCGTTATAGGTATTCCTGATATTTTCATCTGCGCATTATTCATGCGTTGTGAGCCTATTGTACGTTGCTCCTAGATGTATTTCAAAAAAAAAAAAAATGTTCCATTTTTTTTTTCCCGGGAGGTGTGGTAAGACTGTTACGTGCAGTCTTTGATATCTTACAATATTATACATAGGTAATTTTTTAGTGCTTAAGGGAAAGTCATTATTGAGTTACTTCCCTTGAACTCCGCGGATAAATCCATTTTACTGCGATTTATTCGTTGTTTGGGTAATAATAGATTGTTCTTGCTTCAGAATATCTATGGCCTGAATTTATGTGTATTGTTTGTCTGAGTAGGACGAGTCTGTCTTATATCTGTATATCTTTACATATCTAAGTCGAACTATATGTTCTGTTGTCTCTAGAGAGGTCAAAGGCTATTCGGCGGATGTGTCGCTTGAGTGGTGTGATTTGGCTTCGTCCTGATAGGGACTGTGTGTGTTTTGCTATGTCGGCTTGATGCCTTGAAAAAGTGATCTCAGTGGTTTTGGGGAAAGTGATAGTCGTCTAGACCTATCGTGTATGCTTTACCCCAGTGTTTATTCATCTTGCCAAGGAATGGCAGTTTCATATTCCCTCTACCAAGGTAATCAAAGATACTCTTATGAACTCTCGATCGAAGCCACCATTGTCGATAATTACGATTTGAATGTTTAAGAGAATATATTTGACTCGATGAAAAACGACTTCGATTCCTAGCAGCACTATATTCTGTAGAATGCAGTCTATTGTTCATGACCAAATCTACAGAGCAACGAAATGTTGTATGAATGACTAACTTTAGAACAGATTCATTATCTGTATTCAAACGTGAGTGACAGTTCACGAGTGGAGCCATCTTGGAACCAAAACATGTAGGACTTTCAAGAAGAGAAAAGGGATGCCCGTATTATCGCTTGATCAGTCCAGAGATCACTGCTACACATGAGAACCCATTGTTAGCGGTTCAATATTATTATATGGAAAAATATGTGCTGAACATTATGTTGAAGAATCGTTGCTAAACGAGATTAGGTTTAGAAGTCATCTGAAATATTGTTTACAAGCTGACGTGCTCAGTCAGTGACGTCAGATGATATATGTATGGGCGATACTGAGTGCTTGGCTATTGACAGTCCATTATACCATTATTCTACATGAGTGCCCATGTAACATTGCAAGACCATTTGTCCACTGTACTATGATGTATTATGGCAACCTGTGATTTGTCACTATCTGTGCTGTCGAGTGTGTACGTCCAATTAAACTTTAGAAAAGGTACACAGTCGTTGGTGTCGATGACTTCCGGTCATACATGAGTGTGAGAAGAGAACATTTGTCAACAACACGAACCCTTATCATCATTCGCACATTATACACTCCATCCATGTCTACACAACACTGCGTAGGTCAAGTTGACATTCCATACACTACAGTGGGGCAGGCAACACCATAGGGATCTTGTCAACTGATGATGATAGACGCCTGTCTTCCCGCCTAGGAGTGTTCTGGTGTACTTTATCAACATATATTATATCCAACTAAATATCAACTTTATCAGTACCCTTCTGCAATGCCTAGATGGGCAGACGTTTCGTCGTGCCTAGATTATTATTGACTACAGAGGAAGATGATATGCTACCTAGCAGTCCTATGTTATTTGATGTGACCAGCATTATTAATTGCAGAATATTCAGAGCCCAATAAGGACATTTATGTATGAACAGCATCTTTAATTATACTTCATATTTTCACCTTGGGTGAGCGAGGCTCACTGAAAAGTAAAGCCATTTTGGATCTCATTGCCAGTTTAATAAAATCATCTATCGAGAACGGGGACAACCTTATTATCTGATGATGATAGAGATCTGTTATCTATAAGGAAAATAAAACCCCACTACTGGTGGTTTAAGATCGTTACCATGGACATTTGCTGGATTTAAGGCTTGTAAGACTTAGGCAGAAGAGGGTCTGATATGGAGCCATTATTAAGTAATATTTATTGGCTGACGCGATTAGTCAGCTAAGGAATGAGACTATCGACAGATCAGAATACTATGTGCTTGCCTACGATCATTCCATTATATCCAGATGCTATGTATTTCTTCACGTATACAACAATGTGTGTGTCAACTTGTTCCAGTGACTGTCAACCGTAATGTCAGAGTATGTGTCACAATAAATATATGAAAACGTCAATAGCAGTTCAGGACATCATTGACTTGCATACGAGTGTATGAGTGTATTCTAACCAACATGTCAACTTCAGAACATTCCACACATTCGCGCAATTGACATTTACACTTTCACTCATTGTCAACATCACCTGTCCAGGGCCTCACTACTTTATGGACCAGGTGACCTGTATGTACAACCCTGTGTCGGTTAGCGAGTTGACAATCATAACACCTTACACCAACAAATAGCATTTCAACAATGTGATGACCATTAACCTTCACCTAAGATAAGAACATCAATTATACTCTTATCAATGTGGTGGGCCAGATTCCTGGGTCTAACCTGCACAGTGGACATTGTACAGAAGTCAATTACTGATACCAGACGGTTTCCTGTGGCCACATACGACACACATGAACACCAGTGTAAAAGTTTGCAGTACAACTCTACAGTCGATGTCAGCGTGACCTGTTCTATCGAGCGTATGCAGTAACTAGGTCAGCACTTGTTGACATTTGACATAGTACAGACAGCATTGAACAGACTGTGTTTATTTGGAAGAAACAGCATCACACATCAGTGTTGGAGCGTATATTTGACTGTGTTTGCGACAAGTACAGTGCAACTGAAGCGAGAAGTCCTACTTGTTATTCTTAGGAACAGTAAACGGTGGATTTTCCTGCACTTCTCTAGATTGTGTTGAACTTTGTAATATTTAAGGCCAGAATCAATTATTGATTAAAGTGGTAGTTAATTTTGATAAAAACTGTACCATAATTCTGTATAACTGAGCCTTCTCCGCAACACATTCTATCTGCAACAATTTCATTATATTACACATGTATTTATGCTATATGTATTTATGTTTACATGTTTATATGTCATATTAGTGTGTGTGTTTCTGCGGGTTTCGGTGGGCGGTTGGTGATGTGACTAATATAGGGTATACCAAGTCATATGGGTCCTATATTAGTGTTCTGTAGGGGGCAATTTTCTTAATTGAAAATTTGCATGCAACATTTGTTGCTATTTCTGTTAGTTGTGAAGACGCGTTTTTCTTTGTTGTTTTTGTAATATTTTTTCTGTTCTTTAGTTTTGTTTTGATTTGTTTGTATATTTGTAGGTCTACCCTTTCCTATCATTCAGTTCTATACAATTTTATATTTATACACTGTGACGTCATTTGTGTTGTTTATTTCCTCGCGGTTATCATCATAGGTTCTGTGATTATTTTCTTCAGTTTTCTATTTAACTTATTTGATTTCTGCGAATGTTTTCGTATTGTCTTTCTTGGTTATCCTTTGTTTATGTTGTTAGTTGACATATACTATAAAATATACTTGATCATACACTACTAATTGTGTAGTGAACTTATGGGAAAGAATCAACTGATGGTTAATTGCTATTATTAGAGGTATACAGTTGATTATACAAGACCTTATTTAAAGGCTTGTTGCCCACAGAGATTGGGATATAGGGAGCTGATTATACATGTTTTTGTTAAAAACTTGCTCCTGTTTGGTTGAAATAAATTTGTTATTTCAGTGATAATAGCCACATATTATTAAATAGTATGGCAACTTTAGACTACTTCATTGAGCAAGGGAGAGCCCTTGGGATGACTCCTGAGGAGTTAAAAGAGTTTGCACTCTCTCATTATGCCAAAGCACAGAAGGATGAAGAGAAAAAAACAAAAAGCTGAGGCTGAAGAGAAAAAAACTAAAAGCTGAGGAGAAAAAAATGGAATTGGAAGCAGAGCAAAAGAAATTGCAGATGCAGGTAGAGGAAAAGAGAATCCAGATGGAAATGGAAAAAGAACAAAAGAGAAGCTGAGGCAGAACAAAAGAGATTAGACAGAGAAGCTGAAGCCGAGGAGAGAAAAGCAAAAAGGGAACATGAAGAAAAACTGCTAGCATTTGAGTTAGAAAAATTAAAATTGACAAATATGGGTATTGCTAATCAGTCAAATGGTAATAATGGTAAACCCTTTACTTACAAGGTCAAGGTACCAGCGTTCAATCCTTCCAGTGATGACATACCATTCTGGCTGGATAGATTTGAACGCTCTTGTCGAGCTCATAATGTGGATAAATCACAATATGCTAACCAGTTATCAGAAAATTTGAAAGGTGATTCTCTGACTAGTTTAAGTTTGGTTGAAGAGACTGACAAGGATAATTATGATGTTATTAGGGCAGCTTTATTGAAAAAATATCAATTAACAGAGGAAGGTTACCGTCTTTTGTTTAAGAAAATGGTACCTGAATCAGGGGTAGAATTCTCAGAATTCATTGTAAGGACGCGTCTTACATTTAATCGTTGGATTGAGCTGTCTAAAACAGAAAAGACATATGAAGCCCTTATGGACTTGTTGCTCAGAGACAAGATTATGTCAAGTGTAAATAAACCATTCCTTGATTTCCTAAATGAGCGTAAACCCAAGACACTAAAAGAAATGGAAGAATATTGTACCCAATACGTCACGGCACATCCGAACGTAGCTTTTAGCAATGCTAAGGTTAAGGAAGGTATGCCAGTTGTTTCAGCAACACCATACAACCCTAATTACTCACACAAATTTCAGGGACCACAAAACAAGTTTGATAAAAAGGGTAACCATAATAGTTATCAAAACCAAGGTAACCAATCATTTCAGGGTTCTTCTTCGAAGAACTGGAGACGAGCCGACAGCCCTCGATACAGGGGTGGTCATAATTATAGGAATTTCCGCAGAGGAAGTCATTATAGGAACTATCCAAGTCATCCATCATGGAGACAACAAGACCATAGTTATAGAGATACTCATTATAATGAATATGATAATGGTAACCATGAGAACTATGACTCAAACCCAAATAGGGGTTACAATAGAGGAAATAATAATGATTACAGAGGCAATAATAATCGAGGTAGATCACAATACAAAAAAACATAAATCACATTATCAGGCAAACTCTGCACAGCAAGAGTCACATGAAGCCTATAAACAGACTAAAGATAATAATGACGCTAATAATATGGCATGTTCCGCTTTTGATTTTGGGAGAGCATCTCAGTGCCCCCAATGCAAAACATTATTTGAACCAACTACGGTGTCCACTTTAAGTTGTGGCCATCCTCTTCCCGCTCTTCCTGCGTCAGTCGCGCATGATGGAAGAGGTTCTCTTGTTTTACATAAAGGTTTAGTAAATGACAATCCAGTCTCAGTTCTTTTTTATTCTGGATGCACCACAATTGGTGTTAGGCAGTCACTCGTAGATCCTTCTCGTGCCACAGGAAAAGTAGTCAAATGTGTAACATTTGGCGGCACCTTAGAGAAATACTCTACTGCTATCATTAGGATTGCTACTCCTTTCTTTACAGGAGATGTACACGCATGTCTTCTGCCGAATCCGATCGCTGATCTTATCATCGCTCGTATTCACGGAGTCAAAGAATGCACTCCACAACAACTTTCCGTTTGGGAAAAACAAAATATGCAAACTGCTAATGCTGTAGTCACTAGAGCTCAAGCTCTTAATATGCCTCAAACTTCATCTACTGAAGATAATGAAGTGCATAACCAAGATGATCCCTTGGTAATTTCTCGTGACTCGTTTATAAAACAGCAAGAAGATGATCCGACTCTAAAGAAATTCTTCGCGCTTGCAACAAAAGGTGATCCGAATAAAGATACAAAGCGTAAATCTTGGATTACAATGAGGAATGGCGTACTTGTACGTATGGGCCAAGACTCCACTAAGTCAAGTCATTCTCAGATTCTTGTGCCCAAAAATTTGAGAATTAAAATTTTGCAGCACGCTCACGACTCTCAGTGTGCTGGACATATGGGTTTTTCCCGCACGAAGTCAAGAGTTCTTGCGGCTTTCTTTTGGCCTTTTGTGAACAAGGACATACGGATTTATTGTCGATCTTGTAAAGTATGTCAAGAGGTCAAATCCAAAGGTCCACGCCATGCTGCACCTATTCAGGCTGCAGACATCCCTATTCGACCATTTCAAAAAATGGCGATAGACATCATTGGTCCATTTAAGATCAAATCTGCTAGAGGACATCAATTTATCTTGACGTGTGTTGATATGTGCACTCGTTGGCCAGAGGCTATTCCTTTGAAGAGCATTACTACTGCTGACATTGCAGATGCTCTTTGGCTTATATTTTCTCGTCTGGGATTCCCCGGAGAAATATTATCAGACCATGGCACCCAACTAATATCGGATACCATGTCTCAAGTAATGTCTACTCTGCAGATAGAGAAATCTTTGAGTAGTATCTATCATCCTGTGTCCAATGGGATGGTCGAACGCCTAAATAGAACACTCAAAAACTTACTAGGGAAGATAACTGAGGATCATCCTCAAGATTGGGACAGGGTTTTACCCGCGGCCCTCTTCGCTTACAGAGAGGTCCCCAATGAACATACAGGATTTTCTCCCTTTGAACTTGTCTTTGGCGCGCGACCGCGCGGCCCTATGTCTTTGCTTCATGATCTCATAACCGCTGATAATATTACCGATGACACAAAATCTTCTTACGAATATGTCATCGCGCTGAGACAAAAGATTATCGAAGCATGCAAATTGGCAACTTCTTCTTCTGAATTTGCTAAACAGAAGGCAAGGCAATTTGCCAATAAGAAAAGAACCTTACGACAACTTTGTCCTGGTGACAAAGCATTTGTTTTGCTACCTTGTAGGGAAAACAGACTTCTTATTTCTTGGAAAGGTCCGTACGATATAATCTCGAAAATTTCCGATGTTGACTACATTGTCGATATTGATGGAAAGCATAAAACCTTCCACATCAATATGCTTACGGAATTCCATGAACGTCCTGATTATTTACAGCCTATTTTCCAGGCAACGGACGATTCACCAGTCCAACATGGTCATTACTCATCACTGTCCGTAATACAGGATGAGGAAACAAGTTTTTCGGATGTTAATCTTCCGCTTCCGATGATTCCACTTCATTCTAGTGAATCATGGAAAAATGTTACTGTTTCTCCTGATTTATCTCTAGGAGAACAGCGACAAGTTTCGGTTATGTTACAAACATTTCAGGATGTCCTTACTGACATTCCTGGACAAACTCATGTCATTGAACATGACATTATTCTAACTGACCATAATCCTATTAGGGTCAGACCTTATCCTATCCCTATACATTTTCAAGCACAGGTTGAGAAGGAGTTGGATGAGATGATAGATTTAAAAATAATTGAACCATCCACTTCTGCATATTCTTCGCCGATGGTTATTGTTCGAAAAAAGACAATAACATACGTCTTTGCGTTGACTATCGCAAATTGAATCAAGTTACGAAGTTTGATGCTGAACCTATGCCTTTACTAGAAGAGCTACTTACTAGGCTTTCTAAATCTCATTTTTTCACTAAACTTGACTTGTCTAAAGGATATTGGCAAGTTCCTTTATCTGAACGCGCCAAACCTTTTACTGCTTTTTCTACACCTAGAGGCCTTTTTCAATGGAATTTCATGCCTTTCGGCCTTATGAACGCACCAGCTACATTCGTACGCATGATGCGTCGAATCCTATCTTATCGGTCAGATGTCATTGCGTACCTAGACGACATCTGTCTTTTCAGCGATACTTGGGAAGATCACTATTCGGGGTTAGTTGAATTACTATCTACTCTACGCGAGTATAACCTGACAGCGAAACCCTCTAAAGCCTGCATTGGTTTTAGCGAAATTTCTTTCCTAGGCCATCGAGTCGGTCATGGTTTCCTAAAGACAGAGGACCATAATATAACTAAGATACTTAACATCTCTATTCCTAAGACTAAAAAGCAAGTGCGAAGTCTCTTAGGTCTTATTCAATTTTATGGAAGATTCATTCCGAATCTATCCTCTATCATGACACCTCTTTCTACACTACTGAAGAAAGGGTCGCTTAATATGGTCCACTGGCCACAGGAGTGCCAATCCTCTTTGGATAAGATCAAAACTATGTTTTCAACACCACCTATTTTAGTGTTACCTACTACAGATAAGACATTTATTCTTCGTAGTGACGCTTCATCCACTGGGATTGGAGCGGCACTAATGCAAGAGTACTCTGGAACTCTACATCCTGTAATGTATATTTCCAGAAAACTTAATGCGGCAGAAAGGAATTATTCGGTTTTAGACCGTGAGCTATTAGCTATGGTTTGGTCGATCCTCAAACTACAGAGATTCCTTCTAGGCGCACATTTCAAAGTAGAAACCGACCAAAAAGCTCTTACTGCTATACAGAGTAAGAATTTGAAGAGCTCGAGGTCTACTCGATATGCAATTGCTCTTCAACCTTTTCATTTTTCGGTGCGAGCTATCCGTGGCTCAGAAAATGTGATGGCGGACATTTTTTCTAGATGCCCACATGATTCCACCTAACTGTTAAGTCCTAGACTTTCTAATAGGTCTAACGCTACAACAGTTCTTTCCTATATTAAAATATGTACACATTTATAATATATTCATTGTATCTCCACTTAGCGGTTCATTAATATATATTTACCGCTGAGTCTTTTGATGATTTTTCTTCCTTCCTAATCATGTACTCATAATAACTAATATGGAATTGTTGTATAAATTTTTTGTATGGATTCTAATATTGCCATGATTGTAGTATAAGTGGGTGACACCTCTCTGGAAATATTTATACTTAGAGAAATACTTTCTCTGAGATGTTGAGATATATTCTCGCTTGTCGATTTATTCGACTTAGCCTATTTGGCATTATCTAAATTACAGATATTTATCATCTGCGCATGTTTCGTGCGTTGTGAGCCTGTTGTATGTTGCTCCTAGATGCATTTCAAAAAAAAAATGTTTCATTTTTTTCACCGGGGGGTGTGGTAATCTGTTACGCACAGATTCTTAGAGTATATATAGGAAGATATTTATTTGTCTGTATACTTGTTATGTTTGAAAATATTTTGGTTCTAACCTACCTTCAGACAAAGGGCGAATACTCAGTATTTGCTTCGTATGAATGTAATATATAGTTGTTCCACTTGAATATAGAGTTCAGAGGTTATCTTTAACGCATGCCCAGACCGGGTGTGTTTTGAAAAGTGTTTTCCGTTATGTTTTTTTCTGCGATGGCTGGTCTGTACCAGGGAAGTCCGAAGATGCGATCTTTCCGTGGTTTATTTGGGGAAAGGAGATAGTTTCTCTATATGACTGCTATGTCGGTAGTCCTCCCCAGTGTTTGTTCTTAACGCCAAAAGATGGTGTGAGCTATTCGCCAGTGTATTTCCATAACAAGGTAACGAAGCCAGTTTATGTACCCTTCTGCAATGCCTAGATGGGCAGACGTTTCGTCGTGCCTAGATTATTATTGACTACAGAGGAAGATGATATGCTACCTAGCAGTCCTATGTTATTTGATGTGACCAGCATTATTAATTGCAGAATATTCAGAGCCCAATAAGGACATTTATGTATGAACAGCATCTTTAATTATGCTTCATATTTTCACCTTGGGTGAGCGAGGCTCACTGAAAAGTAAAGCCATTTTGGATCTCATTGCCAGTTTAATAAAATCATCTATCGAGAACGGGGACAACCTTATTATCTGATGATGATAGAGATCTGTTATCTATAAGGAAAATAAAACCCCACTACTGGTGGTTTAAGATCGTTACCATGGAAATTTGCTGGATTTAAGGCTTGTAAGACTTAGGCAGAAGAGGGTCTGATAAGGAGCCATTATTAAGTAATATTTATTGGCTGACGCGATTAGTCAGCTAAGGAATGAGACTATAGACAGATCAGAATACTATGTGCTTGCCTACGATCATTCCATTATATCCAGATGCTATGTATTTCTTCACGTATACAACAATATGTGTGTCAACTTCTTCCAGTGACTGTCAACCGTAATGTCAGAGTATGTGTCACAATAAATATATGAAAACGTCAGTAGCAGTTCAGGACATCATTGACTTGCATACGAGTGTATGAGTGTATTCTAACCAACATGTCAACTTCAGAACATTCCACACATTCGCGCAATTGACATTTACACTTTCACTCATTGTCAACATCACCTGTCCAGGGCCTCACTACTTTATGGACCAGGTGACCTGTATGTACAACCCTGTGTCGGTTAGCGAGTTGACAATCATAACACCTTACACCAACAAATAGCATTTCAACAATGTGATGACCATTAACCTTCACCTACGATAATTATACTCTTATCAATGCGCAGATGCCAAGCATGTCGCAGAAGCCCTCGTGCAGATTTTCACTCGGTTGGGATTCCCTCAACAAGTGTTGACGGATAACGGATCTCCATACCGAAACCTGTTGATGGATGAGATCGTGAAGACCTTGAGGACCCAACACATCTACACAAAGCCTTATACTCCGGCCGGAAATGGGCTCGTGGAACGTGTTAATGGAAACCACAACATGATGTTAAGTAAACTGGCACAAGTGAAACCTGAAGATTGGGATCTTTGTATTCCTGCAGCTTTATTTGGCTACAGAGAATCTCCTCATACTTCCACAGGATTTCCGCCAGCTACGCTTTTATTCGGCAGACCCATTAAGGGCCCGCTTGAAGCCTTACTTTTGTCGCTGACTGACCAGAAGGCTGATGAGACAGTTGTCTCAGCAAGTAAATATGTGTCGGATTTAAAAGGAAGGTTGAAACTAGGATGGGACCTAGCAACGACTAACTTTAAGCGAGCACGCACAAAGCACGCTAACCGATACAGGAAAGTCGCGAAAGAGAGAGAACTGGAAGCAGGAGAGAAAGTTTTGGTGTTACTCCCTACCGGAAACAACCAACTGAGGATCGGATGGCAAGGGCCGTTTACCGTCCTGAAAAAGATTTCTAAGGCTAACTACCAGATCTCTATTCAAGGAAAGGAGAAGGTTTTCCATTTAAATCTCTTAAAGAGATACTTGGAAAAACCAGTGCCGACCTCCAACCATCTCCTGACGATCGCCAAAACTGACGAAGATGACGATAGTGGCAGGGAAACTTCACTGCAATCACAGGAAATCTTTGAAAAATGTCAGAAGCGGCGACGCTCTTCCAAGCGCGCATGGGAGACATTCCAGAGAAAGGAAACTTTGGGAGTAGACTTGAGTAGGAATTGGAGAGATGGAGGGGGGGGGGGGAGATGAGAGGGAAGAGGACAGACACCCGGAAGCTACGGATATAGGAAATTTATTTCCATAACGTAGACATGGAGTGCTTCCATAACTTAAAGGGGGGACGTTCTGTCACGTAGACATTTATGATCTATATATTGCCTATATCCTCGTTTTTTCTGTCCCCCGTATCCTCTATTTTTTTATCATTTTATCCTTTTTCCTGTATTTTAGCATTCGTTCGTTGCGAAAAATATATTTCTTTCCCATCATCGTTTTTCTTTCTCATACTGACTAGTAACCTTATTGCGTAAGATGTCATTCGCGCAGTTTGACGAGAGGTGCGATTATGTCTCAGTCCATCTCAGACATAGGGCCGACCTATCGTATAGCATTTTCACCTGTCACAGCGTTTTTCAGGCCGGTTTCTCGGAAAGTGTGAATATCGCCCTCTGCATTCGCACCTGACATGAGCGCTCACGGTCCGATAATTAGACGGAGGCGTGAACCGCGCCAGACGCATTAGCTCAGAGCAGACATTTGTCTAGGAGATTCGCAACTGACACGCGCACTCTCGGTCAGTAGGTGGCAGTTACGACATGCGGTTAGGTGTTAAACGTAGTGTCATAGACGGAAAGGGGGATTATTTCGGTTTGGCGAAATAAACGTTTACCTCTTTGTCTGGTAATAGATATAACCAGAGTTTGAAATTTATTTTCATTGAGTCCTCTAAATTCGCAGTAGACAGGTTGCTTGGAACAGAATAAGCTGAATAGCGAAGTTTCTCAGTTTGCTTCGACAATTTGTCGAACTTCTAGACTTCCATAAATATAAGCATATAATGCTTAAGTATTGCGACTACCTGTAGTTCTGTGTGAGGTAAAATATTATATATATTATATTCTAGTATTTTGTGAAGTGTTAAAGTGTTAAATCGCTTAATTTATTTCTCTAGTTAGATTTGGTGCAGAGAGGAAAATTTATATAGTCTGTATTATTTTTCTAGTGCCGTGTTTCAGTGGAAAGCAGAATAAATTATAATTTCTAGCTTAAACAACAATGTAGCTATAATGAAGTCAAATTTAACTGCTAAAATAATCAGACGATAATTATTTTCTAAACTAACTTATAAATGCTAGAAGCCTCATTAGTGGTGACGGAATACGCACGTGTTCCTAATTCATGAGGATTGATGATTTTTTTTAAAATATAACTTATTCCCCGGGAAGGGTTAAACTATAAGACAAGCTATACGCTTGCAGTTTAAAAATGTAAGTTATATTGAGTACATATATGTAAATTATTTTGATTTGTGTTCTTTCCATTTTATATAGTGAAACTGTGGTACCCAAACTTTGCCAGCGTTCTAGTACGTGAACATTATCTGTGAAGAATTTAAGCACTTTCATTACATGAACTGTTACAGTAAATGAAGTAAAAGGCCTATCGCGCCAGAATTAATTCTTTCAGAAATAACACTTAAGTACAGATCAGCCCGCTGTGGCAAGCAAATATCAGTAACAGTCCGACAGAGTTTTGACTAGTATTGTGGTGACCAAATATAGTGCCTTCCTGAAAGTAGACACCGATCTGACATTCCTCATTTTATTAGAAACCTACGCTAGTGACACTGTGCGCTGCTAACTTTCGTGCCTGGACAACTTTTCTTATGTGACTTAAACTGACATCCGAAAAATAAGAACACCCAAGGAATCGTTCCCTGAGACCGAGAATTCAGTAGTCTTTTTGGAACTGGGGATTTCTTGGTCAAGGCTGCATTTTCGGGTCTGTGTGAAGGTCCTAGAATTTATTATGTTCCCAGAGGCAGTGATCAAAGCTGTAAGTATAAATGTGCACACGTGGCCACGGTTGAATGAATAAGAGGGAACGCAAGTCTGAGTGTTATTTCACCGTTGTATTTTGACACCTATTTGCTGTCATAACTTTCTTTATGCAAGGTATTGCTAACTATATATCTATATATTCCCTTATACTAGACCAGAGTATCCAGTCTGTTCATACCTTAAAGGGGGAAGAATTTTAGACTAAATCATATGTATCTGTGACTCTTGGGGTTATCACTTTCTTCTAACGGGACTGTGGGCTATCCATCGAGGGAAGGATCATACCAACGGGTCTATCATTCTTGTAGCATTTCTTGATTCTTGTTTATGAGTTTTTTTTTTGTATATGCTTGATGTATTTTACATGTTGTGACGTAATTTTACAAATGATAAATAAACTTAACAATAAATTAATCAGCATGTTGGTCAGCTCGTTCTAAATATCTATATAATCATTTGTTATAGTTTCCCACGTCTGTGTGTCTACCTGTCGTCACTTGAATGTGCGTGCACGTGAGTGGATATACATATATTTAATGTATATGTGTTAGACTGTCTGACTACTTTAGATCTGTCGTAGAAGATAGGTGAGAGATAGAGAGAGAAGATTTTCCGCTCTCAGAGACAGCCTCTATCACTATTCTACCACCTCACTCGTGGAAATCTATTTTGTATTTATATCTCACACCGTGACTATCTCTCATTCCAACCTATTCAGAAGGGACCAACCCAAGTCTTAATTCTCCTATCAAAAATCTACGACACTTTTCTGGCCCATCTACGTTCAGAAATGCCCAGTTGTGGTGGATTTGATGTTAAGAAATGTTGTTGTTATGTACTTTTAGTGTACTGAATGAGGTCAGCTGTGAAGGTCCCTGAATATAACAAATTATTATGGTAAGTGTACAGGGTACCTTTCTGCTACCACCTTTATGATCTCATTCAGACTTATTCTTTGACTAGAATGTATGATGACTACGTTTGGTGTCTAGGGTTATGAATATGTAGTGTACTGTTGCATTAGCCAACTAAACATATAAACAACTATTTTATTATCCAACACAACACAACAATACTACGACAATCACATACACTACACTTTAAAAGACTATCTTAAGTAAGTCAGTGGTTGAATTTTGTGTAACGTTAATTTTTTTTCAATTTATTTTGTCCTGCCTCTATTTGGTTGAATCAGGACTGACAATCAAAGTGAAATCAAGGTACATATTTACATTAATCAATTTACACAATGGATCTTCTGTCCATAATACAAATATTATTATAATAAAAGTGTGTAGGTGTAGTTTTCTAAATTAGGTTAATACTGGTATATACGAGGGACGGACAAAAAGTAATGCCTCGTAATCTTTAATTTCATTCAATAGGCAAGAAAACAGATAAAATTCACATTGAAATGTAGCCCCAAGTCTGAAATTCAAAAATTTATTTGTCAATGTAGTCTCCGTTATTTGTTACAGTTTTTGTCCATCTTCGCACAAGGGCATGTATCCCCGCACGGTAAAAATGTATGTCCTTTTTCCTAAACCACTGGCGTACGGCGCGTTTAAGGGTCTCGGTGTCCTCAAAGTGATGTCCGCGAAGATCTTCTTTCAGTGGTCCAAACAGATGGAAGTCAGAAGGTGCAAGATCGGGACTGCAAGGGAGATGTGGTAATAATGTCCAGCCAAATTCTGCAATCGCATCAATGGTGCGTTAGCGGTGTGTGGCGTGGCATTATCGTGCCACAGTAGTGCCCAGAATGTTGACAGACAGACATAAAGAAACATGGAAAACCATAGCCATCAACCTCCTGCACCGTTACGAAACTGAAAGAGAAGAGTTTTTGTCGAATATTGTGACAGGTGATGACACTTGGGTTCATTTTTTTTTGAACCAGAATCCAAGAGGCAGTCAATGGAATAGCATCACACAACATCGCTGACAAGAAAGAAGTTCAAAAGTTCACCATCTGTAGGGAAAGTTATGGCCTCCGTGTTTTGTAATGAGAAGGGTGTGATTCTTCTCGACGTCTTGGAACAGGGAGACACGGTGAATGCAGACCGTTACATTGAAACTTTGAAGAAGCTTAGAGGTCGTCTTCGGCGACTTTACCCGTTTAAAGATCAGAGAACTGCACTACTTTTTGACCGTCCCTCGTATATAATGGTAGGTTGTTGGTTAACATCCCTCCCTATAGTTCATTTGCTTTTCATTTGTCACCGGTGGAATTTTTTTTATTAATATTTTCAGTCTTTATTCTTAAAACTATAGTTTATAGAGGTTGAGCTTCCTGGTGCCAAACAGGCACTTATCTTCGAAGGATAACACCGGTAGATCTTTTGCTAGGCTCGCTGGAAAATCTGTTCCACTTATTGAAAGGCAATGGCATCCAGCACGTGACCGAAATATGCAAACAGTGTCAGGAATCAATCAGTTCCCACGAGCTTGGTATTACGTTAATGACAGGACCACAAAAAAACCCTGAAATAAGAAGGTTATGCATCCTTCTTTATAACAAGCATACTATAATATTCCACAATTTATTACAGGTACAGTACAAACAAACGAATAGGGTCAGCTCTTGATGACAACCTATTTTACCATTATATTTTGACGTGACAATGTATACCAGTATTCCTCTCCCCTAATGGTTACAACGCCTCTGCAATTCCAGCAGTAATCTTTTCCATACCATAGGATAGGTGTTATGCTCCTTGATGACAATCATATATAATTTTGTAGTTCTACACCTCTCTGATAGTCTATCATATGATGGATCAATCTCTAGGCTTTGCCTAAGTCTGCCATCGACTCACTTACTTACAGTCGTATGTTAATATCTCACATTCAAACTTTATTTTAAATGAAAGGTTAATAAAATCATTCTTACCACAAATTTCAATGAAATATACACAAGACTGCTCTCATCGCTCCTTGTTTATCAAAGATTTTTCTCAAAATGGCAACGAGCAGTCTACGTTTTTCGATAATATGTAATGCATTGGCCAATCGGACCATGCACATTTGAATCAAACTTTAAAAAAAAAAAAAACTCCCAACTACTATGTTTACTCCTGCAAATATATTTTTAGTTTTAGGTCAACCAATCCTATCGAGTCTTTCTTTAAACTACAGCCAATCAAATCATAGGTACCTTTTAGTCCTCATTTCCCCAAAAGCTTTTTTCAAAACATGCTATGAAAAAAATAAACAGGCATGATTTTTGTTTTCGTCAGTCCGTCTTACAATACATAGTATTTTTGCCAATATCTTGGTTATTTATTGTACTAGTGCGTAACTGACACCATATTATGGCTTAAGAGATCATAAGGCATCCGAATATATAATTTTTATGGCCCTATGTATTATGGTTCATAATTCCATATTTTTTTCTATGTTAGTCGTTCAAATCTAGAAACTACCACCTGTTCCATTTTTTTTTTCTAACTATTTTCAAACTAAATACGAGACTTGTCCGTAGTACGTTAGAATTACGTCATTCCTTATAAGAGCTAAGGTTGTTCAATTGACGAACATTTTTTAGTTTTGTATCGTAATTTGAAAATCGCCCAAGGCTATGTCGCGCTAGTTGGCTTTTGTGAAATCAACGCGAGACTGCGTCCCCTAAGTTCTGTCTTTCTATCCCTCCCTTCCTTTTCTTTTATTCTATCACTCTATCGTCTTGAACTTGCACAAGTGTTACATTTAATCTCAATGACGAATTTCGAAAAGACAGTATCTTTCATTCGGCTATAAGGCTTATCAAAATCCGCATACCGGCTGGCGTGGGGACGAAGAAGCTGGACTCAATTTTTATTTTCTATCTTATTTTTGACTTATGCACTATAATATTATTTAATTTAGCTATTGCATTTAGAATATCGTCACACATCTCCCCACTTTAGAACAGACTACCTAATGTCAGTTCATAATACGAAATACACATAGATAAATTTAAATCATTATGCCTGGTCACTACACTGATTTTCGTCGTACGGTTGTCTACTTAAAAAATCTGCACCTACGTTTTCCGACCCAGGGATATATTCTATGATAAATTGGTATGGCTGTAAGAGCAATGACCAACGTAATAATCTAGCATTTTCATGCTTTGCTTGCGACAGAAATACGAGTGGTTTATGGTCTGTTTGGATCCTATATGATCTACCATAGAGATAGACCTGGAACTTCTTTATCGCCCATATCAAAGCCAGACATTCCTTTTCACTAGTTGAATATTTTTGTTCCGCTGTGTTCAGCTTACGGCTAGCATAAGCAACTGGGGTTAATTCCCCATCAAGTGAATTGGATCTCTGTAATAGGGCTGCCCCTAATCCGACGTTACTCGCGTCCGTTCTCACAACAAAGTCTTGACTCAAGTCGGGCAATTTCAATGTAGGCCTGCTTGTGAGTTTTTCTTTTAACTCTTGATAGGCAGATTCACACTGAGAGGACCAAGTAAGTTTATCCGGATTTCCTTTGCGCGTTAAATCCGTCAGGGGTGCACATATCGAGTTAAAATTTTTTATATACTTCTGGTAAAAACCACACAACGAGACAAAAGATCTCACATCTTTTTTTGTCTGTGGCCTCGGAGCTTTCTTCAATTTCTCCAAGTTCTTGGGGTCAGGGGTCATGCTTCCATGAGATACTGTGTGTCCCAAGAATTCCAACTCTTTACATCCAATACAACATTTGGTCGGTCTAGCCGTCAAGTTTGCCTCCCTGAGTCTATCCAACAACATATTCAGAGAGTTAATGTGGTCCTCAAATGTTTCTGTAGCGATGAGAATATCATCCATGAAATTCGTGATACATGGATTATTCAGGGGATCCAACAATTTTCGCATCATCCTAGAAAACACACTCGGAGCATTTTTCAACCCAAAAGGCAACATGTTGAATTCATAATGTCCGCCCGAGGTGCTAAAGGCCAAATACTGTCTAACTGTTGCGCAAGAATGTCGCAACGTATTCTGTGTACTTTATATTTTTCTTATGCAAAGGGAAATAACTCGTGTAATTGTATGTCACTTTTACTTACAACAGTTTTGGTTTCTTGTTGGCGTACGGTTGCCGATAAGTTTGTTTGAGCGATCTTAAGTCATGTCCATGTATGGAGCGATCTTGAGTCATGTCCATGTATGGAGCGCTCGGGTCCACTTTTCTTAGAAACATTTGGCAACTTGCGATGTTTCGGATTCCTATCCTTTTAAGGTGTTCTAATAAAAGATACTAGCTTCGTACATTATCTGAACTGTATTCGAATCGCGCGTTTCTGCGCATGTCTAAGTTTTGGTTGTGGTCTGAACGGGTTTCCGCCCCGTGCAGTCTGTGGCAGATTCGTTCGAGAGCAAGACGCCTGTTTTGCCAGCGTCTGTGCTTATTCTATCAGGAAATGGAGTCCTCTATACATTGTTTGTTCCTTTGAGATGATATCTCTTTTGTGATTCGAAGCGCCTGGAGGCGTGTGAGTTATGTGGTTTATTTCCTGAAGAAAAGGTAATGACATTTTGAATAACATTATCGCCATCTTTCTAGATTGACATTTTGTAGCCTGCTTATTGAAGAGTCTACGTTAAGAGAAGTTTCTCAGCTCACGGATCACGTACGTTGTTATGCATCGGGTTGATGCATGTCCTAAGGACTATTTACTTGTTGAACTCTGCTGCTCGATCTAGGTTTGATACCTTTGTTGACTAAAGGAACTTTGAGGACATTGTTATGTACTTCAGAAGATAGGCTTGTCTTGCTGACGTCAGCTAAAGGAGAGTGGATTTGATCTCCTACGGATATCTTCCGGCTATTATGGAAAGGGATGGAGGTTTCTCCTGACTACATGCACAGGTTGGTTATGATGTACTGATATTCATACGATTCACCATTATTATGATGCTGTCTGCTATCCAGTGTTGTGCTGACTATGTCAATGTAATGATGACTGTTCTACCGTACACGTAATGTATCTGCATATTAATGTCTATGCACCTCGTCATTGTGGCGTCCACAATACATTATGAAAACGTCACTTGCTGTTTAAAGATTCCTTGACTTTTTACGTTATAAGTCGATGTGACGTCCCTGTTTGAAACTGTAGCTGTTAAACTCCACACTCACATCATTCATACAAACCAGACTAAAGACATCATATTATTACGCCTTTATCATCCCTGGTGTCTGAGGGTGATACACTACGCTTCAAGTGCCAGCATTACCTTACCTTTGGCAAGTAGAAGAAATATGACACCCTCAACCTTGTGTGGCAAATAATAATCCACGGAACATTTATCCAACAACGTAAATACCACGCAACATATTTGCTACGCAACATTTGGTGGCTATAAGCTGGTTTGGTCTGGTGCCAGCATACACGGGGTCCCTTACCCGCTACATTCTACAAGAAATCAACATACAGCATTCTCCAAGACATCGTCATACGGAATCCTGGAAGTACTCGGCGTTGCCCGGTATTTTGCAACATAGAATTTTTTGCAAAGCCTAATGCAAGAAAATGACACTACCCAGCGTTGCGGCATTTTTGCTTACGTGTTCTTGCATTGAGAAAGCCAAGTTCCGGTTGCTACGGGTTCTTTACTGAGAAGGCCAAGTACCGATTGAAGCAATTTACTGTTACTTGAGAAGGCCAAGTTCCGTAACTACACTACCTGTACCGAGCAGAAACGCAAGTTCTACCATCGTCCTGTCAGTTACCACGCAAGATCAACATGCTCGATCAACGTTGGATCTTCTGTCCATAGAATGTTGATCTTCACATGTTCTTGGCTCTGCTGACGGTTGAATGACCATAAGTTAAGTGGCCGGTTTGTTCGTGAACTGTGCCCTTATACTTCTACTGAGTCTTCTGTATTTCTAATTCTTTTGTTACATGTTATATGTTTATATGTTATTTGTATATTTATATGTTTATATTTCTGCGGGTCTGGATGGGTGGTGACTCCGATAGATCATACCACCTGACAGAGGTTTTCTATTGAGAGTGTTCTGTAGGATATGCAAATTTCCTATAGTGAAATTTGCTAAGCGACTTTTGTTGCTATTTCTATTAGTTGTGATGACATGTGTTAGTGTTGTTTTCGTTATTTTTCGCATTCTTTAGTTTTGTTTTGATTTGTTTGTACTTGTAGATCTCCTCTTTTCTATTGTTTATTTTTATACATAATTTATATTTATACACTGTGGTGTGTTTTTTTGGTATCATCTTCTCGCAGATATCATCACATTTTTTGTGATATTCCTTTACTTTTCGCTTTATTTTTAATTGATTACTGCGAGTGTTTTCGTTATTGTTTACATTGTTATTGTTTATATTGTTAATGTTTACATTGTTATTGTTTACATTGTTAATGTTTACATTGTGATTGTGTTTACATTGTCATTGGTTACACTTAGGGTAATTAATTAGTGGATTATGCTGATGCATTATTACTACTACACTGATTATAAATAAATGATGAATAGCACCTATGATCAAGAATTGATTGATGATATTTCAAGAAGGTTCAATCATAAGTTCTTTGGCAAAGAGTTGTTTCCAACAGAGATTGGGATAATATAATGTGATGTGATTAAGCAAGTGCTTGATTTAAGACTTGTTATTATTAAGTTTGAAACAAGGTAATTAATTATTTCAGGTTTTGGACTCATATTTTAGACAACATGTCTACATTTGGGTACTTTATTGAGCAGGGTAAATCCCTTGGAAAGACTGGTGATAAATTAGAAGAATTTGCGACTGTTCAATATGCCAAGGCATTGAAGTCGGAAGAAAAGAAAATGAAAGAACAAACTGAACAAAAGAGGATAGATGGTGAGAATTTGAAACTGCAGATGCAGGTGGAGGAAAAGAGATTCCAAATGGAAATGGAAAAACAACAAAGAGAAGCAGAAGCAAAATCTGAAGAGAAAAAACTTGAAAGAGAAACTGAGGCTGAAAATAAAAAACTTGAAAGAGAAGCTGAAGAGAAAAGAATACAGATTGAGGCTGAAAATATAAGACTTGAAATAGAGAATAAAAAACTTGAAAGAGAAGCTGAGGAGAGAAAAGCAAAAATGGAGCATGAAGAAAAACTCTTAGCTTTGGAGTTAGAGAAGTTAAAGTTGATGAACATGGGTAATGCTAATGATGCAAATAAGATGTCAGATAAGACTAATGCTAATAATTTCAAGCTTAATCCCCCAGCATTCAATGCTTCCATTGATGATATAACGTTTTATCTAGACAGATTTGAAAGTGCATGTAAGGTGCATAACATAGATAAATCACTCTATGTTTATCATTTGTCCAAAATACTTAGGGGTGATGCTTTGATTATGTTGGGCATGGTAGATGTGCCTGACAAGAACAACTATGAGGTTGTCAGGGCTATCTTGTTAAAGAAATACCAACTTAACGAAGACGGCTATCGTCTTCAATTTAAAAATATGTTGCCAGAAACTGGAGTGGAATTCTCTGAATTCATTTCAAAGATACGTCTTACTTTTACACGTTGGGTTGAACTGTCTAAGACAGAACATACATTTGAAGCACTGATGGACTTACTACTTAGAGATAAGGTTATGTCTTCTGTCAATGAATCTTTTCTTTCTTTTCTTCATGAGCGTAAGCCTAAAAACATAAAAGAAATGGAAGAATACTGTTGCCAGTATGTTACTGCGCATCCTCACGTAACCATTGGCAACTCTAAAGTAAAAGAAGGTCTGCCAGTTGCTTCGGCAGCACCATATGGTCAAAACTTTGATCGTAAATTCCAACAAAATTTTAATAAGAAGACTAACCGTAATTATGCTCAGAATTATGGCAATCAATTTCAAGGTGATTCTTCTTCACAGAATTGGAGACAAGCTGACAGTCCTCGTTACTTCCAACCTAATAATTTTAGGCATTTTAGAAGAGGATATGGTAACAGAGGCTATTCCTCGCGAAGACCTCAAAACCAAACAAATAGATGTTCGCATCAATGTGGACATGATAATAATCATGGAAACTGGGGTTCAAAACAGGATAACAGTTACAATAGAGACACTAATAACTTCAGAGATAATAATAACTCTGATGGCTTCAGAGGTAATAATAGTCGCGGTAGATCTCAACACAAAAAAAGAGATATCAGCAGGCTAACTCTGTACAACAAGAATCTCAGGGAGCCGGTAATCAGGTTGTTGATAATAAAAACTCTGACGCTGTCACTTGTTCTGCTTTTGACTTTGGGAGAGCAAACAAATGCCCCCAATGCAGTACTTTGTTCGAACCGACTACCATAACTACTTTGAGCTGTGGTCACCCTCTTCCCGCTCTGCCTGCTGCAGTTGCGCATGACGGGAGAGGTTCTCTAATCATTCATAAGGGTCTTGTTAATAATACTCCGGTCTCGCTACTTTTCGATTCCGGATGCACCACTATTGGTGTTAGACAATCGCTTGTAGATCCATCCTGTGCTACAGGAAAGGTTATCAAATGTGTCACATTTGGCGGCACTCTAGAGATATATCCTACTGCTTTAATTCACATTGCCACTCCTTTCTTTACGGGAGATGTGCACGCTTGTCTCTTACCTAATCCTATTGCGGACCTTATTATTGGTCGTATTCACGGAGTTAGGGAATGTACCCCACAGCAGATTGCTGCTTGGGAAGATCATAATATGCAAGCTACCAATGCAGTGGTTACAAGAGCACAAGCTCTACAAACACCCCAAACTTCATTGAATAGTAATAATGAAGTTCATAGCCAAGATAGTCACTTGGTTATTTCCCGGGACTCTTTCATAAAATTACAAGAAGAAGATCCTTCTCTGGAAAAATTCTTCATTCTTGCGAAGAAAGGTGATCTAAATCAGGATACACAAAAAAAAATCTTGGATTGCAATGAGAAACGGCGTACTTGTACGTATGGTACAAGACTCGACTACGTCGGCACATTCGCAAATTCTTGTTCCCAAGAGTATGAGAGTACAAATATTGCAACATGCTCATGACTCGCAATGTGCTGGACATATGGGATTTTCCCGTACGAAGTCGAGAGTCCTTGCGGCTTTCTTTTGGCCTTTTGTTAACAAGGACATTCGTATCTACTGCCAATCATGTAAGGTATGTCAGGAGGTCAAATCTAGAGGACCACGACATGCTGCGCCTATCCAGGCTGCTGACATCCCTATTCGGCCGTTTCAGAAAATGGCCATAGATATTATTGGCCCTTTTAAGGTCAAGTCGGCCAGAGGACATCAGTTTATCCTTACATGTGTCGATATGTGCACACGTTGGCCAGAGGCTATTCCTCTTAAGAGCATATCTACTACCGATATCGCAGATGCTCTTTGGTTGATATTTTCTCGCTTGGGGTTCCCCAGAGAAATATTGTCAGACCATGGCACTCAACTCATATCTGACACTATGTCACAAGTGATGTCTACCTTACATATTAAAAGATCTCTCAGTAGTATCTATCACCCAATGTCTAATGGGTTAGTTGAGCGTTTGAATAGAACACTCAAGACTTTGCTTGGTAAGATAACTGAAGATCATCCTCAAGATTGGGACAGGGTTTTACCCGCGGCTCTCTTTGCTTACAGAGAGGTCCCAAACGAACACACAGGATTTTCTCCCTTTGAACTTGTCTTTGGCGCGCGTCCGCGCGGCCCTATGTCTTTACTACACGATCTCATCACTGCCGATGATATTAGCGATGAAACTCAATCCTCATATGAGTATGTCATTGCTCTTAGACAAAAGATCATTGAGGCATGTAAGCTAGCAACTGCTTCATCAGAAATTGCTAAAGAGAAGGCAAGGCAGTTTGCTAACAAGAATAGATGTCTACGACAACTTTGTCCAGGTGACAAAGCATTCGTCCTACCCCCCAGTAGGGAAAATAGACTTCTTATTGCATGGAAAGGTCCGTATGCAATAGTCTCTCGGATTTCCGATGTTGACTATGTGGTCGATATTGATGGAAAGCATAAAACTTTCCACATAAACATGCTGACGGAATTTCATGAGCGCCCAGACTATTTGCTGCCTATTTTCCAGGCAACAGACGATTCTTCTGTACCTCATGGTCATTACTCATCCCTGTCTGTCATACAGGATGATGAGTCTGTTTTTTCTGATGTCAATCTTCCTCTTCCAGTGGTTCCACTACATTCCATGGAATCTTGGAAAAACGTTTCCATTTCTCCTAATCTTTCCGTTGAGGAACATCGACGAGACTTGTCGATGTTACAAACATTTCAGGATGTTCTCACTGACATTCCTGGACACACAGATGTCATAGAACATGACATAATTCTTACTGACAATAATCCAATTAGGGTTAGGCCGTATCCTATTCCTATACACTTTCAGTCGCAAGTGGAAAAGGAATTGGATGAAATGATTCAATTAAATATAATTGAACCATCGACTTCACCATATTCTTCTTCCATGGTTATTGTCCGGAAGAAGGATAAGAACATACGAATTTGCGTTGATTATCGCAAATTGAATCAGGTCACAAAGTTCGACGCTGAACCGATGCCTTTGTTAGAAGATCTACTGATTAGACTTTCTAATTCTAGATTCTTCACTATACTTGACTTGTCTAAAGGTTATTGGCAAGTGCCTTTAGCAGAGCATGCCAAACCTCTTACTGCTTTTTCTACACCTAGGGGTCTATTTCAATGGAATGTTATGCCTTTCGGTCTTATGAACGCCCCTGCTACTTTCGTTCGCATGATGCGTCGAATTCTTTCTCATCGTTCCGATGTCATTGCATACTTAGATGATATCTGTCTCTTCAGTGATACCTGGGAAGATCACTATTTGGGTTTATATGACTTACTGTCCACTCTACGTGAGTATAATTTGACAGCAAAACCCTCTAAAGCCTATATTGGTTTTGGTGAAATCTCTTTCCTGGGTCATCGTGTTGGTCATGGTCTCTTGAAGACAGAAGACCACAATACTTCGAAAATATTGAACATCCCTGTACCTAAGACGAAGAAACAAGTCCGTAGTCTCTTGGGTTTAATTCAATTTTATGGGAGATTCATTCCGAATCTATCTTCGATCATGGCACCTCTCTCAACGTTGTTGAAGAAAGGATCGCCTAATCTGGTTAGTTGGTCTCAAGAATGTTAATCTTCCTTAGACCAGATTAAGAATATATTTTCATCTCCTCCCATCCTAAGATTACCTACTCTTGATAGGACTTTTGTTCTTCGGAGTGATGCTTCATCCACTGCGATTGGAGCAGCACTGATGCAAGAATATGCAAATACTCTGCATCCTGTTATGTACATTTCTAGAAAACTAAATGCGGCAGAGAGGAACTACTCGGTCTTAGACCGTGAGTTGTTAGCGATGGTTTGGTCAATTCTCAAACTACAAAGATTCCTCCTGGGCGCACATTTCATTCTAGAGACTGATCAAAAAGCTCTTACAGCTATTCAGACTAAGAATTTGAAGAGTTCGAGATCCACTCGATATGCTATTGCTCTTCAACCTTTTCACTTCACGGTACGAGCTATCCGTGGTTCGGATAATGTGATGGCTGACATTCTGTCCAGATGCCCACATGATTCCAACTAATTCTTCTGTCCTATATTTCTAGATATACTACAGAGTCATAACACACCTATATTGCTACAATACATTAGCACATCTGTCCTCACTTTATGTGAACACATAATATTTGTGCTTTGTTTTCATCTTTTTCTGTTACCTTCTTTAATAACAAAAGGAAGGCTGAGTAGACAATATAAGGGCCGAAAATTCACTAGGCCACAGTTATTATTAATAATAATGTATTGTGTATTATGAAACATAATAGTTGTTACATAGAATTATATTGTTTGTATTTTCTCAGTATGTCATTGATGATCTGAGAAGTTACCGTACTGTTGTCAAGCATGAAGAGTTCTAAATTGTGGACTTACCTTTGCAACGACAGGAGATGTGTCCTGGATCTTCATGTATTGTAATTTCATTATGTACTGATAATATTACATGTACTATTTAATATTTTCTATCAGATGTGTACATCCATTTTAAAGCGGTATTAGAATATGACACCGCTATTTGATAATGATTGTATTACACGTGCATATGTATATTGTACTTACATGCTAACGTAGTGTGTGTTGGTGGCACCTCCCCGATATGTATATTTTTTTTCTGTTGAGATATATTCTCACCAGACACTCTATGTGTCAATTTAGCCTCAGGTTAGGCAGTTTAATTATTTATCCGCGCATAATTCGTGCGTTGTTGAGCCGCTTTTCGCTTTGCTCTTGGATATTTAAAAAAAAAAAGTTGCACATTTTTTTATTTATCGGGAGGTTGCGGTAATATGTTGCGCAAGAATGTCGCAACGTATTCTGTGTACTTTATATTTTTCTTATGCAAAGGGAAATAACTCGTGTAATTGCATGTCACTTTTACTTACAACAGTTTTGGTTTCTTGTTGGCGTTCGGTTGCCGATAAGTTTGTTTGAGCGATCTTAAGTCATGTCCATGTATGGAGCGATCTTGAGTCATGTCCATGTATGGAACGCTCGGGCCCAATTTTCTTAGAAACATTTGGCAACTTGCGATGTTTCGGATTTCTATCCTTTTAAGGTGTACTAATAAAAGGTACTAGCTTCGTACATTATCTGAACTGTATTCGAATCGCGCGTTTCTGCGCATGTCTAAGTTTTGGTTGTGGTCTGAACGGGTTTCCGCCCAGTGCAGTCTGTGGCAGATTCGTTCGAGAGCAAGACGCCTGTTTTGCCAGCGTCTGTGCTTATTCTATCAGGAAATGGAGTCCTCTATACATTGTTTGTTCCTTTGAGATGATATCTCTTTTGTGATTCGAAGCGCCTGGAGGCGTGTGAGTTATGTGGTTTATTTCCTGAAGAAAAGGTAATGACATTTTGAATAACATTATCGCCATCTTTCTAGATTGAAATTTTGTAGCCTGCTTATTGAAGAGTCTACGTTAAGAGAAGTTTCTCAGCTCACGGATCACGTACGTTGTTATGCATCGGGTTGATGCATGTCCTAAGGACTATTTACTTGTTGAACTCTGCTGCTCGATCTAGGTTTGATACCTTTGTTGACTAAAGGAACTTTGAGGACATTGTTATGTACTTCAGAAGATAGGCTTGTCTTGCTGAGGTCAGCTAAAGGAGAGTGGATTTGATCTCCTACGGATATCTTCCGGCTATTATGGAAAGGGATGGAGGTTTCCCCTGACTACATGCACAGGTTGGTTATGATGTACTGATATTCATACGATTCACCATTATTATGATGCTGTCTGCTATCCAGTGTTGTGCTGACTATGTCAATGTAATGATGACTGTTCTACCGTACACGTAATGTATCTGCATATTAATGTCTATGCACCTCGTCATTGTGGCGTCCACAATACATTATGAAAACGTCACTTGCTGTTTAAAGATTCCTTGACTTTTTACGTTATAAGTCGATGTGACGTCCCTGTTTGAAACTGTAGCTGTTGAACTCCACACTCACATCATTCATACAAACCAGACTAAAGACACCATATTATTACGCCTTTATCATCCCTGGTGTCTGAGGGTGATACACCACGCTTCAAGTGCCAGCATTACCTTACCTTTGGCAAGTAGAAGAAATATGACACCCTCAACCTTGTGTGGCAAATAATAATCCACGGAACATTTATCCAACAACGTAAATACCACGCAACATATTTGCTACGCAACACTAACCTCAGGTTTTACTGGAATCTGATAATAGCCTTTGCTCAGATCCACCTTAGAGAAATATTTGGCTTTGTTCAGCCTAGCAAACAGCTGGTTTGTATCAGGTAATGGATCCACCTGACCTTCTGTGACAGCATTCAGTTTCCTGTTGTTGATATTTACCGTCGTGTGTAGTAAATATTGTAAGATATAATGAGACGTGGCTGGCTGTCATACATACTCACGTTACGAAGTATAATCACGAAGCTTGAACACAAGATACAAGGATCGACATGTTTAATTCGCCATCTTAGAAAACAGGAAGTCGGAAGAAGAGAAAAGTAGAGCTAGCCTAAGGGCAAGTAACTCTAGTAGGAAACAAGATAAACATCAAGACATCAACATCCCCCCTTCTTTTTGAGTGAACAAAGTCATTCATCCAAGAGGGTTTCTTGCGATCTCTTTGAGGTCTCTTAGGGCGAGATGGTAGGAGGGAATGTTCTTTGCCAGCTTTCCCAGGACTAGAAGTAGCTGAAGTTGAAGGATCAACTTCTGGAGTATTGGAAATGTTCACTTCACTAGTGTTTTCCATGTCTGGCAAAACAACCTGTTGCTCGGGTAGAGCTGGAGAGGAGACATCAATTTCCAGGTCCTCGGGATCAGGTGAGAAAGGTGTTGTTTTAGGTCTTAGATGAATTCTGTTTCTGACATATTGACCTCCATTCTCCCCTTCAAAGAGATAAGATCTTTCAGAGAGCCTCTTATCAATCCTTCCAGGTTGCCAGTTTGGTTGTTCAGGGTCTTGATAGTAGACTGGCTAGTGAGACAACTTGGGCAGATCATGAGCAGTTTTATCATAATACTTCTTCACTGATCTGTCTCTCTTGCCTCTACTTTCAATAACTCTACTGTGAGATGCAACGGGTTTCACTGCAGAAGGTATTAGTGTACGCAGTTTCCTGTTGAACAGTATTTCTGCTGGACTTAGATCAAACCCTTGTCTCGGCATATTACGAAGTTCAAGTAGTGCCTCATATGCATCTGTATTATTTTGAACAGTCTTTCTCATCATACCCATGATGAGTTTCACAGCAGATTCAGCTAATCCATTGGCTTTATGATGACCTGGTGCTGATTTAACATGAAGTATTCCCCATCTAGCAGTAAATGATCTGAACTGTGCAGACGTAAACTGAGTACCTTGGTCAGATACAATAACTTTAGGGACACCATAACGAGCAAAATGAGACTTCAATTTCCTGATGACTAACTGTGCTGTCATTGTAGGTAGAAAGTCTACTTCAATGAAGTTGGAGAAGTAGTGATTCAGGACTAAATAATATCGGCCTTCTATAATAAAGATGTCAGTGCCAACTTTCTCCCAGGGTGATAAACCTCTTGAGTGTTGGTTTAAAGGTTCTTTAGTATTCCTTGCCTTCGTTTCTTGACATTCCGGACAACTGTCAGCTATCTGTCGAATCTCAGCCGTCATGCCGATCCAAAACAGACAACTTCTGGCCCGGCGCATCATGCTGTCAAATGCAAGATGAGCAGCGTGTAGCTTCTGTTGATTTCAGGCCTCAGTGCTTTTGGGATAAGAATACGCTCTCCTTTAAGTATTATGCCTTGTTCTGTTGTCAGAGTATCACGAATGTCAAAATAAGGCATAAGCTCAGCTGGTACATCAGACTTTTTTGTAGGCCCCCCATCCAAAATGGTCGACTTCAACCTCTGGTGCTCGCTGTCTTTGAGAGTTTCAGCTTTAATCTTTTCCATCATCACATCTGGTATTTCAGGTAATCTTACAGGTGCATCAGCTTCTGCATTGCTCTCTCTATCAGCTAAGGAATCCAATGTGACATTATGAATACAAACTCTGGACAGTGTGTCGGCTATAAGAAGATCGGAACCTTGTACCCATCGGAATTCAAAGTCATATCCATGGCTGCGCATCAATAAATTCTGCAGTCTTCGAGGAATTAGACTCAGAGGTTTCTTAACGATGGCCGCCAAAGGTTTATGGTCGTTGATGACTGTAACTTTCCTTCCATAAGTGCACTGGTCAAAGCGTTCCAAACCATATACAACAGCTAATAGCTCCTTCTCAATTTGAGCCCAGCGTTGTTCTGTTTCAGTTAGAGCTCTAGAAGCAAACTCTATTTGCTGACCATTTTGTAGGGGGACAGCCCCAAGTCCATAGCTGCTACTATCAACTTGAATACACAAAGATTCATCAGGATCATAGTATGCGAGTACTGGAGTAGAAGTAATCAGTTTCTTGACTCTCTTGAAGGCTTGTTCACATTCAGCAGACCAGATAAAGGGAGTATCCTTACGGGTAAGTTCTCTTATTGAAGAACTTCTGAAAGATTGTTGAGAAACTTTGCTAGATACTGTATCATGCCGCAAAATCTGCGAACCTCATGACAGTCCTTAGGAACGGGCATGTTTAGTATTGTCCCAACCTTTTTCTTGTCTGGTTCAACACCTCGAGCAGTAATAAGGTGACCCATGAAGGTAATTTCTTCTTTCTTCTCTTGAGCTTTAGCGTCATTCAGTTTAATGCCTTTGTCTTTACACCTATGTTTCAGTGCTTTAAGCTTCAGATCATATTCCTTAATTGCTTGCTGTCTGTTTGATCCACAACCTGCAATAACTACGTCATCAGCAACATTGATGCAACCATGAAAACCTTCCAGAGCTTGTGCTAGATGCCTCTGAAAAATTTCACTGCTTACATTCAACCCAAATAGTAATCTAGACCATCTGAACCTACCATAAGGTGTAATCATTGTTGTAAGTTTACTAGACTTCTCATCAAGTTTGATATGCCAGAATGCTTCCTTGATATCTAGCTTTGTGAAAATCTTGGCATTATTGAGTTCAGGCAATACATCATCCAAAGTTGGTAATCTGTAATGCTCCCTCTGCAAAGCCTCATTCAGGGGTCTAGGATCAATGCATATTCAGACTTTTCAACAACAGCCATTTGGTTAACCCATTCAGTCGGTTCCTCTACTGGTATTAATATACCTCTGTTCATTAGATTTTGAAGCTCTGACTTTACCTTGCTCTTAAGTGAAAATGGTATTTTTCTGCACGGCAGTGCCTTTGGACGAATATTAGGATCAATATGCAACACAGCTTCACCCAGGACACCTAGATGGTTATCAGAGTTATGATCATTATCTGAACTGTCAGTAGCCACCTTAGCAATAACTTTGTTTGTGTTGACTGTCACAAACTGTAGATCCTGCAGTGTGTTGTTGCCCAGCGAACATGTGAATTTATTTTTCACAACAGTAAACCTTATATTGTGTTTTGTCCCAGTCTTAGGATTCTCAGCAGTTAATAGAACTTCTCCCAGTGGAGTCATCTTAGTACCATTTCACATAACAAGCATCTGTTTAGTGGGTAACAGTTGTTCGTGCATCACAAAGCGTTGACAGATTGTATTCACATCAGCTGCTGTGTCTAACTGAAATTTTACCATTTTCCCATTGACAATGAGTTGTGCAGATGTACAAGCTTTGCTAGACTTCACACAATTAAGAAAAACCTCAGAATCTTCCACTGACTCTGTGTGAACAGTATGAACTTTCTTGCATTTCACTTTGAAATGGTTTCTTCCCCAACAATTTGAGCAAAACTTCCTTCATGCAGGACACTTTTTCTTAATCAATGGATGTTTCTGTCCACAGTAATGACAGGCTTTACCAGTATGCTGCAAAATGTCTCTCTTGGGAGGTTTATGGTTGAGTGATTTTTTCTGTACCCTTGCTTCAGAAGGTTGTACTGTATTATTCATCTCACTTATGTCTTTTTCACTTTGCTCGAAGACTCTGCATATGTGAATGGCTTTCTTTAGATCGAGGTCAGCTTCTCTCAAGAGCTTCTCTTGTAACCTTTTGTTAACATTAAAGTCAATTTTGTCTCTTATCATACGATCCTTGTCGTTAAAGTTGCACAAATCTGCCTTAGTTCTCAGCTCAGTTAAAAAGAAATTAAAAGGATCTTGAAGAGGTGTGTTCCAGAATCTGAACGTATGCAATACTTCATTGCTTCGTGAGCTACAATGGTTCTGGAGCAAATCGAGAATTTTAGTAGGATTAGAGTGGTCTCCTTCCTCTGCCAGTTGATCAAAAACTTCAACAGCTTGAGGTCCAGCACAGTGTAGAATGATGGCCGCCCGAACAGAATCAGGTTTAGAGGCCACCTCTATTGCATGCATGTATAGTTCTAACTGTCGTCTCCATTTATGAAATGTGTCTGGTTCGACGTTATTTATGTCTAGGCAGGGTGGTAACCGAAATAAGGGCCGTTCTGCCATGACGAAATGTCTAATAATGGTATGCAAGCAATAACCTATCAGTCTATGAGTCAGGATCACGTGTTACAAGATCTTCAGCAGAATAGTTTGAATTCTGTAGAAATAAACACCGCTGCCACGATGTTGATATTTACCGTCGTGTGTAGTAAATATTGTAAGATATAATGAGACGTGGCTGGCTGTCATACATACTGTGGTGAGCTTCTAAATACAATATCTAAATTAGAATATAATAGTATAGTGCATAAAGTCAAGGATAAGATAGTACTAAAAATTTTCGGCGAGAATCGTATTATTTGCAAACGCATAAGCCGAACAAAACGGTACCCTATTTTTCAAATTCGTCCTTGACATAAACGAACCACTTTTCCTAGTTCTAAGAAATATTTGCCTAACTGCATTTGGGGAAAGGAGGGGCAAGGCTGGATAAAACACGCAAATCACGTCTCAAATTGGTTCTAACTCTACAACCGACTTGCACGCTTTGCCATAGGCGGGTTTCCCCAATACGATGAAAAAGTTAGAAATGTGGACACTACGGTCATGGAAACACGCTTAGCTCTTATTGCGAATGACATAAGCTCTCGTATTTAGCTTGAAACTAACATAGAAAAAAAAGATAGAATTTTGAACCAAGCCACAAAGCCCATAAAAATCGTATATTCGTGTACCTGAAGACTTGCTGACCAAGAATATGTTGTTAGTTATCTAAATAGTCCATTAAATAATAAAATATTGATAAAACAATACATAGAGAATCAGAGATACTGTCAGGTCAAGTCATATCTGCTTAGATTGGATCGCATATTTTTGGGAAAAAATTAGGTGAAAGCTAGGCTAAGATGGTACGATGAAGGGGATTGGGTGGAATTTGAAGTGAGGCGAAATATTATTGGCCGACCTCGTACTAAACATATATCACCCGAGTAACGTAGTAGAAAGTTGAATTGTATTTTTGAAAGACTTTGTTTACAAGTGAAATAAGGATAATCATTGGCCAGAGTAGTTGATATTGGGGGAAAAGCATTAGTTGGGGACGCCATTTTCTAACAAAATTTTGACTAGTAGCGATGAGATCAGGCTTGTGCAGTGAAAACCATATTTCCCAAAAGCTTGGACAGAACGGCAGAACGAAAGTGTGCCAGTCATCGTTCACTGTGTATTTCATTGAATAAATGTGGTAAGATTGACTTTATTAACATGTATCTAAAATAAAAATTGAATGTGAAATAATAATATATGTCTGTAAGTGAGTGGGTCTGTAGCAACCATTAGGCAAAGCCTAGAGATTGATCTACCATGTGATAGATTATCAGAGAGGTGTTAGACTACAAGAAAATATGTATGATTGTCATCAAGGAGCATAACACCTATCCTATTATATGGAGAAGATGACAGCTGGAATTGCAGTGGCGTTGTAACTATTAGGGGAAAGGAATACTGGTGTACATTGTCACATCAAAAGATAATGGTGGCATGGGTTGGTATAAAGCTATGACCCTTTTCGTTTGTTCGTAATGTACCTGTACTTAAATGTGGAATAGTATAGTATACTAGGTATAAAGAAGGATTCATAACCTTCACATTTCAGGGTCCTGGGTACTGACGTTAATGTAGATTCAAACTCCTGAAAACTGCTCGATTCAGGACTCTATCTGTATACTTCGAGCTCATGCTAGTGGCCATTGCCTATCAAAAGGTGGAAAAGATTGTCAAGCGAGCAGAGGAAACGTTCTACCTGTAATCTCCTGCCAAGATAAGTTCTTGTTCGGCACCTGGCAGCTCAACTTAAAAGAACTAGAAAGTGATATTAAAGAAAACTGTGCCTAGTATTAATATTTCCACAAGTGACAAACGAAAACAGACATAACTTAAAGGGAGTGATTATAACCAACAACCTATGGTTTAATACCAGTATTACCTCAAAGTAGAAGAATACAACTACACTTATATTAGAATAATATTGTATGTATGGACAGAAGATCCACTGTGTTATTGGAATGTTGTAAATTATTCTTTTGATTTCACTTTTGATTGTCAGTCCTGGTTCAAAATAAATTAGAATCAGGATAATAAATTGAAAAAAATTATATTTACACAAATTTCAACCACTGTCTTAAATAAGATAGCCTTTTAAAGTGTCGTTGGTATGTTATTGTTGTAGTACTGTTGGTGGTTGTGGATAATAAACTATTTGTTTGTATGTTTGTTGGTTATTACACATTACATCCTACCTTCATAACCCTAGACACTACACGAAGTCATTTTATATAATAATATAGATTAATTTTGAATGAGATCAAAAGGGTGGTAGCGGAAAGGTACTCTGGAAAGTTTAAAATACTATTGGTTAAATTCAGGGAACTTCATAGCTGATCTCATTTAATACAATAATACTACATAACAACAATTCATAACATCAAAACCCACCACACATACTCACGTTACGAAGTATAATCACAAAGCTTGAACACAAGATACAAGGATCGACATGTTTAATTCGCCATCTTAGAAAACAGGAAGTCGGAAGAAGAGAAAAGTAGAGCTAGCCTAAGGGCAAGTAACTCTAGTAGGAAACAAGATAAACATCAAGACATCAAACACCTGTAATCTATACACAGTCTGTGTTCCCCAGAGGGTTTTCTCAACAGAACCACACTAGAAACTGTACGGAGATTCACTGGGTGAAATAATTCCTTCTTTCAACAAATAATCTATCTCCCCCTTCAAAGCTGTCTCCTTTGCAAACGGGATCGTATAGGCTCTCATACAGATTGGTGTTGGGTCTACAAGTTTCATATCATATTCCAACAAATTCGTATGCCCCGGTTTGTCCGTTAACACATCTGTATGATCATCCAAAACCTTTTGAACTCTCTCCCTCTGGTTTTTCGTTAAGTGGTTACTGATTTTTACCTGTGCGGCTGTCTCACAGGAATGTAGGGGATATTCATGAGAGGTGAGTGGTTCGTTTTTCATTCCCGTTGCAATGGACAAGGTTAGTAAGTGTGTCTCGTCCTGATTTTCTCTTTCCAGATATTTTTTCAGGATATTCACATGATAGATTTTCTCTTTCCCCTTTTTATCTATCTTATAATTTGTTCTAAACACCTTCTCTAGAACTGTATATGGACCTTGCCATCCAATTTGTAACTTATTACTACTGTCTGGTAATAGAAGGAGCACCTTCTCTCCCACAGCTAAATCCCTATCCTTCGCCTTTTTATTATAATAGGCAGCATGTTTTTTTTTCTGGCTTGTCTCAAATTATCAATAGCAAGTTTCCAGCTAGTTTTAAGACGAGTGGTCAGCTCGTTCACATATTGATATGATGAGGTAATATTTTTTCTGCCTTATCATCAGTCCACGTCCTTAACAAGGCTTCCAATGGACCTTTTATTGGCCTCCCGAATAACAGGGTTGCCGGTGCCATACCGGTTGAACTATGGGGTACCTCCCGATAAGCAAACAGGGCGGCGTGAAGGTACTGGTCCCATGTATCTGGTTTTTCATGTGCCAACTTTCTCAGGATCGCAATGAGTGTCCCGTTAAATCTTTCCACTCGGCCATTTCCTTGTGGATGGTACGGGCTACAATGAAAGTGTTTGGCTTGAAAGATCCTGAAAACTTCTTCCGTTAGTTTCCCCTTGAACTGTGAACCATTATCAGTCAAGATTTGGTTGGGAAAGCCTAACCTTGTGAAGATTGTGAGTAAGGCCTCTGCCACATGCTTCGAATTGATTGACGACAGGGCTACCGCCTCTCCCCACATCGAACAAGTGTCCACCAGAGTCAGAATGTAACTGTTCCTCCTCATGGTCCGAGTGAGAGGTCCCACAATGTCCACTGCAACTCTCTCAAAAGGTGTTCCCACTATGGGCATTTCCCCTAGAGTTGCTGGAGCAGTCCAATGCTTTGGAGCTACCCGTTGGCATTCTGGACATGATTTTACATATCTCTTTATATCTTCAGTTATCCCTGGCCAGAAATAATGACAAGCTATACGCTGTCCTGTTACGCTGATCCCCATATGACCACGGAAGGGAATCGCATGCCCTAGTTCCAACACTTTCTTCCTATATGACGTGGGAAGGACCAGCTGTCCGTGACCATTGGATCCAGTTCCAGCCTTCCTATATATCAGTTTATTTTTCATATAGAAGTCTCCCTTGCCTGGAGGTGTATGACATTTGGGCAATTTCTTAAAACAAGGCTTGAGGGTCTTATCCTCAGTCTGCGCCTTCCTCATCTCCTCTGGATGAGTATTTATAGGATTATCCTCCCCCTTTTTGGACTGTGATCTGGTCTGCACTGTTGCCATGATCACAGGTCTCTTGGGATTCACCAAGAAGACGTATCTACACCCCAATATCAACGGGTAGATTGGTTCATTTATCACTGCTGCTTTGATGATTCCTTCCACATACCGCGTTTTTACATTTATCCTGGCGATGGGAAGGGTCATGGTTGCTACGTCCTTGGTTGCAGCCTGGATCTCCGCTGTTTCTGTGGTGTATTGATCTGCTTGCACCAGGTGAGAACTCACAACTGAATCAAAATCAAATCCAGTATCATACAAGCACCTTATGGTGACTCCATTACATATTACTTCTTCACACACTGGGGGGTGATAAGGTTCCTGCTGTTTAGTAGGGTTTGCGTTTACTCCCTTTCTCCCCGTTTTCATTGCAGCAAAGTTAGGTTTCCTTTTACACACTTCTGTGTTATGGTTGTCCATCTTACACCATATACAATATAATCTACCTTTATGAAAAGGTTTTCTTTCCTCATATTTTCTGTCACTGAATTGTGGGATTTTATTTCTATAATCATTGCGTGGCCTATCAAAATGTTTGTTTCCCTGATCTTTGTTGTCAAATTTTTTAGAGTTTTGTGGAGCCTTATAATTGTCTACCTGTCTCTTTTTTGTGCCAGCTACCTCTGCTTGGGCTGCCTGATACCTCTCAGCGACATTGAGTAACTCACCCAGCCTCTCTGCACCTTGTTCCATGAGAAACTTTCTCAAGTCTGGAGCCATGGACTCTCTAAATTGCTCAATAAGGATCATTTCTTTAAGATCTTGGGTTGTCCCAAGAGCAGTCCATTTCTCCAAGTAGGTCTCTAAACGTGCAGAGAAATTGTGATAGGTCTCACCTGACAGTAGCTTGGCATTCCTAAATTTTTTTCTGTAAAATTCTCCATTCTTTTCATACCTTAGCAAAAGAGCCTGCTTTAACATGTCATAATTGTCTTGGTCATCCCTGCTCATTTTGGCAAAAACTTCATAAGCTGTTCCCCTGAGATAACTTTAGGCTCCACCTTTCTCTCTCTAACCCATACGTGGTAGCCAAAAGTTCAAACCTACCTAGAAAACTTTTTATGTCATCGTCTTTCTCAACAAAATGGTCTAAATGAAACCCCATAGCTGAGGTTGAGGCTCCCTGACTAGCAGTGGCATCGGAGGTAAAGGGGCTGGCACCATTTTCAGGAGCATGGCCTTGTAATTCCAACTCCCTTAGTCGTAACTCGTGCTCCCTCTGCAATCTCCTATCTTCTGCTTCCCTCTCAGCAGCCAGTCTCTTCTCTTTCTGCAGCTAATCTTCTTTCCTCTGCTTCTATTTCTGTAGCTAATCTCTTTTCTTCTCTTTCTGTAGCTAATCTCTTTTCTTATCTTTCTGTAGCTAATCTCTTTTCTTCTCTTTCTGTAGCTAATCTCTTTTCTTCTCTTTCTGTAGCTAATCTCTTTTCTTCTCTTCCTGTAGCTAATCTTCTTCCTCTGCTTCTCTTTCAGCCTTTTTTTCTTCTAATTGGAGCCTTTTAATCTCTGCCACCCTATCCGCCTCCAATGCCCTAGCCTCTTTGTCAGCCTCAATCTGCAACCTCTTAATTTCTTTTTCAGCCTCTAACTTTCTTTCTGCTTCTTTCTCTAATCGTTTATCTTCTCTGGCAATAAATTTATCAACCTCGGAGGTTACATACTGGACCAGCTCTGGGCCACCCATGCCCATTTCTTTAGCAGTCTGCACAGCAGCAGATCGAAACTTTGCCAGATCAGCCATTCTGTACTATGCAAACCTTTAAAATTTCTAACTAGGCAAATTTCTAATTATGACTAACAAGTTCTAATTATGACTAAGGACAACCACAGGCACTGATAGCTCAACCACTATTTAAATTCCACAAAAGAATACTTTTAGTTTTATTTTATAGGTATTTAAAATTCCTGGGACCTGAAATCCTAATATAATTTATAAGAATTTAAAATCCCGGAATCGAGCTACCCAATATATGTGGTGGATTTGATGTTAAGAAATGTTGTTGTTATGTACTCTTAATGTACTGAATGAGGTCAGCTGTGAAGGTCCCTGAATATAACAAATTATAATGGTAAGTGTACAGGGTACCTTTCTGCTACCACCTGTATGATCTCATTCAGACTTATTCTTTGACTAGAATGTATGATGACTACGTTTGGTGTCTAGGGTTATGAATATGTAGTGTACTGTTGCATTAGCCAACTAAACATATAAACAACTATTTTATTATCAAACACAACCCAACAATACTACGACAATCACATACACACTACACTTTAAAAGACTATCTTAAGTAAGTAAGTGGTTACATTTTGTGTAACGTTAATTTTTTTCAATTTATTTTGTCCTGACTCTATTTGGTTGAATCAGGACTGACAATCAAAGTGAAATCAAGGTAATTATTTACATTAATCAATTTACACAATGGACCTTCTGTCCATAATACAAATATTATTATAATAAAGTGTGTAGGTGTAGTTTTCTAAATTAGGTTAATACTGGTATATAAATAATGGTAGGTTGTTGGTTAACATCCCTCCCTATAGTTCATTTGCTTTTCATTTGTCACCGGTGGAATTTTTTTATTAATATTTTCAGTCTTTATTCTTAAAACTATAGTTCATAGAGGTTGAGCTTCCTGGTGCCAAACAGGTACTTATCTTCGAAGGATAACACCGGTAGATCTTTTCCTAGGCTCGCTGGACAATCTGAAAAATTTCACTGCTTACATTCAACCCAAATAGTAATCTAGACCATCTGAACCTACCATAAGGTGTAATCATTGTTGTAAGTTTACTAGACTTCTCATCAAGTTTGATATGCCAGAATGCTTCCTTGATATCTAGCTTTGTGAAAATCTTGGCATTATTGAGTTCAGGCAATACATCATCCAAAGTTGGTAATCTGTAATGCTCCCTCTGCAAAGCCTCATTCAGGGGTCTAGGATCAATGCATATTCAGACTTTTCAACAACAGCCATTTGGTTAACCCATTCAGTCGGTTCCTCTACTGGTATTAATATACCTCTGTTCTTTAGATTTTGAAGCTCTGACTTTACCTTGCTCTTAAGTGAAAATGGTATTTTTCTGCACGGCAGTGCCTTTGGACGAATATTAGGATCAATATGCAACACAGCTTCACCCAGGACACCTAGATGGTTATCAGAGTTATGATCATTATCTGAACTGTCAGTAGCCACCTTAGCAATAACTTTGTTTGTGTTGACTGTCACAAACTGTAGATCCTGCAGTGTGTTGTTGCCCAGCAAACATGTGAATTTATTTTTCACAACAGTAAACCTTATATTGTGTTTTGTCACAGTCTTAGGATTCTCAGCAGTTAATAGAACTTCTCCCAGTGGAGTCATCTTAGTACCATTTCACATAACAAGCATCTGTTTAGTGGGTAACAGTTGTTCGTGCATCACAAAGCGTTGACAGATTGTATTCACATCAGCTGCTGTGTCTAACTGAAATTTTACCATTTTCCCATTGACAATGAGTTGTGCAGATGTACAAGCTTTGCTAGACTTCACACAATTAAGAAAAACCTCAGAATCTTCCACTGACTCTGTGTGAACAGTATGAACTTTCTTGCATTTCACTTTGAAATGGTTTCTTCCCCAACAATTTGAGCAAAACTTCCTTCATGCAGGACACTTTTTCTTAATCAATGGATGTTTCTGTCCACAGTAATGACAGGCTTTACCAGTATGCTGCAAAATGTCTCTCTTGGGAGGTTTATGGTTGAGTGATTTTTTCTGTACCCTTGCTTCAGAAGGTTGTACTGTATTATTCATCTCACTTATGTCTTTTTCACTTTGCTCGAAGACTCTGCATATGTGAATGGCTTTCTTTAGATCGAGGTCAGCTTCTCTCAAGAGCTTCTCTTGTAACCTTTTGTTAACATTAAAGTCAATTTTGTCTCTTATCATACGATCCTTGTCGTTAAAGTTGCACAAATCTGCCTTAGTTCTCAGCTCAGTTAAAAAGAAATTAAAAGGATCTTGAAGAGGTGTGTTCCAGAATCTGAACGTATGCAATACTTCATTGCTTCGTGAGCTACAATGGTTCTGGAGCAAATCGAGAATTTTAGTAGGATTAGAGTGGTCTCCTTCCTCTGCCAGTTGATCAAAAACTTCAACAGCTTGAGGTCCAGCACAGTGTAGAATGATGGCCGCCCGAACAGAATCAGGTTTAGAGGCCACCTCTATTGCATGCATGTATAGTTCTAACTGTCGTCTCCATTTATGAAATGTGTCTGGTTCGACGTTATTTATGTCTAGGCAGGGTGGTAACCGAAATAAGGGCCGTTCTGCCATGACGAAATGTCTAATAATGGTATGCAAGCAATAACCTATCAGTCTATGAGTCAGGATCACGTGTTACAAGATCTTCAGCAGAATAGTTTGAATTCTGTAGAAATAAACACCGCTGCCACGATGTTGATATTTACCGTCGTGTGTAGTAAATATTGTAAGATATAATGAGACGTGGCTGGCTGTCATACATACTGTGGTGAGCTTCTAAATACAATATCTAAATTAGAATATAATAGTATAGTGCATAAAGTCAAGGATAAGATAGTACTAAAAATTTTCGGCGAGAATCGTATTATTTGCAAACGCATAAGCCGAACAAAACGGTACCCTATTTTTCAAATTCGTCCTTGACATAAACGAACCACTTTTCCTAGTTCTAAGAAATATTTGCCTAACTGCATTTGGGGAAAGGAGGGGCAAGGCTGGATAAAACACGCAAATCACGTCTCAAATTGGTTCTAACTCTACAACCGACTTGCACGCTTTGCCATAGGCGGGTTTCCCCAATACGATGAAAAAGTTAGAAATGTGGACACTACGGTCATGGAAACACGCTTAGCTCTTATTGCGAATGACATAAGCTCTCGTATTTAGCTTGAAACTAACATAGAAAAAAAAGATAGAATTTTGAACCAAGCCACAAAGCCCCATAAAAATCGTATATTCGTGTACCTGAAGACTTGCTGACCAAGAATATGTTGTTAGTTATCTAAATAGTCCATTAAATAATAAAATATTGATAAAACAATACATAGAGAATCAGAGATACTGTCAGGTCAAGTCATATCTGCTTAGATTGGATCGCATATTTTTGGGAAAAAATTAGGTGAAAGCTAGGCTAAGATGGTACGATGAAGGGGATTGGGTGGAATTTGAAGTGAGGCGAAATATTATTGGCCGACCTCGTACTAAACATATATCACCCGAGTAACGTAGTAGAAAGTTGAATTGTATTTTTGAAAGACTTTGTTTACAAGTGAAATAAGGATAATCATTGGCCAGAGTAGTTGATATTGGGGGAAAAGCATTAGTTGGGGACGCCATTTTCTAACAAAATTTTGACTAGTAGCGATGAGATCAGGCTTGTGCAGTGAAAACCATATTTCCCAAAAGCTTGGACAGAACGGCAGATCGAAAGTGTGCCAGTCATCGTTCACTGTGTATTTCATTGAATAAATGTGGTAAGATTGACTTTATTAACATGTATCTAAAATAAAAATTGAATGTGAAATAATAATATATGTCTGTAAGTGAGTGGGTCTGTAGCAACCATTAGGCAAAGCCTAGAGATTGATCTACCATGTGATAGATTATCAGAGAGGTGTTAGACTACAAGAAAATATGTATGATTGTCATCAAGGAGCATAACACCTATCCTATTATATGGAGAAGATGACAGCTGGAATTGCAGTGGCGTTGTAACTATTAGGGGAGAGGAATACTGGTGTACATTGTCACATCAAAAGATAATGGTGGCATGGGTTGGTATAAAGCTATGACCCTTTTCGTTTGTTCGTAATGTACCTGTACTTAAATGTGGAATAGTATAGTATACTAGGTATAAAGAAGGATTCATAACCTTCACATTTCAGGGTCCTGGGTACTGACGTTAATGTAGATTCAAACTCCTGAAAACTGCTCGATTCAGGACTCTATCTGTATACTTCGAGCTCATGCTAGTGGCCATTGCCTAGCAAAAGGTGGAAAAGATTGTCAAGCGAGCAGAGGAAACGTTCTACCTGTATTCTCCTGCCAAGATAAGTTCTTGTTCGGCACCTGGCAGCTCAACTTAAAAGAACTAGAAAGTGATATTAAAGAAAACTGTGCCTAGTATTAATATTTCCACAAGTGACAAACGAAAACAGACATAACTTAAAGGGAGTGATTATAACCAACAACCTATGGTTTAATACCAGTATTACCTCAAAGTAGAAGAATACAACTACACTTATATTAGAATAATATTGTATGTATGGACAGAAGATCCACTGTGTTATTGGAATGTTGTAAATTATTCTTTTGATTTCACTTTTGATTGTCAGTCCTGGTTCAAAATAAATTAGAATCAGGATAATAAATTGTAAAAAATTATATTTACACAAATTTCAACCACTGTCTTAAATAAGATAGCCTTTTAAAGTGTCGTTGGTATGTTATTGTTGTAGTACTGTTGGTGGTTGTGGATAATAAACTATTTGTTTGTATGTTTGTTGGTTATTACACATTACATCCTACCTTCATAACCCTAGACACTACACGAAGTCATTTTATATAATAATATAGATTAATTTTGAATGAGATCAAAAGGGTGGTAGCGGAAAGGTACTCTGGAAAGTTTAAAATACTATTGGTTAAATTCAGGGAACTTCATAGCTGATCTCATTTAATACAATAATACTACATAACAACAATTCATAACATCAAAACCCACCACACATACTCACGTTACGAAGTATAATCACAAAGCTTGAACACAAGATACAAGGATCGACATGTTTAATTCGCCATCTTAGAAAACAGGAAGTCGGAAGAAGAGAAAAGTAGAGCTAGCCTAAGGGCAAGTAACTCTAGTAGGAAACAAGATAAACATCAAGACATCAACACCTGTAATCTATACACAGTCTGTGTTCCCCAGAGGGTTTTCTCAACAGAACCACACTAGAACTGTACGGAGATTCACTGGGTGAAATAATTCCTTCTTTCAACAAATAATCTATCTCCCCCTTCAAAGCTGTCTCCTTTGCAAACGGGATCGTATAGGCTCTCATACAGATTGGTGTTGGGTCTACAAGTTTCATATCATATTCCAACAAATTCGTATGCCCCGGTTTGTCCGTTAACACATCTGTATGATCATCCAAAACCTTTTGAACTCTCTCCCTCTGGTTTTTCGTTAAGTGGTTACTGATTTTTACCTGTGCGGCTGTCTCACAGGAATGTAGGGGATATTCATGAGAGGTGAGTGGTTCGTTTTTCATTCCCGTTGCAATGGACAAGGTTAGTAAGTGTGTCTCGTCCTGATTTTCTCTTTCCAGATATTTTTTCAGGATATTCACATGATAGATTTTCTCTTTCCCCTTTTTATCTATCTTATAATTTGTTCTAAACACCTTCTCTACAACTGTATATGGACCTTGCCATCCAATTTGTAACTTATTACTACTGTCTGGTAATAGAAGGAGCACCTTCTCTCCCACAGCTAAATCCCTATCCTTCGCCTTTTTATTATAATAGGCAGCATGTTTTTTTTCTGGCTTGTCTCAAATTATCAATAGCAAGTTTCCAGCTAGTTTTAAGACGAGTGGTCAGCTCGTTCACATATTGATATGATGAGGTAATATTTTTTCTGCCTTATCATCAGTCCACGTCCTTAACAAGGCTTCCAATGGACCTTTTATTGGCCTCCCGAATAACAGGGTTGCCGGTGCCATACCGGTTGAACTATGGGGTACCTCCCGATAAGCAAACAGGGCGGCGTGAAGGTACTGGTCCCATGTATCTGGTTTTTCATGTGCCAACTTTCTCAGGATCGCAATGAGTGTCCCGTTAAATCTTTCCACTCGGCCATTTCCTTGTGGATGGTACGGGCTACAATGAAAGTGTTTGGCTTGAAAGATCCTGAAAACTTCTTCCGTTAGTTTCCCCTTGAACTGTGAACCATTATCAGTCAAGATTTGGTTGGGAAAGCCTAACCTTGTGAAGATTGTGAGTAAGGCCTCTGCCACATGCTTCGAATCGATTGACGACAGGGCTACCGCCTCTCCCCACATCGAACAAGTGTCCACCAGAGTCAGAATGTAACTGTTCCTCCTCATGGTCCGAGTGAGAGGTCCCACAATGTCCACTGCAACTCTCTCAAAAGGTGTTCCCACTATGGGCATTTCCCCTAGAGTTGCTGGAGCAGTCCAATGCTTTGGAGCTACCCGTTGGCATTCTGGACATGATTTTACATATCTCTTTATATCTTCAGTTATCCCTGGCCAGAAATAATGACAAGCTATACGCTGTCCTGTTACGCTGATCCCCATATGACCACTGAAGGGAATCGCATGCCCTAGTTCCAACACTTTTTTCCTATATGACGTGGGAAGGACCAGCTGTCCGTGACCATTGGATCCAGTTCCAGCCTTCCTATATATCAGTTTATTTTTCATATAGAAGTCTCCCTTGCCTGGAGGTGTATGACATTTGGGCAATTTCTTAAAACAAGGCTTGAGGGTCTTATCCTCAGTCTGCGCCTTCCTCATCTCCTCTGGATGAGTATTTATAGGATTATCCTCCCCCTTTTTGGACTGTGATCTGGTCTGCACTGTTGCCATGATCACAGGTCTCTTGGGATTCACCAAGAAGACGTATCTACACCCCAATATCAAAGGGTAGATTGGTTCATTTATCACTGCTGCTTTGATGATTCCTTCCACATACCGCGTTTTTACATTTATCCTGGCGATGGGAAGGGTCATGGTTGCTACGTCCTTGATTGCAGCCTGGATCTCCGCTGTTTCTGTGGTGTATTGATCTGCTTGCACCAGGTGAGAACTCACAACTGAATCAAAATCAAATCCAGTATCATACAAGCACCTTATGGTGACTCCATTACATATTACTTCTTCACACACTGGGGGGTGATAAGGTTCCTGCTGTTTAGTAGGGTTTGCGTTTACTCCCTTTCTCCCCGTTTTCATTGCAGCAAAGTTAGGTTTCCTTTTACACACTTCTGTGTTATGGTTGTCCATCTTACACCATATACAATATAATCTACCTTTATGAAAAGGTTTTCTTTCCTCATATTTTCTGTCACTGAATTGTGGGATTTTATTTCTATAATCATTGCGTGGCCTATCAAAATGTTTGTTTCCCTGATCTTTGTTGTCAAATTTTTTAGAGTTTTGTGGAGCCTTATAATTGTCTACTTGTCTCTTTTTTGTGCCAGCTACCTCTGCTTGGGCTGCCTGATACCTCTCAGCGACATTGAGTAACTCACCCAGCCTCTCTGCACCTTGTTCCATGAGAAACTTTCTCAAGTCTGGAGCCATGGACTCTCTCAATTGCTCAATAAGGATCATTTCTTTAAGATCTTGGGTTGTCCCAAGAGCAGTCCATTTCTCCAAGTAGGTCTCTAAACGTGCAGAGAAATTGTGATAGGTCTCACCTGACAGTAGCTTGGCATTCCTAAATTTTTTTCTGTAAAATTCTCCATTCTTTTCATACCTTAGCAAAAGAGCCTGCTTTAACATGTCATAATTGTCTTGGTCATCCCTGCTCATTTTGGCAAAAACTTCATAAGCTGTTCCCCTGAGATAACTTTAGGCTCCACCTTTCTCTCTCTAACCCATACGTGGTAGCCAAAAGTTCAAACCTACCTAGAAAACTTTTTATGTCATCGTCTTTCTCAACAAAATGGTCTAAATGAAACCCCATAGCTGAGGTTGAGGCTCCCTGACTAGCAGTGGCATCGGAGGTAAAGGGGCTGGCACCATTTTCAGGAGCATGGCCTTGTAATTCCAACTCCCTTAGTCGTAACTCGTGCTCCCTCTGCAATCTCCTATCTTCTGCTTCCCTCTCAGCAGCCAGTCTCTTCTCTTTCTGCAGCTAATCTTCTTTCCTCTGCTTCTATTTCTGTAGCTAATCTCTTTTCTTCTCTTTCTGTAGCTAATCTCTTTTCTTATCTTTCTGTAGCTAATCTCTTTTCTTCTCTTTCTGTAGCTAATCTCTTTTCTTCTCTTTCTGTAGCTAATCTCTTTTCTTCTCTTCCTGTAGCTAATCTTCTTTCCTCTGCTTCTCTTTCAGCCTTTTTTTCTTCTAATTGGAGCCTTTTAATCTCTGCCACCCTATCCGCCTCCAATGCCCTAGCCTCTTTGTCAGCCTCAATCTGCAACCTCTTAATTTCTTTTTCAGCCTCTAACTTTCTTTCTGCTTCTTTCTCTAATCGTTTATCTTCTCTGGCAATAAATTTATCAACCTCGGAGGTTACATACTGGACCAGCTCTGGGCCACCCATGCCCATTTCTTTAGCAGTCTGCACAGCAGCAGATCGAAACTTTGCCAGATCAGCCATTCTGTACTATGCAAACCTTTAAAATTTCTAACTAGGCAAATTTCTAATTATGACTAACAAGTTCTAATTATGACTAAGGACAACCACAGGCACTGATAGCTCAACCACTATTTAAATTCCACAAAAGAATACTTTTAGTTTTATTTTATAGGTATTTAAAATTTCCCGGGACCTGAAATCCTAATATAATTTATAAGAATTTAAAATCCCGGAATCGAGCTACCCAATATATGTGGTGGATTTGATGTTAAGAAATGTTGTTGTTATGTACTCTTAATGTACTGAATGAGGTCAGCTGTGAAGGTCCCTGAATATAACAAATTATAATGGTAAGTGTACAGGGTACCTTTCTGCTACCACCTGTATGATCTCATTCAGACTTATTCTTTGACTAGAATGTATGATGACTACGTTTGGTGTCTAGGGTTATGAATATGTAGTGTACTGTTGCATTAGCCAACTAAACATATAAACAACTATTTTATTATCAAACACAACCCAACAATACTACGACAATCACATACACACTACACTTTAAAAGACTATCTTAAGTAAGTAAGTGGTTACATTTTGTGTAACGTTAATTTTTTTCAATTTATTTTGTCCTGACTCTATTTGGTTGAATCAGGACTGACAATCAAAGTGAAATCAAGGTAATTATTTACATTAATCAATTTACACAATGGACCTTCTGTCCATAATACAAATATTATTATAATAAAAGTGTGTAGGTGTAGTTTTCTAAATTAGGTTAATACTGGTATATAAATAATGGTAGGTTGTTGGTTAACATCCCTCCCTATAGTTCATTTGCTTTTCATTTGTCACCGGTGGAATTTTTTTATTAATATTTTCAGTCTTTATTCTTAAAACTATAGTTCATAGAGGTTGAGCTTCCTGGTGCCAAACAGGTACTTATCTTCGAAGGATAACACCGGTAGATCTTTTCCTAGGCTCGCTGGACAATCTGAAAAATTTCACTGCTTACATTCAACCCAAATAGTAATCTAGACCATCTGAACCTACCATAAGGTGTAATCATTGTTGTAAGTTTACTAGACTTCTCATCAAGTTTGATATGCCAGAATGCTTCCTTGATATCTAGCTTTGTGAAAATCTTGGCATTATTGAGTTCAGGCAATACATCATCCAAAGTTGGTAATCTGTAATGCTCCCTCTGCAAAGCCTCATTCAGGGGTCTAGGATCAATGCATATTCAGACTTTTCAACAACAGCCATTTGGTTAACCCATTCAGTCGGTTCCTCTACTGGTATTAATATACCTCTGTTCTTTAGATTTTGAAGCTCTGACTTTACCTTGCTCTTAAGTGAAAATGGTATTTTTCTGCACGGCAGTGCCTTTGGACGAATATTAGGATCAATATGCAACACAGCTTCACCCAGGACACCTAGATGGTTATCAGAGTTATGATCATTATCTGAACTGTCAGTAGCCACCTTAGCAATAACTTTGTTTGTGTTGACTGTCACAAACTGTAGATCCTGCAGTGTGTTGTTGCCCAGCAAACATGTGAATTTATTTTTCACAACAGTAAACCTTATATTGTGTTTTGTCACAGTCTTAGGATTCTCAGCAGTTAATAGAACTTCTCCCAGTGGAGTCATCTTAGTACCATTTCACATAACAAGCATCTGTTTAGTGGGTAACAGTTGTTCGTGCATCACAAAGCGTTGACAGATTGTATTCACATCAGCTGCTGTGTCTAACTGAAATTTTACCATTTTCCCATTGACAATGAGTTGTGCAGATGTACAAGCTTTGCTAGACTTCACACAATTAAGAAAAACCTCAGAATCTTCCACTGACTCTGTGTGAACAGTATGAACTTTCTTGCATTTCACTTTGAAATGGTTTCTTCCCCAACAATTTGAGCAAAACTTCCTTCATGCAGGACACTTTTTCTTAATCAATGGATGTTTCTGTCCACAGTAATGACAGGCTTTACCAGTATGCTGCAAAATGTCTCTCTTGGGAGGTTTATGGTTGAGTGATTTTTTCTGTACCCTTGCTTCAGAAGGTTGTACTGTATTATTCATCTCACTTATGTCTTTTTCACTTTGCTCGAAGACTCTGCATATGTGAATGGCTTTCTTTAGATCGAGGTCAGCTTCTCTCAAGAGCTTCTCTTGTAACCTTTTGTTAACATTAAAGTCAATTTTGTCTCTTATCATACGATCCTTGTCGTTAAAGTTGCACAAATCTGCCTTAGTTCTCAGCTCAGTTAAAAAGAAATTAAAAGGATCTTGAAGAGGTGTGTTCCAGAATCTGAACGTATGCAATACTTCATTGCTTCGTGAGCTACAATGGTTCTGGAGCAAATCGAGAATTTTAGTAGGATTAGAGTGGTCTCCTTCCTCTGCCAGTTGATCAAAAACTTCAACAGCTTGAGGTCCAGCACAGTGTAGAATGATGGCCGCCCGAACAGAATCAGGTTTAGAGGCCACCTCTATTGCATGCATGTATAGTTCTAACTGTCGTCTCCATTTATGAAATGTGTCTGGTTCGACGTTATTTATGTCTAGGCAGGGTGGTAACCGAAATAAGGGCCGTTCTGCCATGACGAAATGTCTAATAATGGTATGCAAGCAATAACCTATCAGTCTATGAGTCAGGATCACGTGTTACAAGATCTTCAGCAGAATAGTTTGAATTCTGTAGAAATAAACACCGCTGCCACGATGTTGATATTTACCGTCGTGTGTAGTAAATATTGTAAGATATAATGAGACGTGGCTGGCTGTCATACATACTGTGGTGAGCTTCTAAATACAATATCTAAATTAGAATATAATAGTATAGTGCATAAAGTCAAGGATAAGATAGTACTAAAAATTTTCGGCGAGAATCGTATTATTTGCAAACGCATAAGCCGAACAAAACGGTACCCTATTTTTCAAATTCGTCCTTGACATAAACGAACCACTTTTCCTAGTTCTAAGAAATATTTGCCTAACTGCATTTGGGGAAAGGAGGGGCAAGGCTGGATAAAACACGCAAATCACGTCTCAAATTGGTTCTAACTCTACAACCGACTTGCACGCTTTGCCATAGGCGGGTTTCCCCAATACGATGAAAAAGTTAGAAATGTGGACACTACGGTCATGGAAACACGCTTAGCTCTTATTGCGAATGACATAAGCTCTCGTATTTAGCTTGAAACTAACATAGAAAAAAAAGATAGAATTTTGAACCAAGCCACAAAGCCCCATAAAAATCGTATATTCGTGTACCTGAAGACTTGCTGACCAAGAATATGTTGTTAGTTATCTAAATAGTCCATTAAATAATAAAATATTGATAAAACAATACATAGAGAATCAGAGATACTGTCAGGTCAAGTCATATCTGCTTAGATTGGATCGCATATTTTTGGGAAAAAATTAGGTGAAAGCTAGGCTAAGATGGTACGATGAAGGGGATTGGGTGGAATTTGAAGTGAGGCGAAATATTATTGGCCGACCTCGTACTAAACATATATCACCCGAGTAACGTAGTAGAAAGTTGAATTGTATTTTTGAAAGACTTTGTTTACAAGTGAAATAAGGATAATCATTGGCCAGAGTAGTTGATATTGGGGGAAAAGCATTAGTTGGGGACGCCATTTTCTAACAAAATTTTGACTAGTAGCGATGAGATCAGGCTTGTGCAGTGAAAACCATATTTCCCAAAAGCTTGGACAGAACGGCAGATCGAAAGTGTGCCAGTCATCGTTCACTGTGTATTTCATTGAATAAATGTGGTAAGATTGACTTTATTAACATGTATCTAAAATAAAAATTGAATGTGAAATAATAATATATGTCTGTAAGTGAGTGGGTCTGTAGCAACCATTAGGCAAAGCCTAGAGATTGATCTACCATGTGATAGATTATCAGAGAGGTGTTAGACTACAAGAAAATATGTATGATTGTCATCAAGGAGCATAACACCTATCCTATTATATGGAGAAGATGACAGCTGGAATTGCAGTGGCGTTGTAACTATTAGGGGAGAGGAATACTGGTGTACATTGTCACATCAAAAGATAATGGTGGCATGGGTTGGTATAAAGCTATGACCCTTTTCGTTTGTTCGTAATGTACCTGTACTTAAATGTGGAATAGTATAGTATACTAGGTATAAAGAAGGATTCATAACCTTCACATTTCAGGGTCCTGGGTACTGACGTTAATGTAGATTCAAACTCCTGAAAACTGCTCGATTCAGGACTCTATCTGTATACTTCGAGCTCATGCTAGTGGCCATTGCCTAGCAAAAGGTGGAAAAGATTGTCAAGCGAGCAGAGGAAACGTTCTACCTGTATTCTCCTGCCAAGATAAGTTCTTGTTCGGCACCTGGCAGCTCAACTTAAAAGAACTAGAAAGTGATATTAAAGAAAACTGTGCCTAGTATTAATATTTCCACAAGTGACAAACGAAAACAGACATAACTTAAAGGGAGTGATTATAACCAACAACCTATGGTTTAATACCAGTATTACCTCAAAGTAGAAGAATACAACTACACTTATATTAGAATAATATTGTATGTATGGACAGAAGATCCACTGTGTTATTGGAATGTTGTAAATTATTCTTTTGATTTCACTTTTGATTGTCAGTCCTGGTTCAAAATAAATTAGAATCAGGATAATAAATTGTAAAAAATTATATTTACACAAATTTCAACCACTGTCTTAAATAAGATAGCCTTTTAAAGTGTCGTTGGTATGTTATTGTTGTAGTACTGTTGGTGGTTGTGGATAATAAACTATTTGTTTGTATGTTTGTTGGTTATTACACATTACATCCTACCTTCATAACCCTAGACACTACACGAAGTCATTTTATATAATAATATAGATTAATTTTGAATGAGATCAAAAGGGTGGTAGCGGAAAGGTACTCTGGAAAGTTTAAAATACTATTGGTTAAATTCAGGGAACTTCATAGCTGATCTCATTTAATACAATAATACTACATAACAACAATTCATAACATCAAAACCCACCACACATACTCACGTTACGAAGTATAATCACAAAGCTTGAACACAAGATACAAGGATCGACATGTTTAATTCGCCATCTTAGAAAACAGGAAGTCGGAAGAAGAGAAAAGTAGAGCTAGCCTAAGGGCAAGTAACTCTAGTAGGAAACAAGATAAACATCAAGACATCAACACCTGTAATCTATACACAGTCTGTGTTCCCCAGAGGGTTTTCTCAACAGAACCACACTAGAACTGTACGGAGATTCACTGGGTGAAATAATTCCTTCTTTCAACAAATAATCTATCTCCCCCTTCAAAGCTGTCTCCTTTGCAAACGGGATCGTATAGGCTCTCATACAGATTGGTGTTGGGTCTACAAGTTTCATATCATATTCCAACAAATTCGTATGCCCCGGTTTGTCCGTTAACACATCTGTATGATCATCCAAAACCTTTTGAACTCTCTCCCTCTGGTTTTTCGTTAAGTGGTTACTGATTTTTACCTGTGCGGCTGTCTCACAGGAATGTAGGGGATATTCATGAGAGGTGAGTGGTTCGTTTTTCATTCCCGTTGCAATGGACAAGGTTAGTAAGTGTGTCTCGTCCTGATTTTCTCTTTCCAGATATTTTTTCAGGATATTCACATGATAGATTTTCTCTTTCCCCTTTTTATCTATCTTATAATTTGTTCTAAACACCTTCTCTACAACTGTATATGGACCTTGCCATCCAATTTGTAACTTATTACTACTGTCTGGTAATAGAAGGAGCACCTTCTCTCCCACAGCTAAATCCCTATCCTTCGCCTTTTTATTATAATAGGCAGCATGTTTTTTTCTGGCTTGTCTCAAATTATCAATAGCAAGTTTCCAGCTAGTTTTAAGACGAGTGGTCAGCTCGTTCACATATTGATATGATGAGGTAATATTTTTTCTGCCTTATCATCAGTCCACGTCCTTAACAAGGCTTCCAATGGACCTTTTATTGGCCTCCCGAATAACAGGGTTGCCGGTGCCATACCGGTTGAACTATGGGGTACCTCCCGATAAGCAAACAGGGCGGCGTGAAGGTACTGGTCCCATGTATCTGGTTTTTCATGTGCCAACTTTCTCAGGATCGCAATGAGTGTCCCGTTAAATCTTTCCACTCGGCCATTTCCTTGTGGATGGTACGGGCTACAATGAAAGTGTTTGGCTTGAAAGATCCTGAAAACTTCTTCCGTTAGTTTCCCCTTGAACTGTGAACCATTATCAGTCAAGATTTGGTTGGGAAAGCCTAACCTTGTGAAGATTGTGAGTAAGGCCTCTGCCACATGCTTCGAATCGATTGACGACAGGGCTACCGCCTCTCCCCACATCGAACAAGTGTCCACCAGAGTCAGAATGTAACTGTTCCTCCTCATGGTCCGAGTGAGAGGTCCCACAATGTCCACTGCAACTCTCTCAAAAGGTGTTCCCACTATGGGCATTTCCCCTAGAGTTGCTGGAGCAGTCCAATGCTTTGGAGCTACCCGTTGGCATTCTGGACATGATTTTACATATCTCTTTATATCTTCAGTTATCCCTGGCCAGAAATAATGACAAGCTATACGCTGTCCTGTTACGCTGATCCCCATATGACCACTGAAGGGAATCGCATGCCCTAGTTCCAACACTTTTTTCCTATATGACGTGGGAAGGACCAGCTGTCCGTGACCATTGGATCCAGTTCCAGCCTTCCTATATATCAGTTTATTTTTCATATAGAAGTCTCCCTTGCCTGGAGGTGTATGACATTTGGGCAATTTCTTAAAACAAGGCTTGAGGGTCTTATCCTCAGTCTGCGCCTTCCTCATCTCCTCTGGATGAGTATTTATAGGATTATCCTCCCCCTTTTTGGACTGTGATCTGGTCTGCACTGTTGCCATGATCACAGGTCTCTTGGGATTCACCAAGAAGACGTATCTACACCCCAATATCAAAGGGTAGATTGGTTCATTTATCACTGCTGCTTTGATGATTCCTTCCACATACCGCGTTTTTACATTTATCCTGGCGATGGGAAGGGTCATGGTTGCTACGTCCTTGATTGCAGCCTGGATCTCCGCTGTTTCTGTGGTGTATTGATCTGCTTGCACCAGGTGAGAACTCACAACTGAATCAAAATCAAATCCAGTATCATACAAGCACCTTATGGTGACTCCATTACATATTACTTCTTCACACACTGGGGGGTGATAAGGTTCCTGCTGTTTAGTAGGGTTTGCGTTTACTCCCTTTCTCCCCGTTTTCATTGCAGCAAAGTTAGGTTTCCTTTTACACACTTCTGTGTTATGGTTGTCCATCTTACACCATATACAATATAATCTACCTTTATGAAAAGGTTTTCTTTCCTCATATTTTCTGTCACTGAATTGTGGGATTTTATTTCTATAATCATTGCGTGGCCTATCAAAATGTTTGTTTCCCTGATCTTTGTTGTCAAATTTTTTAGAGTTTTGTGGAGCCTTATAATTGTCTACTTGTCTCTTTTTTGTGCCAGCTACCTCTGCTTGGGCTGCCTGATACCTCTCAGCGACATTGAGTAACTCACCCAGCCTCTCTGCACCTTGTTCCATGAGAAACTTTCTCAAGTCTGGAGCCATGGACTCTCTCAATTGCTCAATAAGGATCATTTCTTTAAGATCTTGGGTTGTCCCAAGAGCAGTCCATTTCTCCAAGTAGGTCTCTAAACGTGCAGAGAAATTGTGATAGGTCTCACCTGACAGTAGCTTGGCATTCCTAAATTTTTTTCTGTAAAATTCTCCATTCTTTTCATACCTTAGCAAAAGAGCCTGCTTTAACATGTCATAATTGTCTTGGTCATCCCTGCTCATTTTGGCAAAAACTTCATAAGCTGTTCCCCTGAGATAACTTTAGGCTCCACCTTTCTCTCTCTAACCCATACGTGGTAGCCAAAAGTTCAAACCTACCTAGAAAACTTTTTATGTCATCGTCTTTCTCAACAAAATGGTCTAAATGAAACCCCATAGCTGAGGTTGAGGCTCCCTGACTAGCAGTGGCATCGGAGGTAAAGGGGCTGGCACCATTTTCAGGAGCATGGCCTTGTAATTCCAACTCCCTTAGTCGTAACTCGTGCTCCCTCTGCAATCTCCTATCTTCTGCTTCCCTCTCAGCAGCCAGTCTCTTCTCTTTCTGCAGCTAATCTTCTTTCCTCTGCTTCTATTTCTGTAGCTAATCTCTTTTCTTCTCTTTCTGTAGCTAATCTCTTTTCTTATCTTTCTGTAGCTAATCTCTTTTCTTCTCTTTCTGTAGCTAATCTCTTTTCTTCTCTTTCTGTAGCTAATCTCTTTTCTTCTCTTCCTGTAGCTAATCTTCTTTCCTCTGCTTCTCTTTCAGCCTTTTTTTCTTCTAATTGGAGCCTTTTAATCTCTGCCACCCTATCCGCCTCCAATGCCCTAGCCTGTTTGTCAGCCTCAATCTGCAACCTCTTAATTTCTTTTTCAGCCTCTAACTTTCTTTCTGCTTCTTTCTCTAATCGTTTATCTTCTCTGGCAATAAATTTATCAACCTCGGAGGTTACATACTGGACCAGCTCTGGGCCATCCATGCCCATTTCTTTAGCAGTCTGCACAGCAGCAGATCGAAACTTGGCCAGATCAGCCATTCTGTACTATGCAAACCTTTAAAATTTCTAACTAGGCAAATTTCTAATTATGACTAACAAGTTCTAATTATGACTAAGGTCAACCACAGGCACTGATAGCTCAACCACTATTTAAATTCCACAAAAGAATACTTTTAGTTTTATTTTATAGGTATTTAAAATTTCCCGGGACCTGAAATCCTAATATAATTTATAAGAATTTAAAATCCCGGAATCGAGCTACCCAATATATGTGGTGGATTTGATGTTAAGAAATGTTGTTGTTATGTACTCTTAATGTACTGAATGAGGTCAGCTGTGAAGGTCCCTGAATATAACAAATTATAATGGTAAGTGTACAGGGTACCTTTCTGCTACCACCTTTATGATCTCATTCAGACTTATTCTTTGACTAGAATGTATGATGACTACGTTTGGTGTCTAGGGTTATGAATATGTAGTGTACTGTTGCATTAGCCAACTAAACATATAAACAACTATTTTATTATCAAACACAACCCAACAATACTACGACAATCACATACACACTACACTTTAAAAGACTATCTTAAGTAAGTAAGTGGTTACATTTTGTGTAACGTTAATTTTTTTCAATTTATTTTGTCCTGACTCTATTTGGTTGAATCAGGACTGACAATCAAAGTGAAATCAAGGTAATTATTTACATTAATCAATTTACACAATGGACCTTCTGTCCATAATACAAATATTATTATAATAAAAGTGTGTAGGTGTAGTTTTCTAAATTAGGTTAATACTGGTATACAAATAATGGTAGGTTGTTGGTTAACATCCCTCCCTATAGTTCATTTGCTTTTCATTTGTCATCGGTGGAATTTTTTTATTAATATTTTCAGTCTTTATTCTTAAAACTATAGTTCATAGAGGTTGAGCTTCCTGGTGCCAAACAGGTACTTATCTTCGAAGGATAACACCGGTAGATCTTTTCCTAGGCTCGCTGGACAATCTGTTCCACTTATTGAAAGGCAATGGCATCCAGCACGTGCCCGAAATATGCAAACAGGTCAGGAATCAATCAGTTCCCACGAGCTTGGTATTACGTTAATGACAGGGCCACAAAAAACCCTGAAATAAGAAGGTTATGCATCCTTCTTTATAACAAGCATACAATAATATTCCACAATTTATTACAGGTACAGTACAAACAAACGAATAGGGTCAGATCTTGATGACAACCTATTTTACCATTATATTTTGACGTGACAATGGTTATAACGCCTCTGCAATTCCCGCAGTAATCTTTTTCCATACCATAGGATAGGTGTTATGCTCCTTGATGACAATCATATATAATTGTGTAGTTCTACACCTCTCTGATAGTCTATCATATGATGGATCAATCTCTAGGCTTTGCCTAAGTCTGCCATCGACTCACTTACTTACAGTCGTATGTTAATATCTCACATTCAAACTTTATTTTAAATGAAAGGTTAATAAAATCATTCTTACCACAAATTTCAATGAAATGTACACAAGCGAACGATGACTGGCAAACAATTTATGGCACACTTTAGATCTGCCTTGTCCAGACTGCTTTCTATTAGTTTTAAAAGCACAAGACTGCTCTCATCGCTCCTTGTTTATCAAAGATTTTTCTCAAAATGGCAACGAGAAGCTACGTTTTTCGATAATATGTAATGCATTGGCCAATCGGACCATGCACATTTGAATCAAACTTTAAAAAAAAACAACAACTCCCAACTACTATGTTTACTCCTTCAAATATATTTTTAGTTTTAGGTCAACCAATCCTATCTAGTCTTTCTTTAAACTACAGCCAATCAAATCATAGGTACCTTTTAGTCTTCATTTCCCCAAAAGCTTTTTTCAAAACATGCTATGAAAAAAATAAGCAGGCATGATTTTTGTTTTCGTCAGTCCGTCTTACAATACATAGTATTTTTGCCAATATCTTGGTTATTTATTTTACTAGTGCGTAACTGACACCATATTATTGCTTAGGAGATCATAAGGCATCCGAATATATAATTTTTATGGCCCTATGTTCATAATTCCATATTTTTTTCTATGTTAGTCGTTCAAATCTAGAAACTACCACCTGTTCCATTCTTTTTCTAACTATTTTCAAACTAAATACGAGACTTGTCCGTAGTACGTTAGAATTACGTCATTCCTTATAAGAGCTAAGGTTATTCAATTGACGAACATTTTTTAGTTTTGTATCGTAATTTGAACATCGCCCAAGGCTATGTCGCGCTAGTTGGCTTTTGTGAAATCAACGCGAGACGGCGTCCCCTAAGTTCTGTCTTTCTATCCCTCCCCTCCTTTTCTTTTATTCTATCACTCTATCGTCTTGAACTTGCACAAGTGTTACATTTAATCTCAAGGACGAATTTCGAAAAGACAGTATCTTTCATTCGGCTATAAGGCTTATCAAAATCCGCATACCGGCTGGCGTGGGGACGAAGAAGCTGGACTCAATTTTTATTTTCTATCTTATTTTTGACTTATGCACTATAATATTATTTAATTTAGCTATTGCATTTAGAATATCGTCACACCAGTACATCTGTTTTGGTTCTTTCCATTTCTTTACTAATCATACAAAGTTTTCCCTGATGTAGGCTTCTTACATTCCACGTGCTTATTCTTAATTCTTATCAAAATACTCGGGACAATACGCCGAGAATCCGACTCATAGGGACAGAGAGAGAGAGACAGAGGTGGAGGAATGTCTCAAAAACATACCGTGCGACATTGGGAAAAATTGCAGACACAACTAGTTGATTCCAGAAATCGTAGAAAATGAAGAGACATGATCCCCAATCGCACCTGGCATTGCATTCAGTTAATGATCGAGTCTGGTTTATCAGATCAGATTAACCCCCAGCAGACTATGCTCAGATATTATCTAGCCCAGTGGGGTATATTTTGGCCAAATCTGAATTATACCCGGTTGTTAAAGTAGCCTAGGCCAGATTGTACCCAGGGATTCCAGGTATTGTCTGGTTTGGGGAGGGGGGGGGGGGGGGGGGGGGGGGGGGATATCAATCTGGCCTGCTTCACCGGTAACGAGCTGGCATAAACAAAAATACTTTGTAAAGGGAACAGAACACCAATTTTTGGCTCAGATCACAACATATACCACTCAACAGTTGTACCCGTTTTACATGTAGGATAAAATTGTTTTATATATATATATATATATATATATATATATATATATATATATATATATATATATATATATATATATATATATATATATATATATATATATATATATATATATATATATATATATGTAATATGTATTTCTGAAGAGTCATAATCGAGAATACTGGTTTAGTTCACCAGAGATATAAATTCTCTTCGATAATTATGGGACCCAGGTTTTTAATTGATTCGGTTTCCTTGGACTGTGAGTAGCATATAGTGTAGTACTGTCAATTATAAATGATCAAACAGAATGCAGAACTTCAATTATTTCAACGGTCCAATGAGGTCCACAATAAGCCATAGAAAAATCCAACGTCAATCTTTATTTTTCTAAGCCTTCAATTTACACGATTGTTTTCACAATGCCACCATTTTCTTTCTACATTAACTCTCCAAAACCAAGAGCTTATAACAGATGGCTTATAATCAAATATAAAAAAATCGTTTGTCGGTTAAATTTTCTACTCTAATATATTACGTTGGAAACTGGTACCAAAGAGTATTTGGTATCACATTAACTACCGCAAGCCGCTGTCAGCGGCTCACAAAATAAACACATTTGGACCGCAAGCCGCTCAGAGCGCCAATCTAATTTTAGTAATAAAACGAATGAAAAATGTACTGAAACACTTTCTAATCTGGTTCGAGATTTTAAGTTGCCACCGGAAAACCAATTCCCAAAGCATGGTTGTTGTAGAACACTGGAAAATTGATATTATGTTCATATTTTTCAGCGTTTTGGGTTAGTTACCAAATCTTGCAAAACTGTTTACCGTGGCAACTAGTGATAGGACTACAAAAAATGCGTGTCTAACGGCTGAATAGGATAGAAACGTGTTTCAACAATTGACTGATAGATCTAGCGACGACGACAAGAGTGAAAACGGTGTGCACATTGATTGAAATTGTGATTTTGAAAGAGATGAGGCGCAAGCAGTTATAATTGTGAAAATATTGCATGTCCTCGGCCATCGGAGGGCCGTTAAATAGCAACAACCTCTATTAGAGTTACAAACGGTGCTTATTGTAATAGTTTTTTTTTTTTTTTAAACCAGCGGCACTTGGGCTTTCAGCCCTTCGGCCCAATGACAAGTCATTGCGAGGCTGGGGAACCTGAGGACTTTCCTTCAAACCCGGTCAGGAGCTTCACTCCTTCCCATCCACAGAGGGTTTATCACAGGAGCCGTTCAGGTTATTCAGTCAAATCTCCGGTCGTAAACATTCCTTCAAACGCCGACGCCCGGGTTTGAACCATGAACACCTGGTCGCCAGTACAACGCCGAAGCAATTACACCAGCGCGGCTCCCTTTATTGTAATAGTACAATTCATTTATCTTTAAAATGATGTGTAATTCATAAACATCTGTAAACAATTACGAAAACTACAGCTTACATTGTGAAAACACCTACAGGATGTAAATAGGAAAAAAATTAATTCGGCCACAGTGTGTTTTTCAATTCGGTAGTTAATGTGGTATTATTCCAGTTTCGTATGTATCTGTTTATGTATTGCAAAGTGTCATCGTCAAAACTAACTAAGTAGCTGGTGTATTTTGCCGATGGAGAGTGGAAGACAATTATGGAGCTAATCTCCAAAATAAATAGTTCAAACCTAACTCTAAAATGTTCGACCTTAAACAAAATAGACCTTGTTTGTCATTGTCATATATATATCGCGATAGCAATCGAATCGAACGAGTCCATACAAACTCTGTATCAATCAAGATACAATACCCAATGTCAGGGGGCAAGCCAGCTTGCGTCTATCCAATGGATAGATTCTCAGTTGCGAGAATACTCAAGTCCTCCTCAAAAACGGTTTGTCGGTCAAACAACCAACCTGTTGCCAATGTGACCGCGCTATATAACAAGGTGACAGATGGCAGACCTAGTGATGTAATTCAAGGTTTACAAGTTCTCTTTTATTTATCTTCCAAGTTATTGATATGTGTGTGTACTGGCCATCTCCGCCAGAGATGTTGATTCTTGGATGAGACACTTTTCCTTCTTTATTCAACTCAGAATCCGCTCCGTTCCTCCTTTGATGTTACTAGTGACTTCGTATAGTGGTAGTTTTAAATAGACATGGCCTACATACAGCAATGATCAAAAGATGAAATCAAATCCATGCGTATCTGTTGTATGTGTGTGTGTACCTTGTTGTCAGTGTTGTGCATTCCATTCACAGCACAATAAATAAGGCGTTGTATAAAGAACGACCATTTATTAACTCCAATAGAACACACATGTTGACAACTAGACGAACATGTACACGATTACAAAGATGATAAGTAACGTCTGTTCCCAGCTGAACTGTCCCCAGCACCAACGGTGAAAAAAGGTCTGGCTGTTAACAGGTCATGTCGACAACATCCGGTTCGTGCGGTCATCGCACATTACCGCACAAAGCCGATATAGCAGGAACGAAGCTGGCGTTCCGTTCTAAACCTTAACAGTTCCTCCCAAGCAATTAAGAGCTCGGATCGAATCTGACAACTGGTTTTCGTTGTCTTTGAGATCTTCGTGGAGGCACTGCAGGATCCACCACACTTCTGTCTTCTATAACAGGCTCTGGGGCGTCAAGCTGTAGATCAGGTGCTGCCTTGGTAACTTGATCCATGATGGCTTTGTTGAGTAAAAAGTCATCATAGCTATCGTCGGAGGGTGGTCTGATCTTCATGAGACTTCCCGGTCTTAACTGATTCTGATGCTTCCGTATATTCATGATGTTACTTAGATGAACTGTATACATCATACGACCGATAGTTCTTATAATGTGACCATGCACCCAAGGATCACCTTTTGAGGAATAGTTCCTTACCCACACAGGGTCTCCAGTTCTGAATCTTGATCCTTTAACTTAAGCTGTTTCACTTCTTCGTTCTTTCTGAGGCATTAGCAATGACAATTGTGTTCTTGGCTGACGGCCATGTAACAACTCGGCAGGGGACTTGCCAGTCAAAGAATTTGGTGTTGTCCTGTAAACGAACAGTAGTTCATCCAGAGCTCGATGTCGTGTCTTCCCTCCCCAGCAAATCTTTGCCATTGAGGTTTTGAAGGTGAGGACAAAGCGTTCTGCCTCTCCATTTGAAGCTGGATGAAATGGAGCCGTCATGAGATGCTCAATTTCATGTAGTGAACAGAATTGTTGAAACTTGACCGAAGTAAACTGTGTTCCATTATCTGAAACAATTGTGCAAGGAAAACCTTCGTGAAGGAAGATCTTAGAGCTTTTATTGTTGTCTCAGTTGTCAAGGAATTCATCGCAACAATATATGGATATTTAGAATATGCATCGACAACTACCAGCCATTGTTCATTCATAAAAGGACCTGCGAAATCGATGTGGATTCTCTCCCACGGACGTTCAGCTATTGGCCATGACTGATAATGTTGATGCGGATTACTCTGATTTGCTCTGCATGCATTACAGTTTACTGATAACGATAGTATGTCCTTGTTAATGGTGGGCCACCAACAATGCCGTCGAGCCAGTTGTTTCATTTGGATTATGCCGAAGTGTCCTTGATGCAGTAAATGAAGGACTTTTTCACGAAGAGAAGTGGGTACAATCACTCGGTTAGACTCAGCCTGCCATAACAGAATGCCTTTGTGAATTGATAAATTAAGGCGCCTATCAAAATAAGGTTTTATGTCGCTGTTATTTCGTGACAGTGATTCTGGCCACCCACTGAGCACAAAATGTTTGACTTTATGAAGAATCTTATCTTTAGCAGTTTCAGATTCTACCAAAGCAGAGTCCAACGGAATATCAGCTATGGCATCATCATTTTCCATGCTGACATTATAGCATGATGCTTCAGACTTGTCAAATGCAGGATCTGGTCCCATTGGTAATCTTGACAGTGCGTCCGCATTAGCATGTTTCGTTGTTGGCCTATGTTTGATGACGAAGTTGTATGACATCAATAGAATGGCCCATCGCTGCAATCGCTGCATGGATAACACAGGCAATTTGTGATCAGGCGAGAAAATAGACAAAAGAGGCTTGTGTCTGTCTGCAATTCAAAAGGTTTTGTCAGGCCATAGAGATACTGGTGAAATTTCCGTACTCCAAAAATTATTGACAAGCCTTCCTTTTCAATTTGGCTATAGTTTTTTTCTTCTTCGCTCATGGTCTTGGAAGCAAAAGCTATTGGTCTCTCAGAACCATCTTGGTAACGATGTGATAATACTGCTCCTATTCCATATGAAGATGCGTCTGCAGCAAGTATTATAGACAGGTTTGGATCAAAATGTACCAATCTAGTTGCTGTTATGATAGCTTTCTTAAGAGCTTGAAAAGCTCTTTCCTGATCTGTGGACCAGAAAAATGGCGTTTCCTTCTTTCTTAACTTATTTAGTGAAGCAGAAAGTTCTGAATAATTATCAATGTACGGTACTTATGATAATAATTTATTTTCCCCAAGAAGGACTGGAGTTGTGTTAAGTTTTCTGGGCGGGGTAGCTGTTTGATAGCTTCGATGCCAGAGTCTGATGGTCGTATTCCTTCATCAGAAATAATGTTACCTAGGTACTCAACCTCAGGTTTGAAGAATTCACATTTGGACCAATTACACTGAAGTTCATGCTGTTCTAACCGCGTCAGAAGTTCTTCAAGTGTTTGCAAATGTTCATCATCTGACCTTCCTGTTATGATGATATCATCCAGATAGTTTGCACAACCATTGAGATCTGTGGTTATCTGTTCTATAAAGCGCTGAAAAATAGCAGGAGTGCTCGAGATGCCAAATGCAAGTCTTTGATACTGGTACAGTCCATGCTGCATATTGATAACAGCTAGATTCTTAGATTCTTCATCCAGTTCAATTTGAAGGTAAGCATCAGACAGATCTAATTTGGAAAACTTTTTTCCATTTTGAAGTTTATGAAATAACTCTTCTGGTCTTGGTAAAGGATACTGTTCAACTTGAAGATGGGAATTGATAGTAACTTTAAAGTCTCCACAGATTCGAACAGTGCCGTTAGACTTTGGAACTACCACTATCGGTGCAGCCCAATTGCTTGTCTGAATTGGTTTAATGATACCAAGCTCCTCCAATCTTTGTATTTCTTTCTTTACTGCATCCTTCTGAGCAAAATGAACTGGTCTAGGCTTGTGGAACCTTGGGATTGCCCCTTGACGTAGCTGTAAATGTGCCTTAAAAGTCCTGCATGTGCCTAGTCCATCTGAGAATACCTTAGAAAATCTAGAACAAAGATGGTTCACCTTAGATAATGCTTCTGATGCATGGACAGGTTCCACCATATTGACAATTTCAGGTGGCAGATTATTGTCCTCTGTGATTTTAAAACCAAATGCCCTGAACCACGGGGCGCCAAACAGATTCATGCCTTCTTGTGTATCAGTCACTAATAATCGAAGTGTTCGAACTTTATCTCCTAATCTCACTTCTACGTTTGTCCAACCCTTCAGTGGTATGTTCACAGCGCCAACGGTGAAAAAAGGTCTGGCTGTTAATAGGTCATGTCGACAACATCCGGTTCGTGCGGTCATTGCACATTACCGCACAAAGCCGATATAGCAGGAACGAAGCTGGCGTTCCATTCTAAACCTTAACAGTATCCTTCAAAACATTTATTTACATGATACTATTACCCAGCATGGCAAGTAATTCATATAATAGAGCTCGCACATAATCATATCAGAGGTACTTCGTACATAAGCTCTATATCTCGTGAACATACATATTCTTCCTTTGACATTTTATCATCTCCAGTAGACTTTCTTAGTCTTCCCAAAATATGTTACTGTTTATTCTTAATTTCTATGCTCCACATCAGCATTTCATACTCATTGTATATGTACATATATTCTCCCTGACAAATTAGTCAGACCTGTCTCTGCTACAGTTCATGAAAGCAAAATTCAACTCATACATAACATATCAAGGTTCCCAGTCCCATACTTACATGCGAGAGCATGTTGGCGGTTCTCATATGGAAGTCGACTCTCACAGTCGCTTAAATGTCGTATCTATTTCTGAATAGATCATACTTTGCTTATCTTGACTTCACGATGATACATATAGTTTTCTTCTTTTGGTTCATAACCATCCGTTTATACATAAATAGTCGTAAAGTGCTTGACCAACTGTTGCTTCATAATTGGTCGCAATATCTTCATATCACCTGTTTCTTCACTTAGTCATAAAGTGCTCATAGCGACATTGAGCTTTTGTGTTACCTCTCCTGTATACAAAATTCTACCTCGTGTAAATTATAAATTCAGTCAATACTTACAGCCAAATCGCTGAATTCCTTATGAAATACACTTTCTACAACTCACTGTGTCTATAAGTAACTTCTTAATCTTATAACACTGGCTAGTGATGGCGGAACTTCTGAATATCTCTATATACCTATTCTATATCTGTAAAACCACAGAAGGTACATCTTGTCAGCTCAGCGATCACACCTTCCTTCTTCAAGCACAAACTCAGGACTGCCCCAATGTCCTCTGGTCATTTTTCCCTGGTGTGTTTTTCTCGCCACTTCTGATTCGCTGCTCTAAATGTTTTCACTTAAATTTATTGGTCGAGCTTTTTATTTACAACTCAAGACAATTACTCACTTTTAGTTAACGCGAGCAGATTTACTGAACTGTTGTCTGTTATTTCCATACATTATTTTCTTCCCTGTGAACTGTCCTAAGCGTTTATCTGACCTTGCCAATAGCATGAATAATGCTTGGGCAAACCCCACGGCGACACCAAGTCAGTTAGCGGAAGACTCAAAACATTAGTCTTCATACCGGATATCCATAGTCCTATGAATGCTAATGGCTAAACTGCTGCTTCCAATTAGTTGTGCACCACTTATGTATAAGTCATCGTTACTACACAAGTTGTGTTTTCGTCATTTCCTATAACTGTCTTCGGTGTCTATGTTAAGTTTATTTTGTTTATAGATTAATTATGAATTACGTCATCAGTCTCCGTTGTCTCTTATGTTAGGTAGAATTGAGGGTATCTATTTTATATAATGTCGTCATCAGTCCGTTCACACAGTCACTTGAACAGAATCCAACCACAACACTCTCCAGAGTGCCAACTATGTAATTAAACCTACGAAACTGTTGACCACCACCTCTTTGTGTGCCCAGCACTCGATGATGTTAGGAAAATTCTCCTTCCTCCCAGGCCAGATAAGTGGAACACCTTGTACGGAGAAACAAAACAACTCGCGAAAACATGCAGATATCACTACGTGGCTGTAGAGCCCTTTTCGTAGACCTCTACACTCCTTTACAGATGAAGGTAGTCTCATATTATTAATATGTTGTCCTACCTCTGTAATAAACTTTGCGCACCGACTTACATGAGAGTAAGTCTTATTGGTGAGTTTGATTTCATTAGCGCACGGTTGTGCACTAAGGGGTATAGGGGTTATCCAGTCCGCACGTGTATCTAGACAGTCAGTTGACGTCATAGGTGGGTTTGAGAAGCAAGAATCCCAAGTCCTACAAAGGAAGCTTTGGCAGTTCGAAACCCGTGTTTTGAGTAAAGTATTGATGTTTTAGACCCGGTCCTGCGGATTAGCCGTCGTAGCCGGTAGTCGTCCACGTGAGTGTTCATTCGTTGGAAGAACCACGTATGTATTTATTATGATAATAATGATTGTTCTCCAAAGTCGTGAGTATCTAGTCGATGTCAGGTAACTAGCCTGTACCGAAATGGATTCACCGCTGAAGATGTATTTTATATGCCAGTAAATGCCTATCAAAGGGATCGTCGGTAACTACCGTGGATCTACGATATATATATATATATTATTAGGAAGCCGTTGGGGTCAGTCACGGCTAATACAAGAGGTTATTCAAGTATCAATGCCTAAGTAACTTTACATGCCTAGAAGGTATTTAGTAGGAACCTGCACCTACGTTCTACTATGATTAGTTGATGAGGACTTCTTTATATATGAAAATACTAAAGATCGGGATCTTAGATACTACCAAGTATAATGAGAATCTCTTGTCCTTGAGGAAAGGTCAACCTTGATCAATATAACATTGTACTTAATCTACTTCATGACCTTTATGACTATTGATGTATTCACTCAGAGACCTGGTCAGAATTTACTTGAGGATTCTTCTGAGACTATTTATGTGAATTTTTATTGAGGACATGCGTCCACTATCATCATGTTGAATCACCTATTAACCGTCCACGTTGAATGTATCGTCCCGTATGATGTGATGTTAATAAATCATGTATGAACTTTCAACTAACGAGTTTGACTATCACCGTATTGGCACTTGTTGATGTGCCTACGTTGAGTTTGCATCTTACTGCACCCAGATTTTTATTATTCGCGGAATCAGCACGATTGACACCAAACACTATCAACAATCAATAATAACAGAGACCCAACAGTATGGCGGCCAAGTGTGCTCTGAAAATATCCAGTTTTCAATAGCGGAATCGAACTCCAGTCTACATTCAAACTCGGTTGAACAGAAATATGGTATCTTTCAAGGCGACAACATCCTGGACCTTGCAGCAATTCTAACGGTCATCCCAGGTCAAGGACAACCCAGGGACTTTAACTGTCAAGTTTCGACATTGGACTCTGGCTTTATATTTCGTCAAATAGATGTCTCATATATGCAGTCCCGGATGCGAGGGATATTGTTTTTTAGCCGGTTGAGATAAGTAAAAAACGTCGTGTTGTTATTACACCGTTTTACGTTTAGCTGCATCTTATCTCGTAATATGTCCACTGCTTCTTTATTCATGTTGCATGTTCTATGTTCAATGTTTTTTGTGGGAGGTTGGGAATGGCGACTTAGGACGGAAAATACCAGTTTCACCACAGGTCCGTCTTGAGTGTTCTGTAGGATATTATTTTGCAGACTTCCCTCAGTGGAATGTTCCTATGCGTGAGCATAGAAGGATCTTTGGTCCACTGTGTCTGGTAGTCTGTGACACCTGACTGTTTAGTTGTAGCGACAAGTTTTAATCGTTGTTTTTGGTAGTTATTTTACTCATACCTTAGTTTTATAATGTATTTTGTTAGTATTATGCGTCTCTCTAACCTGACTGTCGTTCAGTTTCTTACACCATTGATGTCTATACACTGTGTTGTCAACTGTCTTGTGTATTATCTGATCGTAGATGTCATCGTAATTTTTTACGACATCCTATTTTAGTTCCACATTTTTATTTTAGTTGATTTCTACGACTGTTTTCATTTGTCTTGATTATCGTGTCGTGTCAGTATTGTGTCTATTGTCTGTCACGTTAATGCTTTCATAACATTTCATGGTATAAAGTACTTTATTAATTATTAATATAATTGCCTATTATATGACTTGAATTTACCGTTCTAGGACAGGAACGAAGACCACTCGTTATAGTAACATTTTATGTAGAAATATTTCAGTATAATATTGAATAATTTCTACCTTAGACTATTTTATTAAGCAGGCTAAGGCGCTTAATATACCTCCTGAAGAGATTAGATCATTTGCTATGGCGGAATACAAAGAGTCTCAAAGGTTGGAATCTCAAAGATTGGAAGCTGAAAAGTTACGTTTGGAAAATTTGAAGCAGATCAAAAACGGATTGAGGCTGAGGAAAATGAAAAGAGGAGGAAATTTGAGGCTGCGGAAGAGGAGAAAAAAATGAGATTAGCCGCTGAATTAGAAGAGAAACGATTTCAGCGTCATCAACATCAGAATGAATAAGGCAAGAACAGCCTTCTTTAGCCTAAATAACATCTGGAAGTCCTCCCAATACAGCACAAGCACAAAATTAAGATTATACCAGAGTTGCGTGCTTCCTGTGCTTCTCTATGGTGCAGAATGCTGGAGAGTCACAGAGAAGGAAATGTCAAAATTGTCCTCTTTTCACACAACATGCCTAAGAAAAATTCACCGCATCTTTTGGCCGAATACCATCACCAACCAAGATCTGCTTACTCGTAGCAAGCAAGAGGACATGCACACCATCATAGCTGGCAGACGCTGGAGCTGGGTTGGTCATGTCCTCAGAAGAGACCCCGATGCAATCACAAGAACAGCTATGCTTTGGAGCCCTGAAGGAAAGCGAAAGAGAGGCCGACCAAAAACAACTTGGCGGAGGACTGTGGAGGCTGAGATGTAAAGAATGAACCAGAGTTGGGGCACTGTACGAAGGATGGCCACCGACCGTGCAAAGTGGAATCAATTTGTTGTTGCCCTACAAGACGCTACTAGGCGTGATGGCCACTGACTGCTTTGACGGTCGGTGGTTAAGGATCGAAGAAGAAGAAGATTTCAGCGTGAGTCCGAACAGAAAAAATTCGAGGCTGAAGAAAAATTTAAAAGAGATGCGGCAGAAAAAGAAAGACTACTTAAAATTGAGATGGAAGTTAAACAAAAGGAGATGGAAGTTAAACAAAAGGAGATGGAAGAAAGAAGATTAATAGCTGAACAAAATACAAAAAGACTTCAGCTTGAGACAGAAGAGAATGAAAAGAAACGTCAGCATGATTTGAAACTTGCCGAATTGGAATTTGATAGAATAAGATTGTCAAGTGAATGTAATACACAAAAGACTCAGGAAGGCCAGTCTTCATCTAGACATGAGAATTTTAGAGAGATTCACCTCAAATTGCCTAAATTTACTCCACCATCCGACGATGTCATATTTTTTTTGGACAGATTTGAGGCTACATGTCGGTCGTACAACTTGGATAAAGCATTGTATTGCACCCACTTATCCAGATTACTTACAGGAGAGGCAATGGCTGTTTATCACACTACTAGCTCTATAGATAAAAATGATAACGATGCTCTCAGGGCCGCTCTTTTAAACAAATTTCAGATGTCAGAGGATCAATACAGACTTAGGTTCAAGTCTATACTCCCGCAATCTAGCAAGAATTTTGATGATTTTCTTTCTCAAATACGTCTTACCTTAGAACGATGGATAGAACTATCCAAGGTAGAGAAATCGTATGATGGTACTTTTGACTTATTACTTCGCGATAAAGTTTTATCAGCAGTAAGTCCTGCATTTCTTGCGTTCCTACATGAACGTAGACCTGTTAATATAAAAGAAATGTCAGAACATTGTAAAAATTTCTGCACCGCTCATCCTAACATGGATGTCAGCAATGCGCAGCTTAAGGACGATTTACCCGTTGCTTTCGCCATGCAACAAAACAATTTCCGTAGAAATCGTTCAATGAGTAGCGATAGAAATTTTCAAAGGGGAAGTAATAATAATTTCAACTTTGGTCATTTTCAAAAGGGGAAACAATACTCACATTCTGCTCCATTTAATGTATCATGGGGTCAAGCTCACAGATCGCGAGATTTTAGTAACAACAATCCTAAATATAATCAAGGTAATAATAATAAACAACATTGGAGATCTCAATCATATCATCCTGAAAATAGGAATAGATTTATGAATAAGTCATTTCGCCAACATCACAACAGTGAAAACTTTCATTGGCGGACTCATCCAAATTTTAATGATAGCAGAAACAGTAATTATAGCAATTTTAATGACAATAATCAAAATAGATCGCGACGTAGAGATAGATCGTCGAGCAGACCACGACAACATTCAAATGTTGCTTCAATTGAATCACAAACTAACAAAGGTAATGATAATAATGTTAATCAACATAACGCTATGTCTTGTATCGATCTAGAACAGGTAAAGACATGTCAAGAATGCTCAACACTATTCCAGCCCAAGGCGATCACAACGCTGCGATGCGGGCACATTTTACCAAGTCTACCCGCAGTTTGTACAGCTACTTCTGCATCAGTTCACCATGGAAAAGGGTGTTTAAAATTTAACAGAGGATACGTTAACTCGATTCCTTGCTCTATTTTGTTTGATTCAGGCTGCAGTACTGTCGGAGTGCGGAACTCTCTGATCGACCCCTCCTTGGCCACAGGCAACGTGGTCAAGTGTGTCACATTCGGGGGAACTGTGGAAACCTTTCCTACAGCAATCATTAACTTACATACACCTTTCTTTTCAGGGAAGATCCATGCCTGTCTTCTGCAGAATCCAGTTAGCGATGTAATCCTTGGTTGTATACACGGTATAAAAGAGTGTACACCAGAGCAAATTAATGAATGGGAAAAGCGACACATTCATGCTGCAAATGCAGTGGTTACCAGAGCGCAAGCTACTGAATTGTCGCGTGAATCAACTTCTGAACCTACGGTTCATAATAGTAATGATGATGATTCTCCTATTTCAAGGGAGCTGTTTGCTAATTTACAAAAGAATGACAATTCTTTGCAGAGATTTTTTCAATTGGCGACTAAGAGAAATAATAACAACACAATTGCAAAGTCTAGACACCAATTTGCTCTTAAAAAAGGTATTTTAGTTAGATTAATAAGAGAAACAGATTCATTGGTGCGTTCACAAATTCTGGTCCCGTCTGCTATGAGACCCAGAATATTACGACATGCTCATGATTCACAATGCGCAGGTCACATGGGGTTTTCGCGAACCAAATCTAGAGTGCTATCCGCATTCTATTGGCCTGGCGTTCATAGGGATGTTAATCTCTATTGTCGTTCCTGCGTGACATGTCAGGAAGTTAAAGTAAGGGGTCCGTATCATGATGCTCCTATCCAAGCTGCGGACATACCTATTAGACCATTTGATAAAATGGCAATCGACATCATTGGTCCTATATTGCCATCTGCAAGAGGACATACACATATTCTCACCTGTATCGATATGTGTACGCGTTGGCCTGAGGCCATACCTCTTAAGAACACCTCATCTGCCAGTGTTGCAGAAGCTTTAATGCTGATCTTTTCACGCATTGGTTTTCCGCGTAAGATCCTATCGGATCATGGGGTCCAGTTTATTTCCGAATCCATGTCACAGGTTATGAAGACATTGGGTATAGATAGATCTCTCAGTTCTATATACCATGCGATGTCAAATGGGTTAATTGAGAGACAGAATAGGACACTTAAGCAGTTGTTGGGTAAGATGACTCAAGATCACCCTCAGGAGTGGGACAGGCTCCTACCCGCTGCTCTCTTCGCGTATCGCGAGGTGCAAAACCAAGCCACAGGGTTTTCTCCCTTTTAGTTAGTTTTTGGCATACAACCACGCGGACCTATGTCTTTAATCCATGATTTATTGGTTGAAGATAATATACCGGAGGAAACTCAATCCTCATATGAATATGTCATCTCTTTAAGAAAGAGAATAATAGATGCCTGTAGGTTAGCTACTGCATCATCCAAAGAGTCTAAAGAAAAAGCTCGTCTATTTGCAAATCGGTATAGAGTCTTCGCCAGCTTATTCCTGGTGACGAGGCTTTTGTTTTACTGCCTTCACATAATAATCGTCTACTTATCACATGGAGAGGTCCTTTTAGGATCATCTCAAGAATATCCGATGTCGACTACATCGTCGATATTAACGGAAAACACAAAACCTTTCACATTAACATGTTGAAAGAGTATTATTCACGTCCTGATTATTTACAATCAGTATTTCAAGCGACTGATGATCCTACTCCTCATATTCACAACTATACTAATTTGTCAGTTATACAAGAAGAAGAATCTTCTTTTCAAGATGTACAATTGCCCATACCAGTTGTACCTCTTCATTCCACGGAAAACTGGAATGATGTCACTATTTCTTCTTCTCTTTCGACTGATCAACGACAACAAGTTTCATCACTACTTCAAACGTATGATAAGGTTCTCACTGATATTCCAGGTCATACATCAGCTATTCAGCATGATATTCTCCTAACTGATGAAACACCTATCCGTATTCGTCCATATCCCATACCTTTACACTTTAGAGATAAGGTCGAAAAGGAATTAGATGAGATGCTTCGATTAAACATAATTGAACCATCGTTGTCACCATATGCTTCATCTATGGTGATAATTAGAAAGAAAGATAATAACATTCGTCTATGTGTAGACTACAGAAAATTAAATAAAGTCACACAATTTGACGCTGAACCTTTCCCACTTTTAGAAGATTTATTAGTAAAATTATCTCATTCTACTTTCTTCTCTAAGTTTGATCTGTCAAAAGGCTATTGGCAAGTACCATTGACAGAAAGGGCAAAACCACTCACTGCTTTTTCGACGCCCCGGGGCCTATTCCAATGGAATTTTATGCCTTTCGGGTTAGTTAACGCTCCTGCCACGTTCGTACGCATGATGCGTCGAATCCTATCTCATCATCCCAACGTCATTGCGTACATAGACGACATTTGTCTTTTCAGTGACTCATGGGAAGAACATTTAGAAGGATTAAACTCATTACTGTCCACGTTACAAAATCATAACTTAACTGCTAAGCCATCAAAGGCATTTGTGGGTTTCCACGAGATTTCTTTTTTGGGACACCGTATTGGTCGCGGTATGTTATACACAGAGGACAGTAATGTCTCTAAAATCCTTAGCATCTCCACACCTAAAACAAAGAAACAAGTGCGATCTCTATTAGGACTAGTACAATACTATGGGAAATTCATACCACATCTTTCGTCCATCACTGCTCCTTTCTCTTCATTACTTAGGAAAGGTGCAGCTAACGTGATTCGGTGGTCTAACGAACATCAAATCGCGTTGGATCTCATAAAGAAATTGTTTTCGGATCATCCTGTTTTAAGGTTACCTAATGAGAATTTGCCATTTGTCTTACGTAGCGATGCTTCTAATTATGGCGTGGGAAGTGTCTTACTACAAGAATATAATGGCACCTTGCATCCAGTTCTCTATGTGTCACGGAAGTTAACTCCAACTGAGCAGAATTATTCAGTTTTAGATAAGGAACTTCTCGGGCTTGTTTGGTCAATAAATAAATTTCAGAGATATCTGCTTGGATCACACTTTATTGTGGAATCAGACCAAAAAGCGCTTACTGCACTCAACACAAAGGACGTGAAATCTGCCAAATCTACTAGGTATGCGATCGCTCTACAACCATTTAGTTTCACGATTCGATCCATACCTGGCACACAGAATGTTCTCGCTGACATCTTGTCGAGATGTCCGAATGAATCGAGTTAGCAGCTACGCACTAAAGACAACTGAACTTCGACACTGACAGTTCGTCGAGTGTAACTTTTACGTGTAATACCTCGATTATAAGAGTCATTAACATTCAGTCAAGTGAAATCTACAATGCTTATGTATCAAAATAACATTGAACGTTAAGGTATATGACTATCTTTGTGAATATAAAATTCACTTAATTATGACATTGAAGAGATAATAACGTTGGAAAAGGATTATATTTTCTCACAGAAATAACATTTCTAACACGTTGATTTTCTTCGTGGAACTGAACTTGTTATATTATAAGCTGTTCACTAACAGGAAAATGGAACTTCCGTTATTTAAGGAATTAATAACACTATTAGAGAGAAATAAATGAATTAATTAGATTATTGAACTTGGATACTTAGTTAGTTAACATAATGATTAATGTAATTAACTATACATATTTAAGTGGATTTATCGATATTTGTATTTCAGCACATTAATTTAACATTAGTACTTCAATTAGTACCACAAAATGACTTAGAGACACCGTTAAGTGCGTTGATCTTATACGTGTTTAAATTGTATTCTTTCATTTTTATTCATTTTTTCACTTGTCATTTTTAAAGACATATCCATCACTTTTCTGTTTATTCATTGGTTTCTCATCATTTCTTTTCATTTGCGTTTACATTTGTGTTAATTCAATATTTCTAATATGATATTTTATTTCATTTACCACATTGTACCAAAGGTGGTCAATTGTGGATGTATGCTTTTATGCATACCTTTTGTTGATTTGAGTTGATTGGAATTTCATATTTTATTATTTTTATCATGATATATTTGTAAAAATGGTAATATGTAAACTTGAATCACCTCTAGTGTCGAGTATTAAAGAAAAAAATTAATATAATTAATTTTTTTTTGGAGGGGGGGGGGGGATTGGTAAGGAATCTGTAGAGCCGTTTCGTAGACCTCTACACTCCTTTACAGATGAAGGTAGTCTCATATTATTAATATGTTGTCCTACCTCTGTAATAAACTTTGCGCACCGACTTACATGAGAGTAAGTCTTATTGGTGAGTTTGATTTCATTAGCGCACGGTTGTGCACTAAGGGGTATAGGGGTTATCCAGTCCGCACGTGTATCGAGACAGTCAGTTGACGTCATAGGTGGGTTTGAGAAGCAAGAATCCCAAGTCCTACAAAGGAAGCTTTGGGAGTTCGAAACCCGTGTTTTGAGTAAAGTATTGATGTTTTAGACCCGGTCCTGCGGATTAGCAGTCGTAGCCGGTAGTCGTCCACGTGAGTGTTCATTCGTTGGAAGAACCACGTATGTATTTATTATGATAATAATGATTGTTCTCCAAAGTCGTGAGTATCTAGTCGATGTCAGGTAACTAGCCTGTACCGAAATGGATTCACCGCTGAAGATGTGAAAGAAAGGCTATCGGTTTTTCTTGGAGAATATTGGCAATCACTGGTGCCAGTAAATGCCTATCAATGGGATCGTCGGTAACTACCGTGGATCTACGATATATATATATTATTAGGAAGCCGTTGGGGTCAGTCACGGCTAATACAAGAGGTTATTCAAGTATCAATGCCTAAGTAACTTTACATGCCTAGAAGGTATTTAGTAGGAACCTGCACCTACGTTCTACTATGATTAGTTGATGAGGACTTCTTTATATATGAAAATACTAAAGATCGGGATCTTAGATACTACCAAGTATAATGAGAATCTCTTGTCCTTGAGGAAAGGTCAACCTTGATCAATATAACATTGTACTTAATCTACTTCATGACCTTTATGACTATTGATGTATTCACTCAGAGACCTGGTCAGAATTTACTTGAGGATTCTTCTGAGACTATTTATGTGAATTTTTATTGAGGACATGCGTCCACTATCATCATGTTGAATCACCTATTAACCGTCCACGTTGAATGTATCGTCCCGTATGATGTGATGTTAATAAATCATGTATGAACTTTCAACTAACGAGTTTGACTATCACCGTATTGGCACTTGTTGATGTGCCTACGTTGAGTTTGCATCTTACTGCACCCAGATTTTTATTATTCGCGGAATCAGCACGATTGACACCAAACACTATCAACAATCAATAATAACAGAGACCCAACAGTGGCACTGGGCCGAAGGGCAAGAGCCAAAGCGCCGCTGGATTAATAACAACAACACAAGACTGGTAGTTCACGTCAACGCACTAAGCTATATCAGGGGAGTGACATATAGCATTGAATCTAGAAACTCGAATCTAGTTGAATCACGATGTATGAAGGTTGCTGTAGCTCAGCAAAGGTTTAGGTAAAGGGGAAACGTGTTACGGTATATGATATTAACGCCGTCTGCTAAAGGTTATCAGACGTGCAATTGTAAAGGTTAAGGCATTTAATATATTGCGATAGATGTTTCAATTATTGAACGCTCCATACACGATCGATTATGACGTGTATAGCGTTGTTTGGGTCACAGTCGGTAACTAAGAAACGCTACCCTTTGTTACTTGACCGCCAAGCTGAATAGCTGCGTTTTTCTAACCTTCCAATTCAATAGCATGATATAGCCATATATATGCATTTTTTGATGGACCAGGGTCAGTCCTAGAACTCTATATGAGAGGAAAATTTATGGAGGTTAGTAATTAACTAGAATCCTCAGAAGGATGAGAATAATCGTCAAATTCATATGAAATATTCAGACTCGCAGTCTCACTGTCGGCAGGTAGCCATGTCTATCTGCTCGTACATATAGCTGTGATGTTCTGACGACAATACTGCATTGTATCCTTAAACGGACATTGACACATAACCAGCAGTCTACGTTATTGATTAATTTATGCATGACTTATATGGACTTATGCTCTACTCCTATTTGAAATGATCATCCTGTGTGTACAACTGTGAATTAAATGTATGGACTCAATGAAATGACTTATCAAATCAATCGTATTCCAAGGTTCAAGTATTGTTCGGAATCTTCCACCCCCGCATTCGCTTAATCTTCCATCGAAGGCACGATGCACTATTACTGAATGAAAAAACTAACATATCAAAGAAAAAACAATGGCCAGAAATTTATAATTGTTTTATTCATATCACATGGAACATTGTTCAGAGCAAACCACCTTGCAACAGTGGTGCCCGGTATGTGGGGACGAAAAAACAACCAAAAACCAAAAATTTTTTCATGACTTTCGAATGAATTATTTACTTTCGATAAACAATCACGTGATTTCATAAATATGACGTGGCACGCGTAACTACGAAGGTCAACCTGACGTCACAACATCGTGCGTACATGCTAACGCTCAAGGGACAAAGTCAGCGCATTCCAGTTTTGATAAAAAATACAAGATCACAATAGACCAAACGATGGAAAAGTCGTTATCTGCCAACGAGGAGCAAGCAGTTCTAGACACTGGTCTAGTCCGTTGGTGAAGATCGCATCGGGCGACGCGTTAAAAGATAAGTCTAAATTTGTGACTGTTGTCATTGAGATAACACAGTACTAAGTCCATTTCGTCTGTACAGGCATGTCTATTCTATTTTTCATGTATCTATGTTATATCTGTTTTCACCATTTGTGTTGTTCCTGCTTCGTGGGATGGTTGGGAGGAGAATAGAAACCAATTTTCATGGCTCCCTGGATGTCCAAATTGGTTTTAATCGCACTATAGGGCCGTCAGTTAATGGCACTTAACGAAGGATCCATCGACGACTTTCCGATGATTTCATCCGTTCGTATCTGCTATTAATTAACCTTGCATGTTAGATGTCTAGTCTAGTAATAACCAGTGTATTATAGTGTATTCAGTTCCAATTTTTATTCATTTCTGTAATTTGTTCGTAACTATTGCGTATTTTCTCCATCTTGCTATAATTTATTTGAATTGTTAATATATGTCCGTTCATGAGTCCTATGACGTCATTACTTTTTGCAGTCAATTTTTTTTCTTGTGTTCTGTCATAGATTGAGTTCAATCTCGCCTCAGGTCAATCCGTGACCTTCCTTCTTGCTTACGGTACTTCCGCTTGTTCTACTTAGTTTGTAAATTCATTTTTAATTGTGAAAATGTCTTGTTTGCGTCTTAACATTGTTTGTACCCTTTAGTTGCATCATTGTTTTGTTTGTCCTCATGATATATATTAAATACTACATTAATATGATATTATATGCAATAATACACTTGTAATTTAATTTAATTAATTTTTTCTGATATTTAAGGTTAATATGGGACATTGCATAATTATGCAGTGATAGTCCAAGAAAGTAGCACTACAATTTATAAGAGATGCCTAGGGCATAATAATATAATATATATATTGACCAAATAAAATAATCTTATAGTCTACCTTTGAGGTAATAGACCCATTGTATATTATTTAATATACTTTTCTGGTACTAAGAGAGTGACTTAGTACATTGAACAATATAATTACTAGGAATCATACCCAACATTATTGGATATTAAGATTAATTGTGTGAAGTAATTACATAATAGTTAACAGATATCATAACTATTTATGATATAGTATTATTTAGATACAATATTGTTACAAAATATTGTCTATTAGTTGAACTTAGACATTAAGTTCAGTACTATTGTGATTATTTATATTGAATATTTCTAAGTTGAGTAAGTATAATAATTACTCTGAAGCTACTATTGACTATTTTAATCAGTAATTATCAATAATTACTTACAGATAAAAGTCAAAATGCTTACTATAGACCATTTCGTTAAAATTGGTAGGGAATATGGTTATAAATCTCAAGAACTTCGTCAGTTTGCTGAGGCAGAACTGGAAAAACATGAAAGAAAAGAAGCAGAGAAAAAAGCTGCATTAAAGAAAGAGGAAGAGGAAAAAAAAAGCTGCATTAAAGAAAGAGGAAGAGGAACAAAAGGCTGCATTAAAGAAAGAGGAAGCAGAACGTGAGATGAAGCAAATTGACAAGGAAAATAGATTGAGAGAGATTGCTCAACGTGAAAGAGAAGAGCAAAGAGCAATCGCCAGACAGGAAGAAGAGAATAAATTGAAACGAGAGGAAATTATTTTACAACAAGAAATGGAATTGGCGCGTATTAAATTGGAGACAGCAAGATTACAAGCACAAAGTGCTGATGCAAACCAGAATAATAACGCACAAAATGGATCGTCATCCAGCCAAACTAAACATTTCTACAACTTTAAATTACCCACTCTCAACTTAAACGTGGACGACCTTTCATCGTTCCTGTCACGTTTTGAACAGACTTGCAAAACAAATCATTTGCCTGAAGAGTCATGGGTACTCAAGTTAAATGAATTCTTGGTTGGAGAACCATTGACGGCTTCTCAAAATGCTGACCCATCAATAGCAAATAACTACGGTGCTATTAAGTCCTTGCTTTTACGAAGGTTTCACCTGGACGAGGAACACTGTAGGTTGAAATTTAAGGGAATTTTACCTGAATCTCCAAAAGATTTTGCAGGATTCATTGCGAACATACGCAATACATTTAATAGATGGGTTGAACTGGCAGAAGTCAACAAATCATACGACAAATTAGTTGATTTACTACTACGGGATAAGGTATTATCTTCGGTTAGCCAGCCATTTTTTGCATATTTGCAGGAGCGTAAACCAGGTACTATGGACGAGTTAGAAAAAATTTCTTTAAACTACTGTTCGGCACATCCGAATGCAACCATTTCTAACTCCTCATTAAGAGAACCTCTACCTGTGGCGTCTAATATGGCCTACAATCATAATAACAAACAAAGACATCACAGTGTAGACAGAAGCAGGTTCCAAAGAAATCACAATGTTAACTTTCAGAAGGGACATAATAATGATTTCAACAATAAAAATGAGTTCAACAGAGGTAGATCACGAGATAGAAATTATTCACCTCAAACAAACTACCACAATGGTCAACATAACACTAATTATAATCGATCACATACTCCCAATAATAATAGTAACTGGAATGGTAATAATCATGGCTCGAGACATCGAGATAATAGTTACTATAGAGGACGACGAGATAATTCTAACAATTATACTCGGAATCGATCTCATTCTCGGGGATCATCTCATTACAACCATAATACAGGGGCGGCAGTTACAAATAATACTACCCCTATAGCTCAGGTCCCACTTGACAATAATACAACACAGTCTTCTGCTGCATGTTTTGCTATTAATTATAATGTGGCAAATAGTTGCCAACAATGCAATCTTATTTTTCAGAAGGCGAAAGAAACAGTGCTTAACTGCGGACATATTACACCAGAGGTAGGTCTTGCAGTCAACGATGGAACAGGCCTACTAATTTTTAACAGGGGATTAGTTAATGGATCCGTCGTCTCAGTGCTGAGGGATTCAGGATCCACAACGATTGGTGTACGACAGTCGCTGGTACATCCTAGCTGTGCAACGGGGGAATATGTCCGTTGCATGACTTTTGGGGGAACTATTGAGTTTTACCCCACAGCTATTATTCATGTTAACACACCTTTTTTCACAGGGAACGTAAAAGTATGTATGCTAAAAAAGCCTATAGCTGATCTGATGGTTGGTCGTATACACGGCAGTAAAGATTGTACTCCAGATGAGATTATAGAATGGGAGAAACATAACCTATGCACTGGAAACGCCGTGACGACTAGAGCGCAGACTCAACTCATGGAGAAAGTTGATGATAATAAAATGGATGCAGACAACCAAGAGGAATTTGTAGTCAATTCACCTATTGACAGGGAAACATTTGCAACCAAACAAAAAGAGGATAAATCTTTAAAAAAAATTTTTAAGCTGGTTGATAAAGTTGACAATCTATCCTCAGGTAATAATAAAAAACATTGTTTTGTTATTAAAAATGACATATTGATTAGATGTTTTAATGACAAATCACAAATGAAACAACAAGTTATGGTCCCGTATACTTTTAGACGGTACATTCTTCAACATGCACATGACTCACATTGTGCTGGACATATGGGATATACTCGAACACGATCTCGAGTACTGTCTTCATTCTTTTGGCCAGGAGCGTCAAGAGATATTTCGCAGTATGTACGTTCCTGTACTACATGCCAAGAAGTGAAAGCACGTGGAGCTTTTCACACGGCGCCTATTCAGGCTTGCGATATCTCAGTAAGACCGTTTGACAAGATGGCAATAGATATTATTGGTCCATTGCTACCATCGGCCAGAGGACATAGATTCGTCCTTACGTGCATTGATTTGTGCACACGATGCACTATCACTGAATGAAAAAGCTAAGGCTCGATCTCTACAAAATAGGTCTCGACGATTACGCCAATTATTCCCAGGCGACGAGGCTTATGTGTTACTTCCTCACAATAACAATAAATTATTGATATCTTGGAATGGTCCTTACAAAGTCATTGATAAAATTTCCGACGTTGATTACGTCTTAGATATCAAGGGACACAAAAAGATATTTCATATTAACATGCTCAAGCAATTTCATACACGTCCTGAACACTTACAGTCAATTTTTCATGAACTAGATGACAACACAGTATCTACTTGTTATTATTCTAACTTATCTGTCATCCAGGAAGAAGAATCTTCTTTTCCTGAGGTACAGTTACCGTTACCGGTACCAGTAGTTCAACCTACTGAATCTTGGCGGGATGTAACCATCTCTTCAACGGTTACACCGCAACAGCGTCTACAGATTGCTAATCTATTACAATCTTATCCAGATGTATTGACCGACGTCCCGGGTCGCACATCGGCTATCAGTCATGACATTACTCTCAATGATGATACACCTATTCGTGTACATCCCTATTCTGTTCCTTTACATTTCCTTGCTAAAACTACTAAGGAACTTGAACAGATGTTGTCTCTGGGAATCATTGAGACTAGTAATTCGCCATTCTCTTCTCCATTAGTGATTGTCCGGAAGAAGGACAATAACATCAGACTATGTGTTGATTATAGAAAATTAAATGCTAAGACTATAGTTGACAGCGAACCACATCCACTTATCGACGACTTACTGCCACGTCTATCCAACGCAACTATATTTAGTAAGATAGACTTAACTAAAGGTTATTGGCAGATACCACTGACCGAAAAGGCTAAGTACTACACCGCATTTTCCACTCCACAAGGTCTATACCAGTGGAATGTGATGCCTTTTGGGCTTGTTAATGCGCCAGCTACCTTCATTCGCCTGATGCGACAAATTTTATCAGGTAGACCAGACGTTATTACATATATTGACGACATATGCTTGTTTAGTTCGTCGTTTGAGGAACATGTTTCGGGACTTAGATATGTTTTCGACACTCTAAGGAATTATCATCTAACTGCTAAACCTACAAAGGTGCAAATCGCGTGTAATGAGATAACCTTTTTGGGACATATCATTGGATCGGGATATATCCGAACGTTACCTAGTACAGTCTCCAAAATTCTAAACATAGCAGTTCCTCAGACGAAGAAACAGGTCAGGAGTTTGTTAAGACTTGTTCAATATTACAGTAGATTCATACCAAACTTGTCATCCATCACGGCTGTATTGTCTTCATTGTTAAAAAAAGACATGCCGGTGAAGGTGACATGGACTGGTACATGCAATGAAACTTTCAACAAAATTATAAATTTGTTCTCGCATGAACCAATTTTAAGACTTCCCGATGCTTCCAAAAGATTTTTCTTACGAACAGATGCTAGTAACTACGGCATTGGTGCATGCCTGCTCCAGAACCATGATGGCATTCTACATCCTACCTTATATATTTCAAGAAAGCTAAAGCCGGCAGAAACAAAGTATTCCACAGTGGACAAGGAACTTTTATCTGTGATATGGGCAATAACTAAACTTGAAAAGGTTTTGCTTGGTGCTCCCTTCACCATACAGACGGACCAACGTGCTGTAGCATCCTTGCGTCGATCTAACCATAAAAGCCAAAAACTCGCCAGATATGCAATCATCCTACAGCCATTTGAATTCTCCATTGAACATATTCCTGGCACTGAAAACATTGTGGCGGATGCGTTGTCACGTAATCCTATTGACGACGAATAATCAACATTAACATTCCTAAAACATATCAACTATAAAGGAACTAACCTTGCCTTCAATTTAAACTTTATAAACACTATATGCATCACAGAATTGAACTAAAAGACAATCAAGGTATACATATTGACATTGAAACTTCGTCTAACGTCCATACACGATATATGAATATTCGTTGAACAATCATGGAACAATATCTGACGACAAGTCGAACTTATTATCCTATGTGCACTTAATTCTTGGATGCTGGGATAAATGACATTTCTTTCCAACGTAAACGTTTGAACATTTTTGCCTAAAAGAATTCATCAGGATCAAGACTACGGATGGATCATCATATCCTATACTAATTAATTAGTTAACTTAACTTCTTAATTGAATTATTATCAATAAAATGAAATGTGAGAAAAAAATGAAATGAAAGAACAAAAAAAGAGAACGAAATATAAAAAGAAGAAATTATGAAAAGAGAAAATAAATCTCACACAAGTATTAGATTAATATTTTTTTTTAATGTACCTATACATTATTTAGTTAGTTAAATTAGATAGTTATTATTCACTAACACTTAACACACACAATTAAGTTAAACTTATATTCGAATTTCTTTCTATTTCTTCTCACTTATTTTGTTTTTTCTTCTCTCATAACATCGCGTTACATTAGAATCTTAATAATTTAACTCTTAATTTAATTAATTAATTTAATTTTAATTAGTCAAATTAATTCCTATATGACATACTAATACGACAGACCTTACTTTAATTTAATTCTATCATTCACTATTAACATTGGACATTTTATTTAGTTGATATAATAATATGTATAATATTGATATATAATGTGATTAATGTTAGATGACTATGACAAATAGTTAGTTGACATGACCGCAACACGGTTCTACTCAGAACATCGTCGGCCATATGTCACAATTGTGTTAAATTTTTTTTGAAAAATTGTTAAGTCGGATAGATCTTGAAAAAAAATCTATCGATTTTTTTTCCCCGGTGTACAGGGAATTGTTACGGTATATGATATTAACGCCGTCTGCTAAAGGTTATCAGACGTGCAATTGTAAAGGTTAAGGCATTTAATATATTGCGATAGATGTTTCAATTATTGAACGCTCCATACACGATCGATTATGACGTGTATAGCGTTGTTTGGGTCACAGTCGGTAACTAAGAAACGCTACCCTTTGTTACTTGACCGCCAAGCTGAATAGCTGCGTTTTTCTAACCTTCCAATTCAATGGCATGATATAGCCATATAGATGCAATTTTTGATGGACCAGGTGCAGTCCTAGAACTCGATATGAAAGGAAAATTTATGGAGGTTAGTATTTAACTAGAATTCTCAGAAGGAGAGAATAATCGTCAAATTCATATGAAATATTCAGACTCGCAGTCTCACTGTCGGCAGGTAGCCATGTCTAGCTGCGCGTGCATATAGCTGTGATGTTCTGACGACAATACTGCATTGTATCCTTAAACGGACATTGACACGTAACCAGCAGTCTACGTTATTGATTAATTTATGCATGACTTATATGGACTTATGCTCTACTCCTATTTGAAATGATCATCCTGTGTGTACAACTGTGAATTAAATGTATGGACTCAATGAAATGACTTATCAAATCAATCGTATTCCAAGGTTCAAGTATTGTTCGGAATCTTCCACCCCCGCATTCGCTTAATCTTCCATCGAAGGCACGATGCACTATCACTGAATGAAAAAACTAACATATCAAAGAAAAAACAATGGCCAGAAATTTATAATTGTTTTATTCATATCACATGGAACATTGTTCAGAGCAAACCACCTTGCAACAAAACGTTTCCGCCAAAATGCAAGTTACAGCTTGTCAGCTAATAATGACATTAGCTGGGAAAGGAGCATGCCTTTATCCATGCGGGGTGAAACATTGCGAGGAACATTAACTGTGGGTGTGAGATGTGAAGAATCGCCAATAATCATGTCTACATCACGCGAGAGGCGTGGGGAATTCGTTTGTTTTCTACGTTTTTTTAGGTTTGACATATATATGATCTTGCAAAAATTTCGGAAGTTTGGCTACAGGGATGAAATCTGAAAATGAAGAATCGTATCTCCGTTTATCTTTTACTTTTCTCGTTTCTTTCATGTCCACCAAGGTGGTATCCGAAGCTGTAGTCATTGAATCGTTTTCTGAGATTACTATTTTGGAGCAATCGATATCGGATGGTGTTGATAGTGTAGATTGAGGAAAATCAAGATTCATACTTGTTTCATCATCAGCTATACATTCTTGTCTGGAAATGAGACGCTGTCTAAGTTCCTGTAGGGGAACGTTATCTTCACTTGATGATGAACTTCTACAATCTTTAGCTCTTTGAATCGCATGATCCAACCGATGCGGTACAATTTCTGACTCTCAGGAAGAATGTTCTGATGTGTTCACTGCATCCGAAGAAGATGAAGAAGATGGAGGTTGGGCTAACGTAGATAAACGGGTTGGTCTCTGAAACTGCATCTCTGGGATATTAAGCGGTCGGTGATCATTTAGTCGCATTTGATTGACGTGAGCTTTTGTAGTGGAATTGTGTTCTTCGTTCCACAAGATATAATTAGTTGGAGAAGTTTGTTCCAATATTTTATATCCGGGTAACCATCGGTTGTCAATTTTACCCATCCTAACATGCTTCTTATAATATAGATGGTCACCAGGCTTGAATTCTTGCAATGTAGAGGTTTTGTTACGGATCCTGGCTCGTTTAGCAAAAGCTTTCCGGACGTTTCTGTGAGCAATAACATGTGCCCTATGTTTTTGCTGCAAAATAATCTGTATCGGACATTCACCTGTATATTTCCTCTGGGGAAGCAAGATGTTATCTAAAGGAAAATTTGGTTCTCGGCCATAAAGTAAGTAGAAAGGCGAGAATCTTGTTGAGTCATTGATGTTCATTCTTATAGCTTCTAATGCTTGATTTATGTATATATCCCAATATTGGCTGTTCTCTTTCGTAAGTTTTGCTAATATGTCATGTAGGGTAGAGTGCATCCTTTCGTTTTTTCCATTAGATTCTGGATGATAAAATGAGGTTTTCGTGTGTTTTATATTCATTTTTCTTACTGTTGAGGCAAACGGATCCGCTACAAACTGTTTGCCATTGTCGGTTATTATTCTCTGAGGACAGCCATGTCGCGGAATGAATTGTTGTAAGAAGATGTCTGTAATTAGAGCTGAAGTGGCATTTTCTAAAGGAAAGCTCTCTGGTCACACAGAATATTGATCCACCAGGTGTAATATGTATTTGTGTCTGAACAAGGTAACTGGGTATGGTCCCGATATGTCGAGACTAACGACTTCCATGGGATAATGTTGATAGGACATTTCTTGAATCGGTGCTCTAATCATTCTCATGTTTCTGAGTTTACAAACCTTACACGTTCCTACATATTCTATGATATCTTTTATCATAGTTGGCCAATAGTATCTCTTCGTAATAACGTCGAGAGTTTTGTCGCATCCGAAGTGACCATTTTCGCCGTGAAATTGTTTCAATACAGTTGGTACCAATGATGTGGGGATACATTTTTGCAGTAATTCATTTTCTCGGGGACTGACATGATATAAAATATTGTCTTCTGGTAATATCACATAGTTTCTCTTTTCTTTCAGATTGGTACGTACTTGTACAATAATCTTGGTTAATGCTTTGTCTTTCAGTTGTTCTTTCTTGAAGATTAAACTCTGTTCAAAATCTCTGGATGTGCCAGAAAAGGTATTGTGATTAGTGCTGACTTTAGGTAGTCAAATGCTTTCTGACATTTGTCTTCCCACCTGAATTTTGCGTATTTCCTGGTTAAATTCAGCAAAGGTTCGGCTACTTTTGAGAAATTTATTATGTGTTTGCGATAGTAAGCACAGCACCCTATGAATCCTCTCACTTGCCTTACATTCGTTGGTGGAGGGATTTTCTGTATTGCTGCAATCTTATCGTCATCTGGTCGGATTCCATTCTGATTTACTATGAAACCTAAATATTTGATCTCCTTTTGTAGAAAGCTGCATTTACTCAATTTTAACTTCACTTTGTGTAAACGTAATCTGTCAAAGACAGTCTCTACATGTTTAAGGTGATCCTCAATGGTTCCATTGGTGTGTATCAAGATATCGGCTATGTAGGCTGATGCAAATTTGTGTAAGCCTTGTAAAACTTCATCCATCAAACTCATGTAGGTGGCTGGACTTCATTTTAACCCAAAAGGCATCACATTCCATGAATAAGATCCCACATGAGTATAGAACGTGCTTTTCTGTTTTGCATCCGTGGACATAGGTGTAGCGGGAGGTTATTTAAATTTATTTATTATGTAAGAGTATGCCAGTAAATAGTTCTGACCTTACAAGTAATACCCCAGTCTTAGAAATAAGCACTGGTGTATTGTTATCATAACAATAGTCAGACTGTGAAAACCCTGGCCCAGTTGGTAAGAAGTAGTACCAGGATTTAAGGTGTCTCCTCCCTGTGACTATCTTATGATTACTTATATGCTAGGGGATAAGTAAAATGTACCTTCACTGAACCCACAAAATGGAAAAAGTGAATAAATCCTCAGGTACAGTTAAAATAGTTTAATAATTACACTAATATTCTATTTCTACTAGTTGGAAAAGAGTATACACATATATATATAAAAATATTCACACAATTACTATTATTGTCTGTTTAGACTTCAAGATCTTAAATAATAAAGTTACTGAAATCACTGTTATTAGTCCTTTGAATTTTAGGATAACTGTCATCAGTTGACTGAGTTTATGTATGGTTACTTATTGTTTTCAACTATTGGCTGTTTCACATGTATAGGTGGTCAGTGTCAAACAGGACACTTATCTTTCCAACTTGATACTGCTGAAACTGTCCTTTGCTGATATCAGACTTGGTAGGCCCAACAGTAGGGATGCCAATGACCAGTTGAAGTTCACTCTTTGGGGTCCTGCACTTTTGTGGGATTGCCTCGGGTAAACTGCACCGGCTTCTGATACTGGACAGTCTGGTTTGAGTTATTTCATGGAACCTGTAACATATCAGCCTTGGCTAGTATCTGGCTAGACTTGTAGCTGACTAGCACAGATGTCAGACCAGTCAGTCATCAGATGTCACCGTTATACAATCATAGTAAGTAAGGACATCATTTCAGTGATATAGCATTAATATTAACATTTCAATTAAGTATAACTGACTAGCACATAAGTCAGACAAGTCAGTCATCAGGTGTCAAAGTTATACAGTCATAGCAAGTAACATCAGTTCAATGATATAGAAGTAATATTAACATATCAGTAATAAACATCATCTGGTTTAATCCGCTCCTATACATCCCTTCATATTCTATAACTTGATCCTTCCAAATCATATCAAGTACAAATTCAAATCTGATGCTATCTTAGCAACTACCCAAAATTAATACATAAAATAAATAGAGTGAGTGACCACGTGATCAGGTTGCTTTCTACTGAAACTGGCTGTAGAACACTCCAGTTTACCAGCTGTAAATGGGTACAAAGTTGTGCGCTCGAACTAGGGAAGGCAAAGGCAGCGAGGAAGGGGACTAGTCACCTAACCTCGTAAAAGCGGTATCTTCCATGCTGAAGCTTCTAACAATTTATTTCCCTAAGACAATCTCTGGTCATGGGACTGCCTTTATCTTCGTAAGCGATAATGCATTTAATATCGACGAGATACAGCATTAAATATAATAAATATTTTCTATTTGGCTGTGGGGCTAGTTTTGATACGTTTTTGTACAAGCAACCATCTTCCACTAAGCACATGAATAAATCATATTAAAATAATAATACGTTATATCAATGAATATTATACAGGCATATTTTGTGAATTCTAAATGAACCTGTAATACAAAATAAAAGAAATTATTATACAGGATAGCTATCGTAAATTCGCTTACCCTCAGACTCCCGACACTTAGACTGAAATTTTCTGGCGATCCGCTCACACTTCAGATGGATTTAGAGTCGTGGCGTTATCTGCCCTCAGTCTTGTCTCAACCTCTTGCGTTGTGTATCTCTCTCAGTTTACCGATCCGCTTTAAATACCTATAGCGCGGACGTATCGGAGAGTACCGACGTCACAGCTTAACTTAACCTGAAAAAATCCTTCCCGAACCGTGATTTCAGCCGATCTGTGCGTCGACTGAAATTTTGCCTTTCTCATTCTCAGCATATATAATATCCATATTGTTCCATCTTATCTAGTTTTATACAGCTGATAAAACTCTATCTTCCTATCCATGTAAATTCCCAAACTGTTATTTGTTGATTTTAATATTTCGAACAGAAGTGGGTTTACCAGCTGTTAGCGTAACTGTGGGCAGCCGAAATACGCATATATCTCCGTAAATGAGAACTTCCTACCGTTCCATCTTATATGCAGTTATACACCATCCTTCCCTGTACTGAAATGTAAAATCCTTTTCATACGGATTCCCTTCGTTATTATTTATTGTTGGCGATTCCCTCTGTCCGATACACGTTTCGCTTATACGCCGCCATTTTGAAAGCGGTCGTTCTGTTCCAGCTATAAGATCAATATCATCAGCAAAACGTAGATTGCAAAGAAGTCAGCCTCCAATCGATATGGTTGTTTTATAATCGTAGAGAGCCTCCTGCATAACATGTTCTAGATATATATTAAAGAGCACTGGGGACAGGACACATCCCTGACGAACTCCTACAGTTGTTTTGAAAAATTCTCCAATGTCATTGCTTGCAAAAACAGCACTGCTTGCGTCCTTGTATAGTTGTTACGTACATTTATTACCTAAGGGGGTAGTCTTCGGTCCTGCCAAATGTACGCACCAGTCTTGAGATAGTTATATTATTTGTGCGGTCGAATGATTCGCGCACTGACGTGCACGAAGCAGTGAGTGTTGCTTTGGGACGCACGGGTAACCTAGTTGAGTAGTTTCTGACGTCATGATTTGAAGGGGCAACATGGAACTTGTTTATGTCCATGATTGTTATATTATATTTGTATTCAATGGCATGTTTATGGAAAGCCATTTATTCTAGTGATCTGTATTGGTCTTCAGGTCGAAACCAATAGCAGCAATGTCACGTAAGTTATCGCCCCCACTTTTATTGAAAGCTGTATTATAAGGCCGCTCTAATACTAGTCTAGCGGGAATATGTTATTCCTAGAATGGATCTACAGAGTCGTTTGCCTTTAGGATTTGTATCGTAGAAGAAGGATTCCTACGAGTGGAAGAAGTTATTGATTACCTTATGCACATGTTTTAATATGCTGTTACAACAATGCCAGAAGCGTGGCATAGAATGGGAGAGGTTAGTCAACTGGAATCTCTAACCTGTTCGTATTATCGTGTATGACTTTGTTTGAAACTATATGCTATCTAACATTATGTTTTGGAGAACGTATGGGATTTGTGAAGTATGATATGGAAGATTTTATCCTGGAGTATGAATACGTTACCATGATAGACGTCCTTGAGAGAAGGTCAACGGACTTGAATGAGAAGAATATTATACGGTAACAGTTTTGTGATCCTTAGGCACTTGAGTCAGAGGACTTTATTGGTAGAGAATCTTCAGGAACTTTAAAAGTAATTACCATTATGCTGATGCATGATCTTTGCGCCTGTGACGATGTTAGTCTTGTCCAATCCGTCTGTGTCATGTTGAATAAAATCGATGTACAGTCATCACCGACTTATGTACTGCCAGTACTTGCCCAGTTCACTACTTGTTGAAGTTCGTTGGAAGAATATTGTTGACATTCGTTCATTTTAACCATTCGCGTTTGAAGCTACCTCTTCACCAGTATATACTGTACTCAACCATAAAACGAACTCAACAGTAATTGGTGCTCCAGTGTGTTTATGAAATCTAGAATTTCACAGGAAACGTACCCTATACAAGTATCAGCAATGGAAAATCTGAACTTTCAAGGCGACAACATCTTGGGATCATCTGAAGATCTGAACTTTCAAGGCGACAACATCTTAGGATCATCTGAAGATCTGAACTTTCAAGGCGACAACAAGACTTCCCGCAGTGGAATGTTCCTATGCATGAGCATAGAAGGATCTTTGGTCCACTGTGTCTGGTAGTCTGTGACACCTGACTGTTTTAGCTGTAGTGTCAAGTTTTAATCGTTGTTTTTGGTAGCTATTTAACTTGTACCTTAGTTTTATTATGAATTTTGTATGTGATTATTGTCCGTCTCACCTTTCCTGTCGTTCAGTTTTTTACAAAACCTATGTTTTTACACTGTGTTGTCTATTGTCTTGTTGAATATTTGATCGCAGTTATCATCGTAATTCTTTACGACATTCCATTTTAGTTCCATATATTATTTTCATTGGATTTCTACGAACGTTTTCATTTGTCCTAATTATCGTGTCGCGTCAGTATTGTGCTATTGTCTGTCACGTTATTGCTTTCACATCATTTCATATTATAAATTACATTATTAATTATAAATATTATTGCCTATTATATAAATTGATTTTACCGTTCTAGAACAGGAACGAAGACCACTAGTTGTAGTAACACTTTTAAATAGTATTATTACATAATAATATTGAATAATGGCTACCTTAGACTATTTCATTAAGCAAGCAAAAGCTCTTCAGATGGCTCCTGATGAGGCAAAAGCATTTGCACTTGCAGAATATAAGAAAGCTCAAGAAATAGAAGCTGATCAGAGAAGGTTAGAAACTTTACGTTTGGAAAATTTGAAATTTGAAGCGGAGGAGAATGAGAAAAAAATGAGATTATCCGCCGAACTAGAAGAGAAACGTGCTGAGGAACAAGAGAAGAAGATGAAATTTGAGGCAGATCAAAAACGGATTGAATCTGAGGAAAATGAGAAAAAAATGAGATTGGCCGCTGAATTAGAAGATAAACGATTTCAGCGAGAGGCAGAACAGAAGCAAAGGGAGGCTGAAGAAAGACTTAAGATTGAAATGGAAAATAAACAAAAAGAAATGGAAGAGAGGAGATTAATGGCTGAACAAAATGTAAAACGACTTCAGCTTGAGATGGAAGAGAATGAAAAAAAACGACAGCATGAACTGAAATTAGCAGAGTCAGAATATGAGAGAATTAGGTTTACTCAGGAAGCTAATTCTCAGAGAACTTTTGAAAGCCAAACTCCATCCAGACATGATTATTTTAAGGAAATTCACCTTAAATTACCAAAATTTAATCCCCCATCTGATGACGTAATATTCTTCCTAGATAGGTTTGAGGCCACTTGTGGATCTTATAACGTGGATAAAGCGCTATACTGTACATATTTATCCAGATTACTTACAGGGGATGCATTAGCAGTTTATCATACCACCAGCATTGGTGAGAAAAATGACTATAATGCTCTTAGAGCAGCACTTCTGCAAAAATTCCAAATGACAGAAGACGAATATCGTTTAAGATTTCATACATTACTACCTCAATCAAGCAGAAATTTCAATGATTTTCTGTCACAAATACGACTAACACTAGAAAGATGGATTGAATTATCCAAAATTGAAAAGTCATATGAAGGTCTCTTCGATTTACTGATGCGCGATAAGGTACTATCGTCTGTAAATCCTACATTTCTCGCATTTTTGCAAGAACGGAAACCTTTATCAATGAAAAATTTAGAAGAACATGCAAAAAATGTTTGCACTGCTCACCCAACCATGGATCTAAGTAATACACAGATTAAGAATGAATTGCCTGTTGCTTTTGCAGCACAACAAAACAATTTTTCACGCAATCGTTCCTTTAGTGCTGACAGGTATGTCAATAAGGGAAATAATTACAATTTTAACAATGATAACTTTTACAAAGGGAAACAATTTCAACAATCTGCTCCATTTAATGTTTCTTGGAACCAGGCTCACAGATCGCGAGATTTTGGTAACAATTATTTTAAAAATAATCAAGGACATTATAATAGACAAAACTGGAGATTAAAATCTCAGGGTCCGCAAAACAGACAAGGTTCTTGGAATAAAAATTTTAAAGAACATCATAACTTTAATTACACAAATTATCGGACTCATCCAAATTTTAACTCTAGCAGAAATGACAATTGTAGCAATTTTAATGACAAAAATCACAATCGATCGCGCCGACGAGATAGATCGTCGAGTAATACAGGTAGACATTCTAATGTCTCTTTAAGTGATACACAGGCTAACATTGAACAGGTTAAAGTAGCTGAAACTCATAATGCTATGTGTTGTTCTCTTGATTGTACCCAAGTCAAAGATTGTTCAGAATGCTCTACTCTTTTCCAGCCCAAGGTGATCACGACGCTGCGTTGCGGTCATACTTTGCCTAGTCTACCTGCAGTCTGCATGGCCACTCCTGCGTCAGTACACCAGGGACAGGGCTCTCTTAAGTTTAACAGAGGATTTGTTAACAATATTTCATGCTCTCTTTTATTCGACTCAGGTTGTACCACTGTGGGCGTCCGGACGTCGCTGATCAACCCAAGTTGTGCGACGGGCAGGGTTGTGAAATGTGTGACGTTTGGCGGAACTGTGGAAACATTTCCCACAGCCATTATAACACTTCATACACCATTTTTTTCAGGAAAGATCCAGGCTTGTCTTCTTCCAAATCCAATTTGTGATTTAATACTTGGTCGCATACATGGTATTAAAGAGTGTTCACCACAGCAAATTGCTGAATGGGAAGAGCGACATATTCAAACTGCAAATGCAGTAGTGACTAGAGCGCAAGCTACTAATATGACGCATGATACACCTATTGAACCTACAGTTCATACCACTTGTGATGATGATGCTCCTATTTCACGGGAGTTGTTTGCTACATTGCAAAAGAATGATGATTCATTAAAAAAAAATTTTCAGTATGTTAACAAAAATAATACAAGCAACAAACTTGCAAAATCTAGACATGACTTTATACTTAAAAATGGGATTTTGGTGAGAGTAATACGGGAAAAGGATTCATCCTTATGTTATCAGATCTTAGTCCCATCCTCTATGAGATCTCGTATATTACGACATGCGCATGACTCGCAATGTGCGGGCCATATGGGTTTTTCGCGTACCAAATCCAGAGTGCTTTCGGCATTCTACTGGCCAGGCGTTCATAGGGACATCACTCTCTATTGTCGGTCCTGTTTGATATGTCAGGAAGTTAAGGTACGGGGTCCATTTCATGCGGCTCCTATTCAAGCTGCGGACATCCCGATTAGACCATTTGATAAAATGGCCATTGACATTATTGGTCCGATACTTCCATCTGCTAGAGGGCATACACATATCCTTGCGTGCATTGATATGTGCACTCATTGGCCTGAGGCCATCCCTCTCAAGAACACTTCATCTGCCAGTGTAGCAGAGGCATTGATGTTAATCTTCTCACGCATTGGTTTTCCACGGAAAATCTTGTCGGATCATGGGGTTCAGTTCATTTCTGAATCCATGTCTCAAGTTATGAAGACATTAGGTATAGACAGATCTCTTAGTTCTATTTATCATCCGATGTCAAATGGGTTAATTGAGCATCTCAATAGGACACTCAAGCAGTTGTTGGGTAAGATGACTCAAGACCATCCCCAAGACTGGGATCGGGTCCTACCCGCTTGTCTCTTTACGTATCGCGAAGTACAAAATCAAGCAACGGGGTTTTCTCCATTCCAGCTTGTTTTTGGCATGCAACCACGCGGTCCGATGTCGTTAATCCACGACTTATTGGTTGACGAGAATACTGAAGAGGAAACTCAATCCTCTTATGAGTATGTGATCTCTCTGAGAAAGAGAATCATAGATGCTTGTAGACTAGCTACTGCATCATCTGAACAAGCCAAAGAAAAAGCTCGTCTATTTGCAAACAAATATAGACGTCTTCGCCAGCTCATACCTGGTGATGAAGCTTTTGTCTTACTACCTGCGCATAACAATCGTCTTTTAATTACCTGGAGAGGTCCTTTCAGGATCATCTCAAGAATATCCGATGTCGACTACATCGTTGATGTTAATGGTAAACATAAAACCTTCCACATTAACATGTTGAAGGAGTATTACTCACGTCCTGATTATCTACAGTCAGTGTTTCAAGCAACTGACGACCCTACACCTCCTATTCAACACTATTCTAGTTTGTCAGTCATCCAAGAAGAAGAATCTTCTTTTGATGATGTACAACTACCAATACCAGTTGTACCACTCCATTCCACTGAGAAATGGAATGATGTTACGATCTCATCTACTCTTTCGGCTGATCAACGTCAGGAAGTCTCTAATATTCTATACTCGTATGAGGATGTTCTCACTGACATCCCAGGTCATACGTCAGTCATCCAACATGACATTATTCTGACTGACGATACGCCTATTCGAGTTCGCCCATATCCTATTCCTTTACACTTTCGTGATAAGGTTGATAAGGAATTGGATGAGATGCTCCAATTAAATATAATTGAACCATCTTCATCACCATATTCTTCTTCCATGGTAATCATTAGGAAGAAAGACAACAATATACGTCTTTGCGTAGATTACAGGAAATTAAACAAAGTTACAAAATTCGATGCGGAACCATTACCTCTTTTAGATGACTTATTGGAGAGATTATCTCATGCTACATTCTTTTCGAAATTTGACCTTTCAAAGGGATATTGGCAAGTGCCACTCACTCCTAAAGCAAAGCCATTCACCGCTTTCTCGACACCACGGGGTCTTTTTCAATGGAATTTTATGCCATTCGGGTTAATGAATGCGCCAGCTACCTTTGTACGCATGATGCGTCGCATATTGTCTCATCGTCCCGATGTCATTACTTATATAGATGACATCTGTCTTTTCAGTGACTCTTGGGATGAACATATTCAGGGTTTAAAATCTTTACTTTCTACCTTACGGGATTATAACTTAACAGCGAAACCTTCAAAGGCTTTTGTCGGTTTTCATGACATCTCATTTCTGGGTCACCGCATAGGTCATGGTTTCATGTATACAGAAGACAGTAACGTCTCTAAAATTTTAAACATCTCAGCACCTAAGACAAAAAAACAAGTGAGGTCGCTCTTAGGACTAATACAGTTCTATTCTAAATTCATCCCTCATTTGTCTACGATAACTGCACCTCTTTCTTCGTTACTAAAAAAAGGCACATCTAATGTAATAAAGTGGTCGCAGGATCACCAAACAGCGTTAGACTATATAAAACAATTTTTTTCAAATGCACCTTTTTTGAGGTTGCCTGACAAAAATCTCACCTTCATTCTCCGCAGTGATGCAAGTTCTTACGCTATCGCTGCAGTTTTGATGCAGGAATACGGAGGCACCTTATTTCCGGTTATGTACGTATCCAGAAAGCTCACAACGAGCGAGATGAAATATTCCGTGCTGGATAAAGAGCTCCTCGCTCTTGTCTGGTCAATCACTAAACTGGATCGTTATCTCCTCGGATCACACTTTGTGGTGGAGTCTGACTAGAAAGCTCTTACCGCACTGAACACAGGGAACATTAAGTCATCAAAGTCAGCGCGTTACGCTATAGCGCTTCAACCGTTCCATTTTGAGATACGAGCTATTCCTGGAGTGCAGAATGTGTTCGCAGACTGTCTATCAAGATGCCCAAGTGAACGTGTCGAAACTAAACCACTTCCAGATGTTGGAACATCCTCACCGATAACATGAATAACTTTGTACATTGTTATTGATACTATATTAACGTTTTCTTAGAACGGGAACATTGGTACTACAGTAACTTTTTATTAATATGGCAACATTGTTAAGAGCTACAAATATACATTTGTTATTCCTATGGAACATATTACACTACATGGCGTGTGCGAGAATATATTTTATCTTGTATGGAACATTCAGTACATCGTCGCGTCTATTACTAACTAGTTACAACTGAACATTGACAATGAGTGATATTGCAATTATTTAGAATATATTAGTAACTGGTTATTTGTTAGTAATTAAGGAATATATGAATTAGATTAATTCAACTTAATCTATTTGATTGATTATGGATCACACACAAACTAACTTTCTTAGTTGTCAGGTAATACCTACATTCACGGGTCTTAGTTATGATATCTCACTTTTAGATCACTAGTCAACCATACTAGTGTTAGAAAACATTAAGTGTGTTGATTCTTAAAGTGTTTAATTTTGCATTGCTTCATTTTTGCACATTGTATTTTCAATTTTTCTGTTTCATTGATTCTCTTGTCATTGATCATCATCAGTGTTGCTGTTCATTTTCATTTTTGAAATCATATGTTTCAAATTTTGTTGAAAACTTAGTTGAATTTTATTATCATCTTTTTTTTAATGTTTTTTTTTCATTTTCATTTTCAAACTTGTTTTTACTTCGAATATTACCACATCGTTCCAAAGTAGGTCGATTGTGGATGTGTGCTTTAATGCATACTATCATTTAGTTATATTGATTTCGTTTAATATTCTTTTCTTAATATGATATAACTTTATGCATTTCATATCTTGTTGTAGTTTTTGACTCACCTCTCTCGAGTAATTAGTTCGAAAAAAATTAATAGAATTAATTTTTTTAAGGGGAGGTAATAAGGGAGCTGTTACGTACATTTAATACCTAAGGGGGTAGTCTTCGGTCCTGCCAAATGTACGCACCAGTCTTGAGATAGTTATATTATTTGTGCGGTCGAATGATTCGCACACTGACGTGCACGAAGCAGTGAGTGTTGCTTTGGGACGCACGGGTAACCTAGTTGAGTAGTTTCTGACGTCATGATTTGAAGGGGCAACATGGAACTTGTTTATGTCCATGATTGTTATATTATATTTGTATTCAATGGCATGTTTATGGAAAGCCATTTATTCTAGTGATCTGTATTGGTCTTCAGGTCGAAACCAATAGCAGCAATGTCACGTAAGTTATCGCCCCCACTTTTATTGAAAGCTGTATTATAAGGCCGTTCTAATACTAGTCTAGCGGGAATATGTTATTCCTAGAATGGATCTACAGAGTCGTTTGCCTTTAGGATTTGTATCGTAGAAGAAGGATTCCTACGAGTGGAAGAAGTTATTGATTACCTTATGCACATGTTTTAATATGCTGTTACAACAATGCCAGAAGCGTGGCATAGAATGGGAGAGGTTAGTCAACTGGAATCTCTAACCTGTTCGTATTATCGTGTATGACTTTGTTTGAAACTATATGCTATCTAACATTATGTTTTGGAGAACGTATGGGATTTGTGAAGTATGATATGGAAGATTTTATCCTGGAGTATGAATACGTTACCATGATAGACGTCCTTGAGAGAAGGTCAACGGACTTGAATGAGAAGAATATTATACGGTAACAGTTTTGTGATCCTTAGGCACTTGAGTCAGAGGACTTTATTGGTAGAGAATCTTCAGGAACTTTAAAAGTAATTACCATTATGCTGATGTATGATCTTTGCGCCTGTGACGATGTTAGTCTTGTCCAATCCGTCTGTGTCATGTTGAATAAAATCGATGTACAGTCATCACCGACTTATGTACTGCCAGTACTTGCCCAGTTCACTACTTGTTGAAGTTCGTTGGAAGAATATTGTTGACATTCGTTCATTTTAACCATTCGCGTTTGAAGCTACCTCTTCACCAGTATATACTGTACTCAACCATAAAACGAACTCAACAATAGTGCTTCAATGATATCTATGATGTCTTCAAAAGCAGCTAAATAAAGTATCACTATTACAGAAATTCCCATGCAATTAAACTTAGGAGATAAATACTAAATCTTTTCAAACTGCCTTAATAGACATCTAAGCGCAGCAATAGTAAAAATTATTTGGCAATTTGTTATGACTGCAATTGGAACGAACAACGAAGACATTGAAAGCTGACTAATTTCTACTGCAAAGACAACTGATTCTCAATGAGGCTTATGAGCACAGTATAAACTCTTTAATTATACCACCTGGAATAACAGAATATTTAATGCGCCATACATATGTTATATATATATATATATATATATATATATATATATATATATATATATATATATATATATATATATATATATATATATATATATATATATATATGTAACAGCACTGAAATATGAATTAGATGGACTAGAACACATGTAGATCAAGCAAGAGACAACATAATCAAAATTATGTTGACTAGAGTAAAAAAAAAGGTAAATGTATCTCATAGCAAATACTGCTGTAGGGGAGTGTTAGTGTGCTCTAACCACTCTGCCAATTGGATGCTCAACCTAGAGTAGGAAAATACAAAATCTACAAAATCTATCAATGTACAGGCACTTTCTACACTGAGCATTGTTTTTACATCTAATATTCAGTAAACAGAATCATGTGCTGATGTATGCACAAGATGCTTGTCAATGGTTGAAAGAGATTAGCCTCAGAGAAGCTAGACAAACAGTTAATTTAAAGAAAAATAAATTACAGAATTTAGGATCCAGTAACACTAAAAATATATCTTAAAAGTTGTAACAGTGCAAAACTTTAAAAAAAATACATAAAAGCAGTACTAATGTGAAATGTTTCATTAGATCTTCATTCATAAAATGTACCTACCTCACATTATCTTATTAATTACTATAAACTAGAAGCTACCTATTAGACAGCGGCATATGTAATGGCCCTGCAGTATTGGAGGGCCTATTGGGCAAGAAGGATTGCAGAGACTATCTGTTTTATTCTTTTTGGACTGGACTCAATTCTTCTAATAAACAGTAGATCTCGGACAGGTGCAGACCACAGATTTTATTTCAAAAATTCAGGAAGGACAAACTTTAGATTTAGTTAGCTAGAACAAGCGTCTCAGATTTCCACAGAGGCTGGCAGGTTAAGAACACTATTGTTCTTTATTTCCTGTGAAACTGCTATTTAGTTTCAAGTCAGGGAAATGTTGTTGTTGTTGAACTAGGGCTACTGAGCTTCTCGCTCTTTTTCAGCAAAACCAAGCTGAAGACTCCTTGGCATACCTGTCAACCTCCTGAGACCAAAATCTGTACACCGGACCAAAAAAATCCTTACAAACACCCAAAAATCCTTACTCAAAAAATATATTAATAAATTATACGCAATACAGTTTTAAAATGAGAAATGACATATACAAATCTATTAGCATTTGAATTATTGTGATATAAAACATGCTAATAGCCTCAAACTGTTCTTTACATATAAAAAACTAAGTGATCATGATGTACACTGTTCTTTCGATGTACAGTGTTTTGTATTATAATCAACACATGCACTTTTAGCACTTTGCAGAATTGCATTTGTGGGCTTAAAGTCTGCACAGCATGTATCAATGTTAATCTTACACTGTAAAATAGAAGTGAGTGTGTCCGCATTCATGGACCTCCTGCAGTCTGTGTGGATTTTTTTCATCATTGAAAATGATCTTTCGCAGTCAGCATTGCTGTGAGGGAGTATCAGCAGTCGCTGAATGATGACTTTCAAATTAGGGAAGCGGATGGCACCAGTACTAGTTTTCTGGTCAACAACTTCCAGCCAATAGCTATGGAAGCTCTTTTTCTGACCACTATCTGTTAGTAGAGGCACACACACATCAGACAACATACAGTAGTCATCGAACTCATCTTTCAGTGCTTCCTGATCAAGATCTTGGGCAAAAGCATCTGCCAATGTGCAGATGTTTGGATACCTGAGATTATCTTTAGTGCTTGGATCTAGCACTTTTAAGTCCTTTAGAACCTGGCTGTCAAAGGGAAATTTATCAGTAATTTTTTTAACCACTGATGTGTAAAAATTTCTGACATCCTCAAAAAATGAACTCTTTACTCCACTATCAAGCTCCATTTCTTCGATAAATGCTCTGTTCGAGAGGCCAATTGCCAGTATGCTGTCATCATGCTGCACCCCACGATCACTAAATTTGATATGCCTCAAGTCAACAACCTGTTTAACATACTTCATCTCCACAAATTTAACTTAAAATTTTCTAAGCAATCTGTCCATCTCCTCCATCATGCCACCAATCTGCGACTCATCTGTTTGAAAGAGTTTATTAAACTCATTTAACAGTGGCAGAATGAAACTCAGAAAACGAAGGGTCAGCTGGGTTAGTGGTGATTTTAAAAGTTTATGGATGTTTTGGACTCTGCCAGGCTTTTCAACATCATTGTGGCTTTCAAAATAAGATGAGATAGCTGTAGACTGGTTAATAATTCTATCCACTACCTTCTGCAATGACAGCCAGCGAGTCTGACAATGTTTAAGAATATTCAGGTCATCTGCTTCTGTGAATAGTTGGAACTCCTTATAAGCCTTTCGTCGTTTTGAGCTGTGCTCAAAATGATAGTACATGTCTAACAAAAGGTCTTCTACTGGCACAGTCAACTGTTTGATTCCATCTTGTGCACATAAATTTGCAAGGTGGCAAATGCACCCAATACTAAAAACATAAGGGTTCCTCTGCTTGATCCTAGTAAGTACTGAGTTTGATTTCCCCACCATGACATTGCAGTTGTCACTAGCAAAGCCGATGCAATTTTTCCATGGAATATGAAATTTTGTGAACAGATTATCAACATCACTGAATATCGCCTCACTGGTTCCACCACTGCATACAGGCATGTCCAACAATCTCGTTCTTGGTCCCAATCCTTCTTCAAAAACTCTCACCATAATAGCTAACCGCTTCTCTGTTTTCTTGTCATTTGATTCATCAACCATTAATGAGAAGGGTGTTTCCCTGCACAGCTTTATCACTGGTTCTGTTGCAGATGGAGCCAGGCAGTTTTTAATGATAAGTGTTGTCTTTGTCCTCTTAGACTGGAACTTTCTGGCAATATCACTGTCAGGAAACATTACAGGCGCCAAGTCACAAAAGTGATCAGCAACAGATGCAGTTAAGTTATGCTGGGCAATGAAATTGGCAAATAAAACTTCAGCCCTTATAATGCCACCCTGCTTTGGCTGAGCAAAAAAGGTCTTAATAGATGATCCCTTCTTCATTGCAAACATTTGTTCATGCAATTTCGATTTAAAATGTACTTTCAGATCATATAATCCTGAAGCTACTACTTTAATATCTTTGCTGCATAATCTACAAAAAGCATGGGTTGATCCTAACTTGGATGCATCTACAATGCCAGGGAAGAGTTTAACCCATTCGACCTGAAACTTACCATGACCTGCAAGCTTTTGTTTCTTTGAATTAGGCTCAGCCATCATTCAGTGGATGAAATATTTCAACTAATAATCTTTGTAGACGAAGAGAATGATTAAAAAATACTACGAACAAAGCAAACGGCTAACAGCAAAAAAAAAAAAAAAAAAATTAACCCAATTATGAACAGAATATCAAATCTAGGAAGAAAAAACGTACCACCAAAAATTTACAAAATTATTATTTACGAGTTGGTAGCTTAAAGTGATAACAGATTGCCACTTTATTAAAAAGTAAAGCAGCTAATCTTGAGTGCTGGAATAAAGTAGGCCTACTCAACGCAAACAAACTTTTTTTTTTCTAGTTATGTAGGGCCTACACAGAATATTATGACAATTTAACGGAAATATATTGAAGGGCAAGATATAACTGGAAAGATTAAGACAGCGATTAAATTGCAACAAAGCAAAACAACAGCAATATTTAACCAAGTTATAAGTACTTAGCTTTTTTAAACGAAATGGCGTCGAAGTGTGGTGGCAAGCAAACGTGGTCGTTGATAACAGGTAACTTTAAAAATATGCCATGTCACGCTGAAAATCAAAAGCGTTTGAGGCCGAATTCAAAGTTTTTGCCGAATTGTTGGGAATGAAAGGATTTGATTGGTTGCTGGGAGAGACCTCAGTTTAAAAACGGACGCCGAGATTCCCGAAATTAAAAATAAAAAAAAAATGGTTAAATAAAAACCTGGGCTAGAAAATATTTTCTGATTTAAAATTTTAAAAAACTTGGGTTGGAAAATATTTTTAGAATTTTTAAAAAAAAAAAAATTTAAAAAAAAAAAAATTTTTTTTTTTTTTGGCGGGGAGAAAAATCCGTACAACGAGTCTGTACGGCCGTACACTGCTAAAAGTATCAAAAATCCGTACATTGTACGAAAAATTCGTACAGGTTGACAGGTATGCCTTGGTGTTATCTATACTGTAGATCTAGGCTTTTCTGCCATTCCGATATGTGTGGAGTCGAAGTCATGAGCTCCAGTTTCTCCAGCTTGGCTTGCATTTAAAGGATCATTACATCTGGTCCCAAGCTAGGAGGAAGACCCTTGTGGCATACTGTGCTCTGGTTCTGGGCTCTCCAACACAGAGCCACTTCTTAGCTCCCTCTACCCATCATGGGCCCATAGTGAGATGCAGCCAACCAGGTAAAAAGCCAGAGTTACACCTGTGGCTCCAAGCTTAGTGTGCAATACTGGGTTCTCAACATACTTCACCACAGGGGGAATCCCTGTTTCAAGAGTCAATGAGGGTGTAATTAGATTCACAGACAGGTTCACTTCCACCTTTGAATACTGTAGCATTGAGCTTAGCTGGTGGTCATATAAGGATAACTCCAGATATGCCTCAATGCATAGTCAGGGGGGTATAAAGTGACAATAAATTGTCTCTGACACTTAAGATACTTGAAATCAATGAATTGTAGTAAAATCATGAGTCTCTTCATGGTACATTTGATCATTAAATGCACAACTGTGTGTTTGAGATCACAAGTTTTCATCACGCTTTAGTGAGTGATCAACAATGTCAATATACAGTTTTACTTACTGCTTTCTTCTATTAGTGAATTTATCCAGTGTTTCCATTTGTGTGGTTGTGTTTATCATGAGTTGTGTGAGACATGAATGAGCACAGTGTCACTGCTGTTTGCAGATTGCTGCCTCCCTTCTTATGAAGTAAGGTTGCCATGAAAAAAATAATATACTATTTTAATTGCACCAGATTAATGCTGATAATTTCTGTGCTCTCTCAAAGGTATTTTTATTTTCTTTAGATAGCAGATTAAGGTGTCCCATTGTTGAGTGTTTTCAAATAATTTGTTTGTACCGGACAAATGCATGTCTAAGAACTAATGTAATTTTTTCTTTTGTGTGTGGTTAAATTTAATAGTTGCTATTATTTAATTCTGAATTTTTTCTAGCAAGCACTGCTAAAATTAGACAATTTTTGTCATGTGAGAAGGTATGGAAATGACTATCAGACCTTATTACAGCCTGCTGGCTGTTTGATGACATAGTTCTCACTAGGTCACTGTTACAAAATCTAGCAGTAACTTTGGTAGTAATGAGGGCCCTCATTACCGTTTTCTGTGAGTGTGTTTGTGAGGGGGTTATTTTTATCTACGCCAGTGATATTATAAATGAAAAAAAAACATATTGATTATTTATAATTCTTGCTTTACAGCCTTCCTTAACCAAATACACAATATACCTTTCTACTGGCTAAGATGATTATTATTGCTGCCAGATGAAATTATATCCTTCTTATTAGTGACATGATCATGTCAACAAAGCTGACTGTAAATATACATGGTTTTTCATGAGATGTCAGAAGAACATATGTTTTCTTTACTGATTTGTTTTTTGTTATTTGTTTTATAATGAATGGCATACTGTTTCCTCTGTATTAAAATGTCATATATATTCTGCAAGGCACTGTTCCATAAAAAAGCTATTTTTGATTTCAATACAGTTTATAGTTTCACAAAGCCCTCAGAAGCTGCTAAACTAAACAAGAAATTTTCAGTTGCTGGTGGCATCTTTCTTTCCTTCAGAGTCTCCAATGTCAAATGCACTTTGCCATCTTTACCCTCTGTTGCAAGGGATTTCAAATTGTTCAGCAAGTCTTTAGTCTTACTTGCTATTTCCTGAAAATAAATTGTTAACCAATAGATAGTTATGGTGCATCTGGGCTATCTTTCAAAAAATAGAAAGATTTTACTTTTTAATGCATAAAAACATACTAAGTGATTTGACACAAAAAATGTGATGTATCATAGATACACTAACTGTGGATGAGTTTTTAAAAATATTTTAATAAATTTTAACACCCACTGATGTACTTATATTTATCTTGTAATATGACTTACCCATCAATAGACAACTGAGAGATGAACAAGCAGGTTTTCAACAAAACAGATCCTGTTCAAACCAATGAGCCACATTGAGAAAAATAACTGAACTAAGTCTGAACCCTAACCTCTTTACATTTGATTTCAGTCAACCAATCAATACTCTTTAGCTACACAAAGAGCATAAACCTTCAACAAATACATACAGTCCTCCTGTCACGCGCCATCAGCACAAGAACTTTCCAAGTTCTCCTCATCATTTTCACTAATGTCTCCAGCTCTTTTCTCCATGTGTTTTTTAGTCTACCTCTGCATCTCTTTTCCTGGGGATTCCAAAACAAAGACTGTCTTGTAATCCTATCAACAGGTTTCCTCAATGTGTGTCTTATCCATTGTCAGCGTCTTCTTCTCATCTCTTGTTCCACTGGCACTTGTCTGGTTCTTTTCATCAGTTCCACATTGGTGATCTTGTCATACCATTTCCATTATTCTACACAAGCCCCTATTTATGAATGTATGTAGCTTTTTGGTTGTTGTTTTTGTTGTTCTCCATGTTTCAGATCATACAATAGGACTGACTTGACATTTGAGTTGAAAATTTTGATTTTTATGCTGGATTTGACTTCTCTACATCTCCACATATTTATTACTCTTGCCTTTTGCATTCTTATTTTGATATAACTGTCTGTCCATCCAACTGTCTGTCCTTCCAACTCTATCTATATTGCTGCCAAGATAAATATATGATTCTATATCTTATAGGAGTGTTTCTTCTACTGTAATATTGTTATCGTTTCCTGCATTTATTTTTATTATCTTTCTCATTGTCTTTTTTTTGAGTATTTTCAGACCCTTCTATTTCTTCTTCTTTGATATTTAGCCATCGACCATCAAAGCAGTCAGTGGCCATCACGCCCAGTGGCGTCTTGTAGGGCAACAACAAATTGATTCCACTTTGCTCGGTCGGTGGCCATCCTTCGTACAGTGCCCCAACTCTGGTTCATTCTTTGCATCTCAGCCTCCACAGTCCTCCGCCAAGTTGTTTTTGGTCAGCCTCTCTTTCGCTTTCCTTCAGGGGTCCAAAGCATAGCTGTTCTTGTGATGGCATCGGGGTCTCTTCTGAGGACATGACCAACCCAGCTCCAGCGTCTGCCAGCTATGATGGTGTGCATGTCCTCTTGCTTGCTCCGAGTAAGCAGATCTTGGTTGGTGATGGTATTCGGCCAAAAGATTCGGTGAATTTTTCTTAGGATTTTCAGACCCACTTGTCGTGAATTCATGGTGTGTCAAGTTCATTTAATGGAAACCTCATTCACAGCATTACAGAATACATAAAAACTTGAGGCAAATGTTGAGCATGTAAATGTGGCTTTTGTCAACAAATACATGAAACACAAAGTACAATATGAAATCATAATAATATAACACTTTTTGAGTTATATTCAGACTGCCTTATATACATCTGTCTGTCGTGTCAGAAGGTTCATGTAGAAAGAACTGACACAAAGTAAATCTACTAATTACTGATATGATTTTCAATGTCATTTGTAAATGTTCTCATAAATTTCTTCCTAATACCGCCAATGCCATTTTCCATTAGTTTCTTCATATAATAAGTCTGTAATCATTTATTCGAAATTCCTATATTCGAAAAACCTTGAAAATAGCGTGTTTAATTAAAGCAAATAAATTATAATATATGAGTTGTTTCCAGTGCACAAAAATGACCCAACCACGTACAAGAGCTTACAACAACATCAAATGTTAATGTATCAAAGGTTGGGCTACTACTCCTCATCGCAAGTTGGGTGACATTTGAAATTTGAAAAATCCCCTGACTGCTGTTGTGTCAATATTTTAGAAAATGCTCAAATTAGGATAAAAATTAAGGTTAATATATTAGCCTTAATGGTCATTGTTCTGAGAATTATAGCCGCTTATTATTTACAAGAAAATTAAATGCTGGAAACAGGATTATGGTAAGCAGTTTAGAATTAGGATTTAGGTTGCGGAATTAGGATGCGGAGAGTGAAAAATTATACCACAATTCTATATAATGCTTAAAAAAATAATAATAACATACAACAGACATTTAAAAATAAAAACAATAACAGTAAATGTTATGGACCAAGAGTTGGGCTACTTCTCTATCGCAAGTTGGGATTGTCTGAAATTAGAAAAATCCCTGTTTCTGAAACAGTCTTGTCCCAAATAGCAGATTTAAGAAACTGATTCTCCAGAGCTCTAAGAGTACCTTTTAACTTTCAAAAAGTGTTCTTTTAATCTAATTATGTGCTTGATTCCACCTTATCATGTAAAACTACTAATAATAGTAGTGGTAGTGAAAAATTATTAATGGTTGCAGTATTTCAGTGACATACTAAATTGCAACCTTAAAAGTAAGCTGAGTTACCATGAACGCAAACATAAAAATGTGCAATTAGCAGTACAGCTCAAGTCCGCGTGAGTGCTGTTGGTATACGGTATACACTACAGAACTGCAACATACAAGTATATCCCAAAAGGATTCTTTGATCGTTATCTGGATAGATTTTGGCCAACAGCTTTCTCAGCTTAATTTGCATTTCTGTACCTTATTTATACATGGAAACCCTCTGCTTTGAATTCAAGAACAACTTAAAAGTAGCAGCAGCAGATGGATATGGAGAAATTCAACTTAGGAAGAAGGGAAAGAGGATATCTAGGTGGACAGAAGAAGTTAAAATGACAACTGGAGAAAAGAAAGAGGTGTGGAAACTATACTTAGAAGCTAAGAATACAGTTGGAAAAAAACACAATGGACTATTGAAAAGATGTTAACACTCAGAACAGAAGCAAAGAACAAGATGCTAACAGCAAAATAGAAATCCTGGGAAGAATTGAAGAAAAGCTTGAAGAAAACAGAAGCTGTAATACAATGCTCTAAAGGATGAGGAAGGACAAATAGTGCCCTCTGAAATTTATAAAAAGAAACAAGGTGATTTGCTTACTGCCCCGATTTAAATAATGGAACGTTGGAAAGAATATCTCTCTGACTCCCTGGTGGTGAGGAAGATCAAGCTTCACAAATGGCAAACACTATCACAGAAAAGTAAACCAGTGGTGGACATGACAGCAGGATGCAGGAACTGAAGACAGCACAGGAGAAAATCAAGGCGGGCAAAGCAGCAGGACATGATGGTATAACACCAGAAATGGTTAGTACATGGGAATGTCAGTTGAGCGATTACTCCTGAGTGTTCTACAGAGACCATGACACAAGACCATACCAAAAGATTGGGAGATTGCCATCATAACAACACATATTCAAAAAGGGTGACAACCAGCAGTGCGAGAACCATACAGGCATATCTCTGCTTAGTGTCCCTAAGAAAATTTACTCTAGAAACCTGGAGCAGAGACTCAGATGTCTGTCTGAGCCACTACTGGATGAGGCCCAGTGTGGCTTCTAAGAACTCAAGACCTTATCTTCACACTCAGGAGGCAGCTGAGCGAAAAAGCTCTTGAGGAAAAAGTTTAAATACCTTGGTGCTGTAATAGACTGGAAGGAAGGCATCAAACAAGAGTTGGCTACCTGGGAGACTTTTCCATGCCATAAACTGAGGATTCCTCAGCAAAAGAGAAATTGGCACGAAGACTAAGATGGCGGTATTCTGCTCCACCTATACCCCAGTCTTGACCTACGATGTGAGTCGTGGGCAATGACTACAATCCACAAGAGCCAGCTTCAAACCTCAGGGATGAGGTATTTGAGGAATGTGGTCCAAGGGTCTGTAACCAGATATGTCACAGCCTGGAAACCCAGCCCCTGCAGACCTGAGTGGAACAGTTCCAGCTGTGATGGTCTAGCCTATTCTGCAGAAAGGGATAAGACTGGTGGCTACCACAACAAACGTGGGAAACCAAGAGCCAAGGATCCAGACCTTCAGGGTGACCCAGAGTTTGCTGGGAGGACAAAATCAGACAATCTCTGATGGACCAAGAACTGGACTGGAACCAGGCCAAAAGGAAGACAGCTGACAGGATAGCATGGTGCTCTTTCTCTGGCTTACCTCTACACCACAAGGTAGAAGAGGAACAATTAAGTTAGTATTATATCAGTTACATCAAAGCCTACTGGCCATCATGCTTCCTACTAGTAGCACTGATAAAAAGGTTTGTTGTCTAATTTCAAGCCTAAGATCAATGCCTGCTTTGACATCAGCCGCCACTAACCAAAAGTTTGTTCATGTATTATTCGTTTCATCTTAAACATCAAAGCCTGCTGGACATCACTTTTTTCACTACTCCTACTTACAGCATTGGTGAAGATACCGGAGAAATTTTCCCACGCTGATGTAGCCTTTGTTAATAAATCTAAAGTACCTTTAAGCAGAATAAATGAAATTTTGTTTTTTTCTCTGTTCATTAATACTACCGTAAGTGTTACTTCTACTGCTGTTATTTAATTTTCCAGTTCACATCCCCTGGTGAAAGAATCATATGACAATATCTAGGTATCAAGAATAAAGTGTTAAAGTTGGCTTTTTGAGGATTTCTTTGTTTGTCACCGGATGAATTTGTACTGTGATGAATTAGGCCTAATGAGTTTGGCCTTGTGATAAACTAAGCATGATGAATTTAGCGCTGTGAACTGATGGATCATCATTTCGTAGTCTTCTAATACTGACTGACGTGTAGTCGGGTAAAGCTGGAACCTTTGTGTATGATGTTTACGTGGGTTCGAGGGTAAATGAGAAACATTTGAACAACTCCATAGTGAAAATAGACTTAAATAAATTAAGGGGCTGCTGTAAAACTGGTAAGGAATATAAGTTTATAAACTAATTTTAAACTGATTCAATACCTTTTTATTAGTTTATTAACTGATTCAATACCTTTTTATTAGTTTATGAAAATAGACTTCCTTAACATTACTCTCAAGGGGCAAAATGTTGAAAGGCAAGACCAGCTGAAGTATCTCTGTGTAATGTTTGATCGCAGTCTATCATACAAGTACCATGTTGAGCAAACCATACAGAAGTGCAAGCGTGGTCTGGTAACTCTAAAAACAATGGGCATTTAAACCCAGCACAGAGACTAATACTTGTCCTGTATCATCAGCTGGTCATGTCAGTAATTGATGATGGGTTGGGACAACACTTATTGTTAATGTTAATCAAAGTCGACCTCACTGCACTCTGGGCACATAGGTGCTCAGTCTCCTCAGCAAATGTTAAAGGGTATGAATACTAATTGTGACCGAGGACTAGAATGGAACCAGGCCAGGAAGAAGACAGCTGATAGAATGGTCTGGCGCTCTCTCTTCCAAACCTCTACACCTCACGGTAGAAGGGGAAGACTAAGTAAGTAAGTAAGAATACTAATTGTTCCCGTTGAATGCTAGTTGTATACACGCGAGATGAATCCTCTCATATGTCCACCCTGGTATTCTGATGCCAAATTCCAGCTATCAGCCTCATGGATTCATCCATTGTAGTGTCGTTCTCTAATAATAAAAATAATAATAAATTCTTTAAGCACCAAACACGGCGCATAAGGCAGAAACCAGTGCTCTCCAGGTTGTTCGTTGTGACGCCACTCCTCTTAGCTCTTGCACATTATTTAGGCCCAACGTTCTTCCTTCTCTTATTATTGTTCTTCTGAGTGTTTCTTTTGGTCTTCCTTTTTTCCTCTTACCCTCAGGAACCCAAGTGAGCGCCTGTAGTGGTATTCTGTTGTTTTGCATTCGTAGGACATGACCGATATATGACCATCGTCTTTTCCTTATATAGTCGGAGACATATTTCTGCCTAGAGTCTTCTCTTATTTGTCGATTAGTCTTGAATTCTTTCCAACTGATGTTCATGAGTTTTCTAAGACATTTGTTCTCGAATGTATTCAGCTTGTTCTCCAATGATTTTGTTATTTTCCAACTCTCACAGCCGTATGTTAACACTGAGATAACATTTGAATTAAACAGACGAAGCTTATTCAATGATCGTAATTTCCAAATGTTAGATAATCTATTGAAGGCGCTAGCTGCCAAAGCAATTCTAGTATGGATTTCTCTTGTTGTGTCACCATCCTGAGTCATTTTACTGCCTAAATAATTGAAACTTTCAACTTTCTGTAGTTTTTCCCCGTTCAAGATGATATCAAAGGTCTCGTTAGAAAAGTTCATAGCTTTAGTTTTAGAGGCATTTATTTGGAGACCTATTTTAACCGAGAGATGACACAAATTATTTATTGCTTCTTGGGATTGTCTTGGTGTTGAACTTAAGAATGCTACATCATCTGCGAAATCCAGGTCCCCCAGGAATTTTCCATTTGTCCATTTTATACCCAATTGTTCATTGTGGGTATAGTTTCTCATAACCCAATCAATAGCTATTCCAAAAAGTAGTGGTGACATAATACAGCCTTGTTTCACCCCTGTTTCTACTGTAAACCATTCTGTATTCCCTTTATTTGTTCTAACACAACATCTTGCATTGTCATATAGCGCTTTGATTATATTCACATATTTTGTTGGAAAACCATAGATTGTAAGTATCTTCCACAATGATGGGCGGTGTAGACTATCAAAGGCTTTTTGAAAATCGACGAAGGTGATAATAAGTGGCGATTGCCTTTCCACTGATTGTTCTATAATTGTTCTTAGTGTGAATATTTGATCAATACATGATCGTTTCGGCCTGAAACCCGCTTGTTCTTCTCTGATCTTTTCGTCAGCATGCAATTTAAGTCTTTCTAACATCATGCAACATAATAATTTTCCAGGTACTGATAATAGAGATATACCACGCCAGTTATTACAGTCTGATAGATCACCTTTCTTCGGTAACTTTACAATAATACTGTCTTTCCATTGTTGTGGTGGTTGTTCTTCTCTCCATACTTCATTTATAATATCTAAAATTCTCAAGAGGTTGTTGTCATTAACTGCTTTAATCATTTCCCCTGAAATTTCGTCAACTCCAGCAGCTTTAAAATTTTTAAATCTTTTAACGGCTTGTTTGATCTCGTCCAGCGTGAATTCATCGCAAGTTATTGGCAAGGTGGTTGTGGGTGTTTCATTATTAAAATCAGGTGTTACTGTTGGTGGTGGTCTGTTTAGCACCTCCATGAAGTGCTCAGCCCATCTCTTCATTTGTTCTTTTTCTGTTGGTATTGAATTCCCTAATTTACCTTTAACAGGTGTTCCCATAGCAGTAGGCTGGTGACATAGTTGTTTTGTAATTTGATAAAGGCACCTACTATTACCAGTTCTTGCAGCATTTTCAGCTTCTACGGCCAGTTCATTGATGAAATGTCTTTTATCTCTTCGAGTTTTTGTCTTCACTTCTTTATTTAACAAGTTATAAGTTAGTTTGCAAGATTCAACTGCATTATGTGTACTTGCCGCTAGTAGTTTAAGTTTTGCTGTTTTCCTTTCTTGTATTTTATCCCAAGTATCTTCTCTCATCCATTTTTTCTTTTTATGTACTAGGTATCCGGTGGTCGCTACTGCTGCTTCTGTCATTGCTGTTCTCAGTTGTTCCCATTTAGTATCGATTGAATTGGTGGTGATATCGTTGTCAATTTTGCCTAAAGCATCGAAATAGTTGTTCATTTTGACATTATATTCCTCCTTTATATCATTTGATTGCAGTCTGTGTACATCTATTCTTCTATTTTTATTCTGTTGGTATAACTTCTTCAGTTTAATTCTCAGTTTAGCTATGCAGAGGTTATGATCGCTTCCGATCTCTGCACCTCTGTATGCTCTGACGTCTTGAACTGATGAGCGAAATTTAGCGCTTATGCAGAAGTGATCTATCTGGTTCTTAGTTCTGCCATCAGGTGAATTCCATGTTATCTTGTGGATATTCTTATGTGGAAAGATGGTGTCTGCCACAACGAGGTTTGATATTTCACAAAGTTCTAGAAGTCTTTCGCCATTTTGATTCATACAGCCTATGCCATGAGTACCGAGATATCTTTGTACTCCATCGTTGTTGTCACCTACTTTGGCGTTAAAATCACCCATGACTGCTATTATGTCATGCTTGGGTATTGTGTTGATGGTACTTAGAAGTGCTTCATAGAAGTCATCTTTTGTGGTATCAAGAGCGTCGTTAGTTGGTGCATAACATTGTACAATTGAGAGCTTGAAAAATCGTGTCTGAAATCTAGCTAATATTAGCCTCTCATTGATAGGTACCCAGCTGATAAGTGATGCTGCTGCTTTCTGTGTCATTAGGATGGCTACTCCCTCTGTGTGATGATTATCATTACTACCAGAGTATATAATTTGCTTTTTTTCTTCTGAAATATATTTTATGCCCTTCCCCGTCCATCTACACTCGCTGACACCCAATAAGTCCAACTTATAATTATCCATTTCTTTAATTACTTCTTCCAATTTTCCGTCTTGGTACATAGTTCTTACATTCCAGTATCCAATTTTAAAAATCTCCTTAGCCCCCAAGATATTAGAGTGAGTCATGTTTACTGTCGAGCCTGGTTCTGTTTCGGTAACAATAGCTTGTTTTACGATAGTGAATTGTTAACTCACTGATCAACCCTCCGATCCAACCGACCGATTCGAGGGTTTCGAGGTCAGTTATAGGAAAATATCTACACCACTAGATACTCTGGTGTATCTTTTATTCTATAATTTAACATAACATGGTACTATCCATCGAAATATACACATTCCTGATGTTTTTCTTTCGGCGTCTAAGGTGAGAAACGAATTTCACCTCCATCTTGGAAGGGTAGATAACTCTAATAGGCGATCATTAATTGTCCTTAGTATTTCTCCCATATCCATAACCAGTGTCCCCATTGTTAATGCTTGTCCCGGCCCTGTTGATTGAATTGTAGCTACTTTTGCTGTTATTGTTGAGGAGAATCAACATCATTGCACTCTGGGCGAACCCACAGGTGCTCAGTCTCCCTCAGTATAAGTCAAAGAGTGTGAATGCTAACTGTTCCTGTAGCTCGCTGGTTGTATGCTATCATTACGTTTGATGCCAAATTCCAAGTCTTAACCCTGATGATTCATCTATTGCAGTGTCATTCTCTAACAGGCGATCATTAATTCTTCTCAGTATCTCTCCCTTATCCATATCCAGTGTACCCACTGTGGGTGCTCTTGATGCTAGTCTGTCAACTCTCTCATTATCACATACTCCTGCATGAACAGACAGTAGATTCACACCAGCTCCTGCAGATTTTAAGCTTCTATGAACATTTTCCATTCATGCCGTAGTCAACCATTTTACTTTTGCTGTATAGATGTTAAACACCACCGCGGTGACTGTGGATAACCTGGGGTACTCCCGGGCAAATGTGCACTGGTTCATATGTCCATGTTCTGTAGTGGAATGCAACATCTCTCATTACGGCAGTTGCTGTCCACCTTGTTAGCCAAAGGTTTACATCACATACCATCAAACAGTCCCTTAAGGTGGCAAAGTTCATAATGTTACATGTATCCTCCAGCTCAATTCCCACAGTAACCGTTTCTTGCTTAACTTGGAATCCTTCATAAACATCATATGCAAATGTACCAGCATTACCCCAGCATTATGTACCAGTCATTGGCCCGTATCTACCCAGGGTGACAGGAAAAAAGTGCTTATTTTCTCAATGGTGTGCTACTTGTCTCACCACAATCTTTTCAAGTAATTTATCACAGACATTCTGTAATGTGACAATTTCATAGTTCCTGAGCAGTGAGGAGTCTTTGTGAGGTTTAGGAAGTTGCTGTAGGTAACTACAGTGCAGTTCACTTAAGCCAAACTCGCTTAAGTTGATTTTCATTTAACTTAAAGCAATTTTGCATGATTCCAGAACAAGAACTACCTTGAAATGTTATAAACAGGTTTCCTCAATGTATGTTTTTTTCATCACCAGCATGTACTTCTCATCTCCTGTTCCACTGGCACCTGTTTCGCTCTCTCCATCAGTACCACATTAATGCATTCTTCAGGTTGTAATGTTTGTTGATCTCCATGTTTCAGAGTCATACAATAGGGCAAAATCTTCATATATTAGACTTTGCAGATTATCAAATTCTACGAAGATGAAAAGCAATTGCAAAAACAAACAAATGCACTTAACCCTATCAGTCCTGATATCCTGAGAGTTATGTCCTGAGCAAAAATGTATAAAAATACACATATGTCACACAAAAAAAAACGATTACACGAAAACCACTGAACTTATACATATAAAATTTTAGGACATTATCAAGAATAGGCCTACTTATAATCTAGCACCAGTAATCCACCGTAACTATGCCAGTCAGCCCCCGCATGTGGACTGATCCACTATCAGCTGCTAGAGGGTCCCACCAGTCGCAGCATCACTAAAACTCTGCTTGTTATCACTATCAGATCTACTTTCTTCATTAGATTCTAATGAACCTGACGTTCAGGAAATGTTTTATCACTCTTCTGTTCATCGTCGCCTGAAAACTCTATATTTTCTATTACCTGAGAAGTGGTAAGCAGCCTAGACCCAGGGCTTTTGCACTCAAAGTACTTGGTCCCTGATTGGCTACTAATTAAAATAGTTGATTTTTGTGTAACACTGGTGTAAGACAAGGTGATATCCTATCACCTTACCTCTTCATACTCCTTATGGACGATGTCATCAAGGCATGTAAGGAGAGAACAAGAAAGTATTCAGTGGGGTACTGGAAGATGAGACAGGTCTATATTTCGGACTGGCTTTGCTGATGATGTTGTCCCTGATTGCTAAATCAGAGGCACATCTCCAATCCAACCTGCAAGTCTGGAAGGAAGAGCTGGAGAAGAGAGGGATGGTCATAAGCAGCTCTAAAACAAAATCCATGGTGATATCACGAGAAGAAAGAAAACATCAGATTAAGTTGGGAGAACAGGTCCTGGAGCAGGTCGACCACTTTAGATATCTCGGAGCTATTATAGACCGAAAGGGAGGCATCAAAGAAGAGTTGGCCACTCGAAAAGCAGCGGCTGGGAGACTTTTTCAGGCCATAAATCGTGGATTCCTCAGCAAGAAAGAGGTTGGTAAGAAAACGAAGATGGCTGTATACCGCTCCACCTATGTCCCAGTCTTGACATATGGATGCGAGTCGTGGGCAATGACTACAACCCACAAAAGCCAGATCCAAACCTCAGAAATGAGGTATCTGAGGAAAGTGGTTGAAGTAACAAGAAGAGACATGGTCCGCAACCAGACGATCCGTCAAGGCCTAAAATCCCATCCGCTGCAGACCCAAATAGAACAGTCCCAACTAAGATGGTTTGGCCATGTCTGCAGAATGGGAGAAGATCGGCTACCACGACAAGCATGGGAAACAAAGAGCCAGGGATCCAGACCTCCAGGACGACCCAGAGTCCGCTGGGAGGACAACATTAGACAATCTTTGAAGGACCGAGGACTAGAATGGAACCAGGCCAGGAAGAAGACAGCTGATAGAATGGTCTGGCGCTCTCTCTTCCAAACCTCTACACCTCACGGTAGAAGGGGAACGACTAAGTAAGTAAGTAAGTAAGATTTTTGTGTAAACCCAATGACTACTATTAACGAAAGCTGTAATTTTGCTGCAGAACATGTGTGCCACACTCACTATTTAAATTTAATATGATTGGTTGATTATTTTTAGCTTGGACCCCGGTTTTCAAAGGGGTGTTGTCCATTCTCAATATACCGGGAATTTGGCAGAGAGTCATTTGGGGTATTCCCGATAATTCGGGAATACAGTACAGAAGGGCTAATTCAACATGTGGAAGATGCAACAAGAAGATCTCAAAGACAGAAGCTATAAAGATTAGCAGATCGCCAGGTCCACTTAACATACGTCAACAACATCAGGCATAAACAGGTTTTAGAGTTCAAACACTTGGAAGCATTTTGTACAGAAAATGGAAGACTTGACAGAGAAATTGAAACCAGATGCCAAAAAAACCAGTGCAGTGACTTACCAACTGACATAACTACTCAAACGTCAAAATATCTGACGAATATCATAATATTCCTAAACACCACACGACAGCTGTTAAACAGTATATTTTTACCATCTCTTTGCTAACACTGTCAATCATGGTCCTTGACCAAAGCATTGGAGAGGAAAATCTCCTCCTGTGGGATGAGGTATTTAAGGAAAGCCATCAATTTTTACAGGAGAGACAGAGGGAAAATAATGACATCAGAAAAATTGTAGGAGCCACATCCTGCATCAAGTATATTGAGAGACAGAAAATTAATTGGTTGGCCATTTCATGACAAACGAGCCCAATAAATTACCACTGCATGCCTACAACATTAGAAGATCTGGTTCCAGAGCATGGGGAAGACCATGAGGCAGACAGGCCGACAACATCATAGACATCCTACAACAACACGGGCTTACAGCAGCCAATGCGACACACCTGGCTCAAGAATGCAAACTTCAGCTCCCCACTACATTTCACTGCAGTAGGGGAAGGAAAAGTAAATTAAATATAACAGGACTGTCTTTTGTGTTACACTTGATTTCTTTTGACTTCCATTGCCTTTTGTATTCTTACTTTGATAATTATATTTTGTTACTCCGACTTTGTCTATACTGCCACCTTATATGATTCCACATCTTGTAGGAATGTATCTCCCAGTGCATTCCAGTTATCGTTGCATTTATTCTCACAAGTCTTCATCTTTTTTCTGTGAATTTTCAAGCTCAAATGCCGTGACCTCTTTCAAGTATTCTAGTTTTGCCTTGCATCTTGATTATGGTTTTGGGACAGAAAAGCCCATTGTAGACATGGACAAGATAAATAAAATTGAAGAAATGAAATTATGAAATGACATACATTCTTTTTGTTTGTTTTAGAACTTGTAAATTTTGCATTCTACCTCAGATAAATCACAATTTGGTATGCCACGATATTCCAGGGAGAGTAAGGTTACCTTTATAATGTCAGCATCTTCCAAACTGTCATCACCTGCCTTCTCCACCATTAACACTGCAATATCTTTGTGTAATTTGCCCATAGCAAATGAGTCTGAAATTATAATAGATAAGCTTTAATACATGTATATTTTAAATGTAAAAACATCTTTTTTTCACACTTGTACCTTGTATGTTGTAAAGGAGAAATGTAAATAATGTTCTCCGTGTTTAAACGTTAGTATAGACATCATGAGTAGTCATGGGCGATTTTAATGCCAAAGTAGGTGACAACAACGATGGAGTACAGAGATATCTCGGTACTCATGGTATAGGTTATATAAATCAAAATGGAGAAAGACTTCTAGAACTTTGTGAAATATCAAACCTTGTTGTAGCAGACACCGTCTTTCCACATAAGAATATCCACAAAGTTACATGGAACTCACCTGATGGCAGAACTAAGAACCAAATAGATCACTTCTGCATAAGCGCAAAATTTCGCTCATCAGTTCAAGACGTCAGAGCATATAGAGGTGCAGAGATCGGAAGCGATCATAATCTCTGCATAGCTAAACTGAGAATTAAACTAAAGAAGATATACCAACCGAACAAACACAGAAGAATTGATGTACATAGACTGCAATCAAAAAAAGAAGAATATAATGTCAAAATGAACAACTATTTCGATGCTTTAGGCAAAATTGACAACGATATCACCACCATGACAATCGATACTAAATGGGAACAACTGAGAACAGCAATGACAGAAGCGGCTGTAGCGACCACCGGATACCTAATACATAAAAAGAAAAAATGGATGAGAGATGATACTTGGGATAAAATACAAGAAAGGAAAACAGCAAAACTTAAACTACTAGCGGCAAGTACACATAATACAGTTGAATCTTGCAAACTAACTTATAACTTGTTAAATAAAGAAGTGAAGACAAAAGCTCGAAGAGATAAAAGACATTTCATCAATGAACTGGCCATAGAAGCTGAAAATGCTGCAAGAACTGGTAATAGTAGGTGCCTTTATCAAATTACAAAACAATTATGCCACCAGCCTACTGATATGGAAACACCTGTTAAAGATAAATTAGGGAATTCAATACCAATAGGAAAAGAACAAATGAAAAGATGGGCTGAGCACTTCATGGAGGTGCTTAACAGACCACCACCAACAGTAACACCTGATTTTAATAATGAAACACTCACAACCACCTTGCCAATAACTTGCGATGAATTCACGCTAGACGAAATTAAACAAGCCGCTAAAAGATTAAAAAATTTTAAAGCTGCTGGAGTTGACGAAATTGCAGGCGAAATGATTAAAGCAGTTAATGACAACAACCTCTTGAGAATTTTAGATATTATAAATGAAGTATGGAGAGAAGAACAACCACCACAACAATGGAAAGACAGTATTATTGTAAAGTTACCGAAGAAAGGTGATCTATCAGACTGTAATAACTGGCGTGGTATATCTCTATTATCAGCACCTGGAAAATTATTATGTTGCATGATGTTAGAAAGACTAAAATTGCATGTAGACGAAAAGATCAGAGAAGAACAAGCGGGTTTCAGGCCGAAACGATCATGTATTGATCAAATATTCACACTAAGAACAATTATAGAAGAATCAGTTGAAATGCAATCACCACTTATTATCACCTTCGTCGATTTTCAAAAAGCCTTTGATAGTCTACACCGCCCATCATTGTGGAAGTTACTTACAATCTATGGTTTTCCAACAAAATATGTGAATATAATCAAAGCGCTATATGACAATGCAAGATGTTGTGTTAGAACAAATAAAGGGAATACAGAATGGTTTACAGTAGAAACAGGGGTGAAACAAGGCTGTATTATGTCACTAATTTTTGGAATAGCTATTGATTGGGTTATGAAAAACTATACCCACAATGAACAATTAGGTATAAAAATGGACAGATGGAAAGTCCCTGGAAGACCTTGATTTTGCAGATGATTTAGCATTCTTAAGTCCAACACCCAGACAGGCCCAAAAAGCAGTAGATAATCTGTGTCATCTCTCGGTTAAAATAGGTCTCCAAATAAATGCCTCTAAAACTAAAGTTATGAACTTTTCTAACGAGACCTTCGATATCATCCTGAACGGGGAAAAACTACAGAAAGTTGAAAGTTTCAATTATTTAGGCAGTAAAATGACTCAGGATGGTGAGACAACATGAGAAATTCATACTAGAATTGCTTTGGCAGCTAGCGCCTTCAATAGATTATCTAACATTTGGAAATTACGATCACTGAATATACATACCAAGCTTCGTCTGTTTAATTCAAATGTTATCTCAGTGTTAACATACGGCTGTGAAAGTTGGAAAATAACAAAATCATTGGAGAACAAGCTGAATACATTCGAGAACAAATGTCTTAGAAAACTCATGAACATCAGTTGGAAAGAATTCAAGACTAATCGACAAATAAGAGAAGACTCTAAGCAGAAATATGTCTCCGACTATATAAGGAAAAGACGATGGTCATATATCGGTCATGTCCTACGAATGCAAAACAGAATACCACTACAGGCGCTCACTTGAGTTCCTGAGGGTAAGAGGAAAAAAGGAAGACCAAAAGAAACACTTAGAAGAACAATAATAAGAGAAGGAAGAACGTTGGGCCTAAATAATGTGCAAGAGTTAAGAGGAGTGGTGTCACAACGAACAACCTGGAGAGCACTGGTTTCTGCCTTACGCGCCGTGTTTGGTGCTTAAAGAATTTATTATTATTATTTTATAGACATCAAGTTGTGCACCACTAGTTTAATTAATGATCTAGTGCAGTGGTTCCCAGCTATTGTGCTACAGTTACTAGAGGTTTGTTTTTAATTTTAGGGGACTGGTGAATGATACAGGCATGGTCAGGGGAGGCAGATTGTTCACATAGTGATGGTGATTTCCAGTGAATGAAAACCATAACAATTGGAATTTGTTTTGAATTTGACTACACAATGGCATTTCACAAGCATTTTTTTTTAATCTTGAGGATAATAATTAGTACAAATGAGTAATTATGGTGTTTATTTCAAAATAAAATGAAGATGTTAGTATCAGTAATCATTATATTCAGTTCATTTTTTTTTCAATTTATGAAGTAAAAGTATCCCTTTAAACCCCCTGATGGGTTATAATTAGGGTATACATCATCATCATCAGCTGCCATCTCCACAACGAAGGTTGGCTGTAATGGATCTCCAATGTCTTCTGTCTCTTGTCTTGGTGGTGCACTCTGATAGACTCTTTCCTGTCCATCTCTTGATGTTATCTTTCCACTTGTAGCGTTGTCTTCCCCTTGCACGTTTGCCTTCAACTCTCCCTTCTATTATGGTCTTCTACCAGGTGTTATGCCTTTTTATGTGGCCAAAGTATTTTAGCTGCTGAACTTTGATCTCCCTCATTAGTTCTCTTTTCATACCTAGATTTTCTAGGACCTCCTTATTTGTTTTCTTCTCTTTCCATGAGATACGCCCCATTCTTCTATATATCCACATTACAAGAGCCTCAATTCTTTCTTCTAATTGCTTATTCATCGTCCATGTCTCTACACCATACAGTAATGCAGAATATATATAATTAGGGTATACAGTTTTGCTAATTCAAGACAATTTTTACTGCCGATATCTAATTGTGGTAGGATTAAACTTTCAAATTAGCACAGAGTAAATTAAAAGTGTCACAATGTGTGAAGGTGGGTGTGTGTGTTTATTCTTATCCCAAAATGGTAGTCTTTCATACCTGTCATAATGTTAATAAGGGGGAGGAGGGCGAGAAACTGCTGGGTGTTTGGGATAACACTAAATTTATTATTCATGTGTCATCATTCAGTTCCAGGTTTAGTTCATCATCTACGGCATTTCCATTGACAAATTATCACCATTTTCATTTGTTTCTTCCCCTTCTTTATCTTTGCTATCATCACTGATAATGAGATGTTGAAGAAGAGTCTGTTTATTATTTCTTCTGCAAAAGAATATTACATAGTTTTGAACTGAAGGAAAACTGTTCATCTTCACATTTTATGCTTTCTGGATTTTGGAGGGGCTTGAGTAAGGTTATAATTTTTTCTATTGTCAATCTCTGATTCTTTTTAAGAAGCAATTCACACTCTGCGGTAGTGCAGTGGTTAGTGCACTAGCTTCCCAGCTTGGTGGTCCATGGTTCGATCCCCATTTGAGGTGGGATTTTTTAAACCGCAAACGGCTCTGAGATCGACCCAGCCTAATGAATTGGGTACCAGAGCAACTCTGGGAAGGTTAAGGCGGCTGGCGTGATGCTGATCACATCACCCCTACTGTGCCGATGGTCAAGAAAATATAGTCCTAACACCATATTACCAATATGCCTCAATGGGCATGCATGGGTTCCTTCCTTCACACTTTTCTTCAGCTGAATGGCTATTCAGAGCTTTAATTTTTTTCCATGAAATTAGATTTATAAAACATAGAAAAAATTGGAAAATACTGAGCGCTATGTTTGTACTCGGACTTAATAGATTAGGACTATGTCGTTGAATTAAATAACATGAATCAAAATGAACTAATTCGAACTTCTAGGGGTTAAACACGACTCCGTAACAATAACACACGACTCCACCTGTGTTCATAATTCAAGAATACAATATGATACTGGCATACGAGCAATTGCATGTCCTGCACTAATTGATGATTCGTTCAATAGTCTCAACTGAGTTATTATCTTAACCACGCTGGGTTTGTAAACATATCGTCTGCATGACAGTCCACATTAAATAATATAAGTCCCATGGACACGTTATACATCAATCCTTTTAATCTATCAATCTGAGCCACACACATATATGTAATAACACACGATCTAGAAATAATCCAGTGGATGATACCACATCTCACAAGTGGTCGAAACCACATACTATAGACACAACTCAATGCCAACAAGGTGGAACACCAACTACCTTGTAACCACAAAAAATAAAGATACGACACCACATCAAAGCTTAAGTTACATACAAATGGATGTCTGTCTGCATGACAAATATCTTTCAAATAGAATTTCTTATTTGCCGCGCAAAAAAGATAGTAATAATGCCAAACAAAAAATTACTTAGTAATATACAAGAACAAATGAAGAGATGGATGGAATATTTTGAGGAACTTCTCAATAGACCAGCTCCAACTAATCCCCCAAACATCCCACCAGCAGAAGAGGAGCTACAAATCAGCTGTGAACGACCAAGTAGAGAAGAAATAAAGAAAGCCATAAAGCTTCTGAAAGATGGAAAAGCAGCTGGTCCAGATTGCATTCCAGCAGAGGCCATCAAAACAGATATTGATACCTCCACAGAGATATTATACAAACTACTTGGCAAAGTCTGGGAGAGAGAGGAAATATCAGCAGAATGGAAGGAAGGTTATCTGGTCAAGTTGCCTCAGAAGGTAAATTTACAAGAGTGCACAAATTATAGAGGAATAATGTTACTATCAGTGCCAGGAAAAAAATTAAACAGAATCATCCTTGAGAGATTAAAAGAGTCACTAGACAAGCAACTGAGAGATGAACAAGCAGGTTTTCAACAAAATAGATCCTGTACAGACCAGATAGCCACATTGAGAATAATAGTTGAACAAAGTCTGGAATGGAATTCACCGCTATACATCGGATTCGTGGACTATGAAAAGGCATTTGACAGTGTAGACAGAGAATCGCTTTGGAAATTGATGAGGCATTATGGAGTTCCCATGAAGATCACTAACTTAATAAAGAAGACCTATGAAGACATGACATGCAGAGTTCTTCATGAAGGACAACTTACAGAACCGTTTAGGATTAGAACGGGAGTGAGACAGGGATGCCTCTTGTCTCCATTTCTTTTCTTACTAGCAACAGATTGGGTTATGAAAACATCGACATCACACAACAGAAATGGAATCCAGTGGAATCTGACTAAACAGCTTGATGATCTGGATTTTGCAGATGACTTGGCTCTTCTGTCCCATAACCATAATCAGTGCAAGAGAAAATGAAAATTCTCGATGAGAGGTCACATCAAGTGGGCCTGAAAATACACAGGGAAAAGACAAAGATTATGAGAATAAATGCGAGAAATGATAACAAGGTTGAACTTGAAGAAACACCACTAAAAGATGTAGAATCGTACACATATCTTGGAATTATTATAGACAAAGTTGGAGGGAAAGACAGTGATATCAAAATAAGAATACAAAAAACAAGAGGAGCTTTCATTGCATTGGGAAACACATGGAGAACAAGAGAAATCAAGTCCAACACAAAAATAAGAATCTTCAACTCAAATGTGAAGTCAGTCCTATTGTATGGCTCTGAGACATGGAGAACAACAAAAACAGCAACCAAAAAGCTACGGACTTTTATAAATGGGTGCCTGTGTAGAATAGAAGGACTAAAATGGTATGACAAGGTCACAAATGTGAAATTGATGACAAGAACCAGACGAGTGCCAGTGAAACAAGAGTTAAGAAGAAGATGCTGGCGATGGATAGGACACACATTGAGGAAACCTGTTGATAGCATTAGAAGGCAGTCCTTGTTCTGGAATCCACAGGGAAAGAGAGGCAGAGGTAGACCAAAAAACACATGGAGAAGAGAACTGGAAACAGAGGTGAAAATGATGAGAAAAACATGGAAAGAACTTGAGCGGATGGCACAGGACAGGAAGACGGCATGTTTTTGTTGAAGGCCTATGCTCCTTGGGGAGCTAAAGGGTATTGATTGATTGAATGCCAAACAAAATCTAAGTGTAAATAAGCGAGAAAGGATAAGCATTTCGTTAATCTATTTAATCATATGATTGTTATTAATAAAAATTATTTTCAAAATCTCCTGGGTCCCATTCATTTTTTCTCGGGACTCGACACACAAAATTCACAAATTTCCTGGGAATTCCCAAGCCAGAAACTCTAGGGTACTCAGAAAGAACAGGACTATGCTACCTCAGCCTCTTATAAGAGGCAACTAAAATGAGCACATGAATGCTTTGATGCCTGATTCCTGCAGTGGTGGCTCCATGCTCCATAAAGAGCAAACATGGGAAAAGGTAATATGGACAACAGAAAATCTGAAACACAACAGATATTATACGTTCATTTCAACTTATAAAACATAAAAGGGTACATTAGAAATGAAGTGAAGAATGTTTACCCTAAAACCATTCCACATATGGACAATGTGAGAACTCGACTTTGGTTCTGGCTTCACACTTTGAAATCTAGTATAAGTGAAGTCCCTAAAGCTTCAACTCCTCTCACTCACCCCTTACCTTTGTCTTTTAAAAAATATTGACTAAACATGTAGTTACAATACGGATGTTTTTTTACAGCCAGGAACAACTATGACAACAGGCAGGTCATTAGTAAGAGTTATCTGACCATAATCCAGGTGATTTTCAAAGCACATGATCGGAGCTGCTCGTAATGATGCCATTGTCTTCTTTTACTCCATCTTCGTTTGCTCACATATAACCACACCTACTTCCTTCATAAAGTTGGTAGTCTGTCTCTGATTGTGATGACATGTTCTATAGTAATCTTTTCTTCCCCATGCCTGACCATTCACAAAGTGGATGGCTCCAGCATCTTCTTCTTCTTTGATCCTTAGCCACCGACCGTCAAAGCAGTCAGTGGCCATCACGCCTAGTGGCGTCTTTTAGGGCAACAACAAATTGATTCCACTTTGCTCGGTCGGTGGCCATCCTTCGTACAGTGCCCCAACTCTGGTTCATTCTTTGCATCTCAGCCTCCACAGTCCTCCGCCAGGTTGTTTTTGGTCGGCCTCTCTTTCGTTTTCCTTCAGGGGTCCAAAGCATAGCTGTTCTTGTGATGGCATCGGGGTCTCTTCTGAGGACATGACCAACCCAGCTCCAGCGTCTGCCAGCTATGATGGTGTGCATGTCCTCTTGCTTGCTACGAGTAAGCAGATCTTGGTTAGTGATGGTATTCGGCCAAAAGATTCGGTGAATTTTTCTTAGGCATGTTGTGTGAAAAGAGGACAATTTCTACATTTCCTTCTCTGTAACTCTCCAGCATTCCGCACCATAGAGAAGCACAGAAAGCACTCAGCTCTGATATAATCTTAATTTTGTGCTTGTGCTGTATTGGGAGGACTTCCAGATGTTGTTTAGGCTAAAGAAGGCTGTTCTTGCCTTATTCATTCTGATGTTGATGTCTTTGCCTGCCCCGCCGTCTGGTGTTACTATGCTTCCTAGGTATGTGAAGGTATCTGTCTGTACCAATTGCTTATTCCTTACTGATATGGGCTCATGGTTGCTCACATTGAGCATCATGACCTCAGACTTCTTTAAATTGATGTTCAAGCCCACCTGCTGGCTAAACTTATTAAGTCTATCCGTTTTTTCCTGGATGTGTTGATGTGAATGTGCTAGTAGTGCAATGTCATCTGCATATTCCAGATCTTCCAATGTAGAAAATGTTTTCCATCTTATTCTTCTTCGACTGCCCTCTGTTGTCTGCCGCATCACCCAGTCTATGACTGTTAAAAATATAGTGGTTAATAAGGGGCATCCCTGTCGTACTCCTGTCTTTACCTCAAAGGTTAAGTTGCTCTGCCCAACACTGCACGTAAAGTTTGCATAGAGGCTTTTTATGATTGACACTATGCAGCTTGGAATTCCATAAGCCCTCAGTATTTTCCATAAACTGTCACTATGTATGCTGTCAAAAGCCTTTTCAAAATCAACGAAATTAATGTAAAGCTGTCTTTGCCATTCTGAGCACTGCTCTATAATGTTCCTGAGAGTGAATATATGATCTACACATCTCCTGTTCTTTCTAAATCCTGCTTGTTCTTTCCTCAGTTTGTGATCTACTGCCTTTGAAATTCTCTGTATAATTATCCTGCCTAGTATTTTGCTGGGAACTGAGAGAAGAGTGATTCCTCTCCAATTATTGCAGTCTGCAAGATCTCCCTTCTTGGGCAATTTGACAATTATTCCTTTGTTCCACTCTGATGGTGTTGTCCCTGTTTTCCAGACTTGTGCAAATAGTGGTTCTAATAGTTCTGCTGCTAGCTCAGGGTCTGTCTTAAATAGCTCTGCATTTAAGTTATCATGGCCCGGAGCTTTGCCGTTCTTTAACCCTTTGATTGCTGTGATGATTTCTTCTTTTCGTGGAATGTCTGTATTCACATCTAGATCGTTTTCAGCATCAGGAACATTCAATTGTGTCTCTGGTGGTTCCTTGTTCAGAGTTTCTCTGAAGTGCTCTGCCCATCTTGTTTCTTGTCCCTCTGCTGTCGTGATGAGATTACCTTGCTTATCTCTTACTAATGTAATATTGTTTGCACCTCGTTTTCCGCTGATGAATTTAGTTATTTTGTATACTGTGCTTTGTTCATTTCTCAGTGCTGCCTTCTCTGCCTGTCTTGCAAGATCGTCTAGGAAATTCCTTTTGTTGGCTCAGGTTTTGCGTTTAACTTCCTTGTCCAGCTGACTGTACTGTTCGCTATATAGAATCTTTAACCTGGGGGACTTCGCTTCTGTTTTCTTTCTTTTCATTTCCTTTCTCATCGTTATGGTGTTTAAAGTTTCTGGTGTTATCCAGTCATGCTTCTTCCTTTCCTGGAATCCCAAGCATAATTTGCTGCTTTCTTTGTATATTGTTGAAATGGTTTTGAAATTCTGGTCTATATCATCAGTCAATGTCTTTTCCTGACTTTTGGCAAATTGATATCGTTTCTTTATGTCGGCCGCAAAAGCTTTTCTGGTAAGGGAGTCCTTCAATTTGCTGATGTCAAACCTTTTCTGTGTAGTTACAGTTGGTGCAGCCCTTCTTAGTTTCACTTTCAGTTTTGCTACTACTAAATGGTGATCACTTCCCGCATCTGCACCTCTTCTTACCTTCACATCTTGTAATGCATGTCTCCATCTACCGTTAACCATGATGTGGTCTATCTGGTTTCTGTCCCGACCATTTGGTGATTCCCATGTTAATTTGTGAATTTCTTTATGTGGGAAGAGTGTTCCTCCAATGACCAGGTTATTAATGCTACAGAAACTTATTAGTTTATCCCCATTTTCGTTTGCTGTTCCGCTGCCGCATTTCCCCATTGTTCTTTCATTATATGTATTGTGTGTACCAACTTTCGCATTGAGGTCTCCCATTACTATAACAAGATCATATCTAGGTGTGTCTTCCATTTCTTTCTGCAGTTGTTGATAGAATTCATCCTTGACCTCCTCATCGCTATCATTCGTTGGTGCGTAGCATTGTATTATTGTAGTGTTGGTGAATCTCCCTCTCAATCTTAATCTTATCAGTCTGTTGTTGATGGGTTTCCATTCCAGTAATGTCCTTTCTATTCCTTTCTGTAGAATAATGGCTACGCCTTCATTGTGTTGTCCATCCTCTCTTCCAGAGTAAAGTACTGTTTCTCCTGTTGCTGTTTTAACTTTTCCTGCCCCTGTCCATCTGCTCTCGTTTATCCCTAGAATGTGTAACCTAGAGTTTCTCATTTCTGCCGTGACCTGTCTTAGTTTACCTGTCTCGTACATTGTCCTGACATTCCAAAAACCTATTCTTGTATCCTGTTTTGCGGTCAGGACATCCGTTTTCATGTCAGTGGCTTCCTTTCGGCTTTCACCACTGACAGTCATACGAGCCACAGACTCCGAATGTTCATCCCGCAGCAAAGTTTGTTCATTTATTATTGTTTTCGTAACTTCATTTTTTTTTTACACAGACAGGGGTGTCAGCCCTGTGCTAAAACCCCCAACCTGGAGGACCAGGGTACCAGCTTTTGTCTGACCCCTACCCACACAGACCAGTCCAGCTTGGTTGAACCTACCAGGAGTAAAACTCCCACTGGCATTGCTCTGGGGATTGTCAGGGTACGCAAGCAGCCATACCGCTACAAGGTATAGGTACCATTGATGGCAGGTGACAGCATTCAGTTTCCTGTAATCTATGCACAGTCTATGTTCTCCCGATGGTTTCCGCAACAAAACCACACAGGAACTATAAGGAGACTCACTGTGAGAAATAATCCGTTCTTGTAACAAATAATCTATCTCCTCTTTCAAAGCTTTTTCCTTAGCGAAAGGAATAGAATAAGGCCTCATACAGATGGGTGTTGGGTCTAGTAGTTTCATATCATATTCCAACAAATTTGTGTGCCCCGGCTTATCCGTTAACACATCTGTATGTTTCTCCAGGACCTTTTGAATTCTCTCCCTCTGTCCTTTTGTCAGGTGATTACTGATCTTCACCTGTTCAAACGTTTCACTGGGCTTCAGTGGATATTCAAATGAGGTGAGAGGTTCATTTTTCATTTCGGTTGCAACTGACAAGGCCATTAAGTGTGTTCCTTCCTGGATTTGTCTGTCCAGATATTTCTTCAAAAGGTTCACATGATAGACTTTTTCCTTTCCCTTCTTGTCTATCTTATAATTTGTTCTCGATACCTTTTCCAAAACTGTATATGGACCTTGCCATCCGATCTGAAGTTTATTGTTGCTGCCTGGTAATAGAAGAAGTACCTTCTCCCCTACAGCAAGCTCCCTATCCTTCGCTTTTTTGTTATAATAAGCAGCATGCTTTTTCCTGGCTTGTCTCAAATTTTCATTTGCCAGTTTCCAACTAGTTTTTAAATGAGTGGTCAGTTTGTTCACATATTGGTATGATGAGGTAACAGTCTCTTCTGCCTTCTCATCTGTCCACGTCCTTAACAAGGTTACATATGGACTTTTAATTTTTCTGACATATTTTTCATAACACTAGAAGCATCGTGTTGAGGACATTTCTTCCTTTTGTCATCACACAAAAATCTACCACTACCTATTCGTTTCCTGGGGTTTTCTCCCCACTTTAAGTTCCTTGTGAGAGATCTCTCTCTTTTACCTTCACCCAGTTCACATAATTCCGACCGAGGGACTGTCGGCTTATTCTGGGGTAAAACCACTTTTTGTACTCGACACAGAGTTGCCATTTTACTACATTCAAGTGAAGACTGTGTGTGAAAAGGGGGTTCCCATTCCACGTTGTCTACTTTATTACAATTATTTTTATTTCCAGGCCTAAGTTTGCCCCGTGGCGTGTCTAGGTCCTGAACAGTTTTCCCACGTGTGGGTGTTCCCTCGTGAAATTGGCCGCAGTTCTCCACAAAATTCTCAATAACTATCTTTACATCTAGCCAATAATAATATTTAGAAACGTTTTGGCAGATGGTACCTATTTTCTCATGGTCACCATCTTTTCCAACATGTAAGCTCCTTATTACCTCTGCCCTATATGCCTTTGGAAGTACCAAGTGTCCGTGACCATTGGATCCAGTTCCGGCCTTCCTATACAACAATTTGTTCTTCATATAATAATCCCCTTTGCTTGGAGGTGTGCGGCATTTAGGTAATTTCTTAAAGCAAGGCTTGAGTGTCCTATCTTCAGCCTGTGCCTTCCTCATCTCCTCTGGATGAGTATTTATTGGCTCATCTTCTTCCTTTCTGGATTGTGAATGGTTCTGGGCTGCTGCCAGGACCACAGGTCTCTTGGGATTCCCCAAGAAGACATAACGACATCCCAATATCAGAGGGTCTATCACTGCTGCTCTGATTATCCCTTCCACATAGCGAGTTTTCACTGTTATCCTTGCAATGGGAAGTTTCATGAGTGGTAGGTCCTTGGTCGCCCCTTGTATCTCCACTGTTTCTGTGGTATACTGATCCGGGTTCACCAAGTGCTTACTCACAACGGAATCAAAATCCAAACCGGTATTGTAAAGGCACCTAATTGTGACTCCATTACATACCCCATCCTCACATACTGGGGGATGGTAAGGTTCCTGCTGTCCAGTAGGTTTTACCTTTACTTCCTTTTTCCCCAACTTCATAGCAGCACATCCAGAAGGTTTCCTTGTACAAAATGTGGTGTCATGACCCTCTCTCTTACACCATTTACAATAGTATCTATTTTGATAAAGGGGTTTTCTTTCCTCATATTTCCTGTCATTGAACTGTGGGTTTTTATGTTTATTATCATGGCGTGGCCTATCAAAATTTGGCTTAAACTTGTTTCCCTGATCTTTATTATCAAATCTATTTGGGTTTTGTGGGGCCCTATAATTATCTACATGCTTCTTTTTAGCACCAGCTACCTCTGCCTGAGCTGCCTGATACCTCTCAGCGACATTAAGTAACTCCCCCAGCCTCTCTGCACCCTGTTCCATGAGAAACTTTCTCAAGTCTGGAGCCATGGACTCTCTCAGTTGCTCAATAAGGATCATTTCTTTAAGATCTTGGGTTTTCCCCAGAGCAGTCCATTTCTCCAAGTAAGTCTCCAACCGTGCAGAGAACTGGTGATAAGTCTCACCCGACAGTAGCTTGGCATTTCTAAACTTCTTCCTGTAAAATTCACCATTCTTTTCGTATCTTAACAATAGAGCCTGCTTTAACAAGTCATAATTGTCTTGGTCATCCCTGCTCATTTTGGAAAAAAACATCATAAGCTGTTCCCCGAAGACCTTGGGATAACTTCAAGCTCCATCTTTCTTTTTCTAGCCCATAAGTTGTAGCTAATACCTCATACCTACTTAGATATGATTCAATATCATCATCTCTCTCAACAAAATAATCCAAATATAACAACATAGCTGAGTTGGAGGCCCCCTGACTAGCAGTAGCATCAGAGGTAGAGGGGCTGTGACCATTTTCAGGAGCATGGCCTTGTAACTCCAGCTCCCTTAGTCGCAACTCATGCTCCCTCTGCAACCTTTTATCTTCTGCTTCCCTTTGCAGTAGTTTTTCTTCAGCCTTAATTTTTCTCTCCTCCAACTGCAGCCTCTTAATTTCAGCCTCTCTATCAGCCTCTAAGGCCCTAGCCTCCTTCTCAGCCTCAATTTGTAAATGTTTATTTTCTGCCTCTCTATCCAACTCTAATTTCTTCCTCTCTCTGGCATCTTCTAATTGCATTCTCCTCTCTTCAGCTAACCTATGTTCTTCCCTAGCAATAAACTTATCACATTCTGAGGTGACATAGTCAATCAAACTTTGACCCTCCATGTTCATCTCTTTCGCAGTCTACACAGCAGCAGAGCGAAACTTGGCCAAATCTGCCATCTGATAAATACTAAAATGTTCTAACTCAATTTCTAAACAAGTACAATTTTAATTAATTATTCCAGGCTCTGACACTTCATCAATTCCCAAATCTTGGGCAATATTAATAATGGGGATTCCCTGGGTAAATAGAAATGTTGTTACAGCTAAATCCCAGAACAGGACCCTAATATATGTAGTACTAGAAGTTCCAATCCCGGACAAGCCTACCAATTTATGTAGCAAGTGTAATTTACTGGGGAGGTTAAGATGTTATACCTAACAAGAAAGATAGTTGTGTCTGTGTTAACTGTGTGGGGTCAAGCACATGTAGGTCCCTGACTCTAAAAAAGATGATGATGATGATGATATATTATATCAGGGAACCTAACGCTACCTCCCTAGATCTCACACAGTCCGTATTTTGATTCTAGTTGCTGGTGTATGATGTCTCTAGTGTCTAGGGGTGACATGAAAATGATGGTACATCAACACAATACACTTTAACTCACTATAAGAAAATAAATAAGACTGGTTAAAGTTTTCTTTAAAATTTGAATGTTTTTTCTTTGTACAATTTAATCTGCCTGTCCCGCCATCTCTTTTGGACAGGTCTTTGAAAATGAGGAAATATATTTACATATAATGCTTTAACTAAAAATATGGACTCTTGGTCCTATGAATATAATATTATTATATAGTTCCTGTAGGTGTATTCACAGACTAAAACTTTAATAGTTTGCTAGTGATAGTCATTGGTTATGGGGAGCTGTTGTTTTCGTCATGCCCCATATAATTCAGTTTTATTTTTATAAGAACCAGTTTATTTGGATGAAGTGTCAGATGTCCCAGCTGTTAATGTGTCACCTGGGATTCTTGGTATGACGAAATAAGTCAGGATGTCGTTGTAGAGACAATATAGATCAGCACCCACACACAGGCTCCTTCAGGCTATCTGATGACAGCATAAACTTTATAATGGAGACTTTTCTCTTCTCACTCACTCATCAGGTTTCCTTTCACTGGATGGTAACAGGAAATAAAAAACCCACTAATTCAAAGAAATATGTCACAAATAACGTTGACTGGCAAAGAAATGGCCTCAGTTTTGCTCTGCCTCGTCCAGATAGTGAATTTAGTAGTTAATTTTACAATTATCAATCTCATAGTAGTTGTTTGCATAAAATTTTCTAGTCAAATGGCCACGAGACCACTATGCCTTTTGCCAATATCTATTAGAGCCGACCAATGAAAGCAGGCACTACTACATCTTTTTGAATTTAGTTTGAAAAAACAAAACAAATTCCAAACAAACTATGTGCCTCGTAGTCCATTGGTCAGTCTGCGTTAGTTATGCCAATAGAAAAAGATGTTTAGTTTTAGTTAACACTTTCCTATCCCCCCCCTTTTACTCCTATACTCTTATACCAACCAATAGGATTTGAATTACTACCATGCCTCTTTTTTGAACTAGCGTCCCCAATAACGTTTTGTGTAACGAGCAAGAATACAGTCTGTCCGTCCGAGCGTCCTTAGACATATAGTATTATCTCAATAACTTGGCTAATACTTGGACTACCATATTTTTTAAAACATATTTTTGCTCAGGGGACACTAAGCTATCCTACTATATGATTTTTATGGTCAGTTTCCTTATCGTTTAGATTTTTCAGTTTTGTCACTGTCAATCGTCAAATACAACTTTTACACAAGTCGGCTATCTTCCCCCCGTCTCTATCATTTCTTCATTATTCAAATAACCAACTAGTTTGAGTGACGTCAGAATTTTACCGCTAGGAGGAAATGGAAAAATGTCTGTGTGTTTGTTTCTGCTGGCTTTGCCCACAGCGTGTATATATTAAAGAGACCGCGAGCAGAGCGAAGAGGAGTTTTTCAAACCGTTGGTAGTGTTGGCATTAATTATTACAATCGTCTCGTTCTTACTACTGAGAAATGTCCGAATTACTACAAATTTTAGTGTTAAAGTTAACATATTACGTTAATTCAAATGCCAGTTTGGTCTCACAGTTCTGGCAATTTGTTAATTACAAGCTTTTCCGCCGTTTCGTGCAGCAGATCGGCGAGATGTTAAAATGTTTATTGTACGTTTCGAAACCGAAACTAAAAGCGTGTTAGATTTTTACGGCGGGTCATTTTTTAAGCATTCCCACTGCAAAAAAGGCAGCGCTCTACTGGTGTTGAAGATGAAAATAGTCAGACACCTGAGGGCTGGTGTATCTAGTATCATAGGACTAAAATCTTACTGAAATAAGCGATTATCTCACAGATTTCGCTACACTTGTGACAACTTAAAACTCAATTTTTCTTTCCCCAAGCCATACATAGAGGCAAGCTGTTCAAAGCGGTCTATATAGGCCTCTATGGAATCAACTTCCTCTTCAAATGCATTTAAGTGGAAGTTCATAGCTCCACATGAAGCACACAGGGTAGCGTTGTTGTCAGAGCAAGGTGAGCTGCTCCTACTGGTATTTGCAGCAGCCTGGATATCCTATTGTTTTAGCCTCAGTTCATGTTCTCTTTCAGCTTGTATCCACCTTTCCTCTCTTTCAATCTCTGCTTGTAGTCTTTTTTCCTCTCTTTCAGCTTCTAATCTCCTTTCCTCTGTTTCAGTTTCCAGTCTCTTGGCCTCTCTTTCAGCTTCAAATCTCTTTTTCTCTCTTTCAGCTGCTAGTCTCTTGGCTTCTCTTTCAGCCTCAGCCTCGTCTTTTAGCCTCAAATTTTACATTTTCTAGTCTTAGAGTTTCCAACTTCTGAGCCTTTTCATATTCTGAAAGTGCGAATACTTTTACCTCTTCAGGAGTCATCTGAAGGGCTTTAGCTTGTTTAATAAAATAATCAAGCGAATACATTATGATTAATAAGTAGTCACTATACCCTTTCCTTCTTAAATGAAAATTAATTAATGTAGATTAATTTTCCTTATCACTATAATGAGTGATAATCGTTCCTGTCCAAGAACGGTAAGAAATTCATATAATTATCAATTATATTATTAATCAATACAATTAGTTATATAATGTAATGTTAAGACAAAAGCTAAAGACAATTACGACAATGGTGACAAGACAAGATAGTTAATGACACATGAAAACATTTGCAGAAATCAAAAAAGTTAGAATGTAAAAATAAGAAATAATTTTGCAAAAAATGCAATGATAACTGCAATAGACCAATAAACAAGACAATGAACAACACAGTGTATAAACATAGGTTTGTAAAAAAACTCAACGATAGTTAGGTGAGAATTGACGCATGTTACGAACAAAATACATCATAAAACCAAGGTACGAATAAAAATAACTACGAAAACTACACTGAAAACTTGACAATACAGCTAAATAGACAGGTGTCACAGACCACCAGACATAGTGGACCTAGAATCCTTCGACACACAGGTGTCGGAACATTCCACTGCGGGAAGTCTGCAAATAAACCTATAAGACTAATTATGAAGGCCCTGAGATGAACCTGGGATGTACCCTTCATAATTCACCTGCCCAACCTCCCACGATAAACATAAAACATAGAACAAGCAACTCACATGAATAATAAGTGGACATAATAAGAAGATAAGGCACAGCTAAATGTAATACAGTGTAACAACGATACTACGTTTATACTTATCTCGTGCAAGAAAAAATAAAATGCCTCGTCTCTGTAGGTGTACGTATGAGAAATCGCAATACTTCTTCTTGAGTAAACAATGCTCATATACGACACTGAGGACTGAAAGATGAGGTCCAACGTAGTCCTTGACCTTGAGACAGCCGTTATCCGGAGTACGTATAAAGTCTGCAAATTCACGTATCGTAGTATACTGTAGAATTACAGGAGGTCGTTCCCTGATTGAATCCAGCGTAATTCAAGACACACTGTGCCGCCATATTGTTGGAGTCGGAATTTCTGAATGTTATTACGTTTGAAGGTATTGACGATGATGGGTGAAATTGCCAGTTCGTGCTATTAACGCAAATTCTAATTCAAACTTCAAGTATGTCAATTCCGAACTTTGCAAACTGAAGTATACTGCCAAGGCGGGTCATAAAGTTCAACAAATTTATTCACACACACGATTCACAGTTACGAACATGGTATTCAATAGCAGACTAGACGTTTGATACATGGACGATCAATAATAAAATAGGCTGATGCAAATCTGGCATAATGTTCCTAATGGCAATATACGTCTTTCCGGTCAGTTCCATTATCAATATTCTTCCTTGCTAAACTAAAGTTCATACAATTAATCTGTCTTTATGATAGTTTCAAAGGCATCGGCCGTTGACCTTCTCCAAGGACATCGGTCATCATATACATCTCTAATAATACTCGAACATGCATCCATAAATACTGTCCTACTCAATTGACGCTTTCAATAAAATTCTCAGACAGTTGATTAATCATCAGATTCAAACATTTCTTCATTAAGATAAATACAGGTTAGATACTATCCTTGGCTAACCTCTCCATACGTGCCAAGACCAAGATGTCGGCACTTCATAATACATTTTTTTAAGATCCATCTTTATCATACTTTCGCTCGTAGAATTATCACTACGTTTCATAAGTGAAGCTAACAGCTCAGCTGATCCATTCATGAAATCCAGACGTGTGGATTCCAGCTAGATGCCAGCAAGAGTGGAGACATCACTAAAATCATATATAATATATCTTATTAATATCTGGGTGCGAGACTTACGTATACCACATTGACATGGGCTTCTGATAAGAAGGCCAGTCCTCCATTATCGAAATAATTCCCACTGATAAGGGACACAATATAATAAATACGGACCATCAGTACGGCTCGACCCTTCAACCTCACTCTCTGACGTCATCTCCCGATCTTAGAAACCCGTGCGCTATGAGTCTCTCATACACTGCCTAGTGAACACACGTGCGTGATAAATCATACGCACAAATAATATTCCTATCATAAGAATGGTGCGTAATCTTTTAACACAGGCAGGACTTAAAACTGCCATCTATGTAAAAGTACGCAACAGTATCCTTATCACTCCCCCTTAAAAAAAAGTTAATTATATTAATCTTTTTTTTCTAAGTAATTCGGAGAGGTGAGTCAAACTACATCGATATCTAGAAAAATAATTCATAGTTAAAATATTATACCATAAAAAGAAAATGAATATTAAATAGAAATCAAGACAACTAAACCATAGCATGCATTAAAGCATACATCCACAATCGACCTACTTTGGTACGATGTGGTGAAATTCAATGAAAAAAATTCAAAGAAAGTTGGAAATCAGAACCAAAAGAATTGTAAAACATCCAAGTTTCCAAAAGAAAACAACATAAAACTAAGACATGATTTCAAATGAAAAAAAGAAAAACAATGATGATGTGTAACAAATGACAAGTGAAATATAAACCGAAAAAATGAAATTAAAACACGCAAAGTGAATAAACAATGCATAATTCAACACGCTAAGAGAACAACACACTTAATGTTTCTAAAATTACTAAGGTGAACTAATCATCTATGAATATGAAGATCATGTACCATGAGTGGTAGATATTAGTATGAGGAGACACATATAAACTATAAGTGAATGTGAACTATACCATTACTTGAGAACTTAAATTGATTCTAACTAATCAATAAATTTCTTAATTAAAAACAGTCACTAATTACTCATTCATTTAATTGCTAACAGTCTTACTAAGTGTTCCTGTTATATTAAAAATCGTTAATAAAATATGAGAATCTGTTCATTTATTTTCCATGCACGATGAAAAAATATTTATTTAACACATTACGTAGTCCAGTATGTTCATTATGAATATTGACTATATCTGTATACAACAGACAACAGTGTTCCCGTACCAAGAAAATTGCAAGATCTAAAAAGTCATGTTTCAATGCAAACAATTAGTCTATCTTGATAGTAATGTCAGTACGAATGATCTTGATCCATACGAAGTCTGTATAGAGTTTAGGTAAAGAACATAGTTCCATGATCATCATATTCCAATTGAACGATTCTCTGTAGAGACGTTTACATTTCTGGAAGTTGTTCTGGTTCGACAGGTTCGCTCAGACAGCGTGACAAACAGTCCGCAAACACGTTTTTAACTCCAGGTATTGAACGAATTTCGAAGCTGTAAGGTTGTAAGGCTATAGCGTACCTTGTTGACTTTGAAAATTTAACGTCTTTCGTATTCAGAGCTGTGAGAGCCTTTTGGTCGCTTTCAACAATGAAATGACAGCCCAATAGGTAACGTTCTAGTTTTGTAATAGACCAGACTAATGCAAGGAGCTCTCTGTCCAGAACTGAATATTTCTGTTCGGTGGTCATCAATTTTCTCGAAACGTACATCATGGGGTGCAAGGTGCCAGAATATTCTTGCATCAAAACACCGGCGATCCCGTATGATGACGCGTCACTACGAAGAATAAAAATAAAGTTTTTGTTAGGCAACCTTAAAACTGGAGCTTGTGAAAAAAATCTTTTAATTTCATCTAACGCGATTTGATGATCGTTAGACCACTGAATTACGTTAGCTGTCCCTTTTCTCAACAAAGAAGAAAAAGGAGCAGTTATAGTAGACAAATGAGGGATAAACTTAGCATAGAACTGTATTAGTCCCAAAAGAGATCTAACTTGTTTTTTTGTCTTAGGTGCTGTGATGTTTAGAATTTTAGAGACATTACTGTCCTCTGTATACAGCATGCCATGACCAATACGGTGACCCAGAAAGGAAATGTCGTGAAAACCGACAAATGCCTTCGATGGCTTCGCTGTTAGAGTATAATCACGTAATGTAGACAGTAAAGAATTTAATCCCTGAATATGCTCATCCCATGAGTCGCTAAAGAGACAGATGTCATCAATGTAAGTAATGACATCGGGACAATGAGAAAGCACGCGACGCATCATGCGTACAAAGGTAGCAGGTGCGTTTACTAAACCAAATGGCATAAAATTCCATTGGAATAGACCACGTGGTGTCGAGAAAGCGGTGAGTGGTTTTGCTTTAGGTGTGAGTGGCACTTGCCAGTATCCCTTAGAAAGGTCAAATTTAGAGAAGAAGGTAGAATGTGCTAATTTGACCAATAAGTCTTCCAAGAGGGGCAAAGGTTCGGCATCGAATTTTGTCACTTTGTTTAATTTTCTGTAATCTACGCAAAGACGAATATTGTTATCTTTCTTTCTAATGATCACCATAGATGATGAGTATGGTGATGAAGATGGTTCAATTATATTTAATCGAAGCATCTCATCCAATTCCTTATCAACCTTATCACGAAAGTGTAAAGGGATAGGATATGGACAGACTAAAATAGGTGTATCGTCAGTCAAAAGAATATCATGTTGGATAACTGACGTATGACCTGGGATGTCAGTGAGAACATCCTCATACGAGTGCAGAATTGAAGAGACTTGCTGACGTTGATCAGCAGAGAGAGTAGAAGAAATAGTGACGTCATTCCAATTCTCAGTGGAATGAAGCGGTACAACTGGTATAGGCAATTGTACATCATCAAAAGAAGATTCTTCTTCTTGAATAACCGATAAATTAGAGTAGTGTTGAATAGGAGGGGTGGGATCGTCAGTTGCTTGGAACACTGACTGTAGATAATCAGGACGTGAGTAATACTCCTTCAACATGTTAATGTGGAAGGTTTTATGTTTGCCATTAATATCCACAATGTAGTCAACATCGGATATTCTCGAGATGATCCTAAAAGGACCTCTCCAAGTAATTAGAAGACGATTGTTATGAGAAGGTAATAGAACAAATGCTTCGTCACCAGGAAGAAGCTGGCGAAGACGTCTATACTTGTTTGCAAATAGACGAGCTTTTTCTTTGGCCTGTTCTGATGATGCAGTAGCTAATCTACAAGCATCTATGATTCTCTTTCTCAACGAGATAACATACTCATAAGAGGATTGAGTTTCCTCTTCCATATTTTCTTCAACCAGTAAGTCGTGAATTAACGATATCGGTCCGCGTGGTTGCATGCCAAAAACAAGTTGGAATGGAGAAAAACCAGTGGCTTGATTTTGTACCTCGCGATAAGCAAAAAGAGCAGCTGGCAGGACTCGGTCCCAATCCTGAGGGTGATCCTGAGTTATCTTACCTAAGAACTGCTTGAGTGTCCTATTCAGACGCTCAATTAACCCATTGGACATCGCATGATAGATCGAACTAAGAGATCTATCTATTCCTAACGTCTTCATAACCTGAGACATGGATTTGGAAATAAACTGGACACCATGATCCGATAAGATCTTACGTGGAAAACCAATGCGTGAAAAGATCAACATCAACGCCTCTGCTACACTAGCTGACGAAGTGTTCTTCAGAGGTATGGCCTCAGGCCAACGTGTACACATATCAATACAAGTAAGTATGTGTGTATGTCCTCTGGCAGATGGTAGCATCGGACCAATGATATCAATTGCCATTTTATCAAATGGTCTAATAGGGATATCCGCAGCCTGAATAGGAGCCGCATGAAATGGACCCCGTACTTTAACCTCTTGACATATCAAACATGAACGACAATAGAGAGTGACATCTCTATGGACGCCAGGCCAGTAGAATGCAGATAGCAATCTAGATTTGGTTCGCGAAAAACCCATATGGCCTGCGTATTGCGAGTCGTGTGCATGCTGTAGTATCCTAGCTCTCATAGCAGACGGGACTAGAATCTGTGAACGTAAGGATGAATCCTTGTCCCATATCAGCCTAACCAAAATACCATTTTTAAGAGCAAAGTCATGTCTAGATTTTGCATTTCTGGTGTTGGTATTATTTTTGTTCATAAATTGAAAAAATTTTTTAAAAGAATCATCATTGTTTTGTAAAGTCGCAAACATCTCCCGTGAAATAGGAGAATCATCATCAAAAGTGGCATTAACTGTAGGTTCAGCAGGTGTATCACGCGACATAACAGTAGCTTGCGCTCTAGTGACTACTGCATTTGCAGCCTGAATATGTCGTTCTTCCCATTCAGCAATTTGCTGAGGGGTACACTCTTTTATACCGTGTATTCGACCTAGTATCACGTCGCTAATCGGATTCTGAAGCAGGCACGCATGAATTTTCCCTGAAAAAAATGGTGTATGTAAATTAATTATAGCTGTGGGAAAGGTTTCCACAGTGCCTCCGAAGGTGACGCATTTCACAACATTGCCTGTAGCACACAATGGGTCGATCAGCGAAGTCCGTACACCGACTGTGCTACAACCTGAATCAAATAAAATAGAGCATGGAATGGAATTTACATATCCTCAATTAAATGTAAGACAACCCTGTCCCTGGTGTACTGACGCAGAAGTGGCCATGCAGACTGCAGGTAGACTAGGCAAAATATGTCCGCATCGCAGCGTCGTGATCGCCTTTGGCTGGAAAAGAGTCGTACATTCAGAACAAGCTTTTACCTGATTAAAATCAAGAGAACAAGACATGGCATTATGCGTATTAGCATCTTTATCTTGTTCATTGTTAGTCTGTGTATCTCTTAAAGCAATATTAGCATGTCGACGTGAATTGCTTGAAGATCTATCTCTTCGTCGCGATCGAATCTGACTATTGGCATTAACTCTTACAATCCGGCAAGCCCCGTGAAGTGGCGCGGGTTTAGTACCAATTTTACGGCTCGCCCCGTGAAGTGGCGCGCGACGGTAACGATAGCTAAACTAGCGCGTAAAAACGCGGTTTTAGCTCCCGTTTAGTAAGAGTTAAAATTGCTATAATTACTATTTCTGCCTGAGTTGGAATCTGGATGAGTATGCCAATTATTGTTCTCACTGTTGTGATTTTGGCCAAATGATCTATTCCAAGAACCCTGTCTATTTTGAGGATTTTGTGATTGTGATCGCCAATTTTGTTTATTATTGTTTCCTTGATTATATCTGAAATTATGGTTACCAAAATCTCGTGATCTATGAGATTGGCCCCAAGAAACATTAAATGGAGCAGATTGCTGGTATTGTTTCCCTTTATAAAAATTACCATTGTTAAAATTGTCATTACTTCCCTTATTAAAGTATCTATCGTTACTAATTGAACGATGGCGTGAAACGTTCTTCTGTTGCATAGCGAAAGCAACTGGTAACTCATTTTTGATCTGCGCGTTACTAATATCCATGTTTGGGTGAGCGGTGCAGAAATTTTTACAATGTTCTTCTAATTCTTTTATTGAAGAAGGTTTACGCTCGTGCAAAAATGACAGAAATGTAGGATTTACTGACGATAACACTTTATCGCGCAGTAATAAATCGAAAAGACCGTCATAAGACTTTTCTACCTTGGACAATTCAATCCATCTTTCCAAGGTTAGCCGTATTTGGGAAAGAAAGTCACTGAAGTTCTTTCCTGATTGTGGTAGTAAAGTTTTAAAACGCAATCTGTATTGATCCTCAGTCATTTGATATTTCCTAAGATGAGCGGCTCTAAGTGCATCATAATCATTTTTTTCATTAGCACTAGTTGTATGATATACCGCCATAGCATCCCCTGTAAGTAGTCTGGATAAATATGTACAATATAGTGTTTTATCCACGTTATAAGACCTACAAGTGGCCTCAAATCTGTATAGAAAGAATATTACGTCGTCGGATGGTGGATTAAATTTGGGTAATTTTAGGTGAACTTCCCTAAAATTATCATGTCTAGATGAAGATTGGACTTCATGAGTTTTCTGAGAATTAGCTTCATGAGCTAATTTAAATTGTTCAAATTCCATCTCCTTAATTTTTTGTTCATGCTGAACCTGAAGCTGATATTTTCTTGTATTTTCTTCAGCTATCAATGTCCTCTCTTCCATTTCCTTTTGCTTACATTCCATTTCAATTCTAAGTTGCCTTTCTTTTTAAGCAGCTTTTCTCTCGTTTTCTGTAGCCTCCAAACGAAGTCTTTTTTCATTTTTTTCAGCCTCCAATCTTTTCTGTTCTGTTTCACGCTGAAATCGTTTTTCCTCTAATTCAGCGGCTAATTTCATTTTTTTTCTCATTTTCTACAGCCTCAAATTTTACATTTTCTAGTCTTAGAGTTTCCAACTTCTGAGCCTTTTCATATTCTGAAAGTGCGAATACTTTTACCTCTTCAGGAGTCATCTGAAGGGCTTTAGCTCGTTTAATAAAATAATCAAGTGAATACATTATGATTAATAAGTAGTCACTATACTCTTTCCTTCTTAAATGAAAATTAATTAATGTAGATTAATTTTTCTTATCACTATAATGAGTGATAATCGTTCCTGTCCAAGAACGGTAAGAAATTCATATAATTATCAATTATATTATTAATCAATACAATTAGTTATATAATGTAATGTTAAGACAAAAGCTAAAGACAATTACGACAATGGTGACAAGACAAGATAGTTAATGACACATGAAAACATTTGCAGAAATCAAAAAAGTTAGAATGAAAAAATAAGAAATAATTTTGCAAAAAATGCAATGATAACTGCAATAGACCAATAAACAAGACAATGAACAACACAGTGTATAAACATAGGTTTGTAAAAAAATCAACGATAGTTAGGTGAGAATGGACCAATGTTACAAACAAGATACATCATAAAACCAAAGTACGAATAAAAATAACTACGAAAACTACACTGAAAACTTGACAATACAGCTAAATAGACAGGTGTCACAGACCACCAGACACAGTGGACCTAGAATCCTTCGACACACAGGTGTCGGAACATTCCACTGCGGGAAGTCTGCAAATAAACCTATAAGACTAATTATGAAGGCCCTGAGATGAACCTGGGATGTACCCTTCATAATTCACCTGCCCAACCTCCCACGATAAACATAAAACATAGAACAAGCAACTCACATGAATAATAAGTGGACATAATAAGAAGATAAGGCATAGCTAAACGTAATACAGTGTAACAACGATACTACGTTTATACTTATCTCGCGCAAGAAAAAATAAAATGCCTCGTCTCTGTAGGTGTACGTATGAGAAATCGCAATACTTCTTCTTGAGTAAACAATGCTTGTATACGACACTGAGGACTGAAAGATGAGGTCCAACGTAGTCCTTGACCTTGAGACAGCCGTTATCCGGAGTACGTATAAAGTCTGCAAATTCACGTATCGTAGTATACTGTAGAATTACAGGAGGTCGTTCCCTGATTGAATCCAGCGTAATTCAAGATACACTGTGCCGCCATATTGTTGGAGTCGGAATTTCTTAATGTTATTACGTTTGAAGGTATTGACGATGATGGGTGAAATTGCCAGTTCGTGCTATTAACGCGAATTCTAATTCAAACTTCAAGTATGTCAATTCCGAACTTTGCAAACTGAAGTATACTGCCAAGGCGGGTCATAAAGTTCAACAAATTTATTCACACACACGATTCACAGTTACGAACATGGTATTCAATAGCAGACTAGACGTTTGATACATGGACGATCAATAATAAAATAGGCTGATGCAAATCTGGCATAATGTTCCTAATGGCAATATACGTCTTTCCGGTCAGTTCCATTATCAATATTCTTCCTTGCTAAACTAAAGTTCATACAATTAATCTGTCTTTATGATAGTTTCAAAGGCATCGGCCGTTGACCTTCTCCAAGGATATCGGTCATCATATACATCTCTAATAATACTCGAACATGCATCCATAAATACTGTCCTACTCAATTGACGCTTTCAATAAAATTCTCAGACAGTTGATTAATCATCAGATTCAAACATTTCTTTATCAAGATAAATACAGGTTAGATACTATCCTTGGCTAACCTCTCCATACGTGCCAAGACCAAGATGTCGGCACTTCATAATACATTTTTTTAAGATCCATCTTTATCATACTTTCGCTCGTAGAATTATCACTACGTTTCATAAGTGAAGCTAACAGCTCAGCTGATCCATTCATGAAATCCAGACGTGTGGATTCTAGCTAGATGCCAGCAAGAGTGGAGACATCACTAAAATCATATATAATATATCTTATTAATATCTGGGTGTGAGACTTACGTATACCACATTGACATGAGCTTCTGATAAGAAGGCCAGTCCTCCATTATCGAAATAATTCCCACTGATAAGGGACACAATATAATAAATACGGACCATCAGTCCGGCTCGACCCTTCAACCTCACTCTCTGACGTCATCTCCCGATCTTAGAAACCCGTGCGCTATGAGTCTCTCATACACTGCCTAGTGCACACACGTGCGTGATAAATCATACGCACAAATAATATTCCTATCATAAGAATGGTGCGTAATCTTTTAACACAGGCAGGACTTAAAACTGCCATCTATGTAAAAGTACGCAACACCTAGAAAACATATTGCAACACTACAAGATGTTCATTATCTGCTTCAAGTTTTTATGGCTTTCTACTCTGCTAGATAATGAGGCTGCTGATCCTAAGCCCAACCCTCCTTAGTTGGCTCTTATGACACGATTAGTAGATCACAGTGTTTCTACTGTTAGCTCCCCTTGTGGACCCCAGCGACATGAAAGGGTTGGAATGAACTAAATGAATGCCTATGCTCCACAGGGAGCTGCAAGGTAAAGAAGAAAAAGATAGAGATAATACACTACCTCTTCCCAAAAAATTAATTAAAAAATACGGGAACATGAGCATACCCAAGAACTAGAAAGTGGGATGCATACTTAAACTGCCCATGAAAGAACAACTATCACGGCAATGGCATTCTGTTTAGAATGCTGCAAGACTACATCAAATAAGGTTTAAATGGCAAGCTCAGGGAGGAACAAGCAGGCTTGTGTAATAACTGGTAATTTTTGACCACACTGTGAGTATTATGGAGCAATTAAATGATTGGCAGACTGTTGCTGTCATTTTCGACGGAGTCATCTGTCAAGTTATTTGCTTATGTTTGTATCATAAGTATAATTGTGTCTTTACCTGCGATGTCAGGTTGATTAGGGGTTGTCTTCCCTTGTTTATTCATTCATTGTGTTTGACCTGTAGGGTCAGAGGTTGTCAGTTCGGGCGTAGGCCTATGGGAAGGTTTTTTAAGCGGGAGTGAGATATACTTCCGGGAAGCCGGGAGGTCCTGTTTTTCTGAAGGGACCAAGAGTCCATTGTTTTTCGGGGAGAATCTTCGAAGTAACTGCTATGGCAGTTTTCCCCAGTGAATCTCTGTGCGTCGGGATGACGACAGAATTCCTTGTGTAGTTCTGAGGATTCATTTACCAGGTAATACCGACCTTTATGCATTATTACGCTTTTCGGTGGCAGAACATGTAAAGGATTACCTAGGGTGAACAGCAGTTCACGGATCCGCCATTTCAGAACTTATATATTTGTGCTCGAGGTAGCCATCCAAGACTGTTAGTCTTATATTGTCCAGAAATCCAGTGACGAAGATATATTGTGGGAGCCGCAGATTGGCGGAACTTCTATCTACAATAAGTATTACTGCAGGGTTGATGATAACCTATTTAACAGAAGTACACGGCCGACGTTAGGACGAGGCCTGTGCTTCCGGCTATTATACTACAGCCTGATATGTGCAATTGGCAGGGAGTGCCAAGTTGCACCTGTGTGTCAAGGTAACTAAGGCATCTGACGCGTTTAGTCAGAGACGCCAAGGGCGACGCTACGAACTGTCATTATTGAAGAACTTTGCTATTGACCATGCACGTCTATTCTGATGTTTACCTTTTTGAATGCCAAATGTATACCTATCGATGTCAGGTCAGCATGACCTTGTTACACTGACTGTTCCTGTTGATATTATGTGTGTTCCCGTCAATAAATGTCTTGAAACATGCCTGCAGTGTCAAAGCATCCTTGATTACTGCATGTGAGAGTATGGGTTGCAGGATCTACATCTATACGAGCCTAAACACATTCGCGTCTTCATTCGCACCCACACTCAATTCATCATACGCTCGCACTACACATCTAACAACATGTATACTGTCTTGGGCCAGTGATCACCTCAACAAGAAAAAAAGACAGTTACATTTCTGGTGGACCAGTTACGTGGGCTCTTATGATACATTTCTTGTCGCCAATGTGGCCTAGAAACTTACATTTCTGATGGACCAGACCTGTGGGTTTAAAAAGAACAGAGCGAGCATTTGACATTATTGTTGACATTTATGGATCCAGAAATTTACATTCCTGGTTGGCTGTTACATGTATGATGTCTCCAGTTTTGTCGAGAAAGTTACAAGAAGGACAAGTACACATTACACTTCTGATCTGTGGGTCTAAGCTACACACGGGACAGCCGTAACACAGCACTAATTCTACACTTGCAAGTTTTGGCTACAACAGGACAGATATAGGTCATCAACGGTTGACACAAATAAACAGTACGAGCATTTATATTATAATGCTACATAAAGCATAACAAGACAAGTACTGAAGTGAACTACTAGGCATTTGCTACGTGGACCATAACTGCATAGAAGGCGGGTTCCTATTGTAAACAGTACTGCGGGTTGTGACACGTTTCATTCAACAACAGACTTTTCTAGGTCAGAGCATTCAAGCTACATTGTTGGAGGTCAAGTGTCTGTAAACAGTACGTGAAATTGTAAACATTCAATGTGCAAGCCCTAATTTGAGAAGGTCATAGTAACTTTGGTTCGTGAATACCACTTTATGTTACAGTGGATTTGACGTTCAGTGCGCGTTTGACATTTCGTTTCTGTGTTCGCAAGGAGCAAGAAATTTATTTTAGTTTCAGCTGTGACTGAACTTGTTCTGCAACACATTGAAATTGATTGCTATATGTTTATGTCACTTCTACTGTTTTTGGTGTATTTTTCTGCGGGTTTTTCGGTTGGTGGGTCTTACGGTAAATGTGCCACTTGATCGAGGCTTACTGTAAGCGGTCTGTAGGTGCAAATTTTCTTAATTTGGAAATTTGCTAGTGACAATTGGTCGCTATTGATGTTAGCTGTGATGTAATTGTACTTAACGTTGTTTTTGTAATATTTTGTCTGTTTTTCAGTTTTGATTGTCGATTTGTTTTGTTTGTATTCTGTAGGTCTCTCCTTTCTTGTGTATTTCTCTACACATTTTTGGTTAAAACAGTGTTGCCATTTGTATTGTTTTGTATTTTTGTCTTTGTATTTTTTTTTTGGTTGTACTACATTACTGTCATGCACAGTCTACATACACATACTTGGTCATGTTTTGATATTATTGATAAGGTAGACTCTTCATATAGAGTTTGTTAAATAATATTATATAAGATATTTATACAAGTTCTTTATAAAAAAGACTTGTGCCCATAGTGAGTGGGATATAAGGGAATTTTTTTTTCCCACAGGTACTCAAGTGATTTTTTGGGTACATTATAAACAAGAGGAACATACAAAGTCTTTGTCTAAGACTAAGACAGTAAAATAAAGTGAAGTGAGTATACAAGTCTATCATTTCAGACTTGTCTCCCATTGAAGTGGGATAAGGTAATTTATTTAATTTTTTTTCAGGTTTCTGATCTCATTAGACAGAATGTCTACATTGGATTTCTTCATCCAGCAAGGGTTGACCCTTGGTAAGTCTGGTAAAGAATTGGAAGAATATTCATCTGCTCAATTCGCCATTGCATTAAAGTCAGAAGAAAAGAAACAAAAAGAGGAAATTAAATTGAAAGCAGAAGCTGAACTAAAGAAGCTAGAAGCTGAGAATAGAAGATTAGAACTTGAAGAAAGAAGGTATCAAAGAGAGGCTGAGGAGAGAAAAGCTCAAGCTGCTGCTGAGGAGAGGAAAGCTCAAGCTGCAGCTGATGAAAGAAAATTCCAGATGGAAATGGAAGACAAAAAAATTCAAGCTCAAGCTGCTGCAGAGGAAAAAAAACTTCAAGCTGCTGCAGAGGAAAAAAAACTTCAAGCTGCTGCTGAGGCTGAAATTAGAAAAATGGAACATGAGGAAAGAAAACAGAGATGGAACTTGATGAAAAACTCGCAATTTTGGAGTTAGAGAAATTGAAATTGGCGAGTACGGGTGCTCAGCAAACAACTTCGAGTACGACAAAGGAGTTTGTTAGTAGGATTAAATTGCCTCATTTCAATCCTTTAAAGGATGACGTAGCAGATTATCTAGATAGATTCCAATTTTTGTGCGATACGCATAACATAAAAAAGGAAAAATATGTTGAACAACTGATGCCATTTTTTACAGGTGACACAGTGACTACTCTTATGACAATAGACGAACATGAGAGGACTAATTATGATGTTGTCAGGGCAGCATTGCTAAAAAAATACCAATTAAAACAAGAAGACTATCGTCTTCGTTTTAGGACAATGTTGCCAGAAAATGGAGTAGATTTCTCTGATTTTGTTACAAAGATACGTCGTACATTTACACGATGGGTTGAGTTGTCTCAGATTGAGAAAACATATGAAGGTCTAATGGACTTATTATTGCGAGATAAGGTTTTGTCATCTGTTAATGATTCTTTTCTTGCATTCCTTCATGAGCGTAAGCCTAAAAACTTAAAAGAAATGGAGGAATACTGTTGTCAGTATGCCACAGCACATCCCCATGCTACAGTTAGCAATTCTAAAGTGAAAGAAGGGTTGCCAGCTGCTTCGGCAACACCATATGGCCCTAATTTCAGAAAAAAATTTCAGGGTGCTCAACAAAATTGGAATAGGGGAAGTAATCAAAATTACACTCAGAAGCGGAGTAATCCAACACATGATGGTTCTTCGTCTATGCAGTGGAGACAAGATGGTAGTTCTCGTAATTTTAGTGGTAATAATTTGAGACACTTTCGTAAAGGCTATCCAAATAATAACTATTCAAATTTTCGAGGTAATCATTCTCGACGTCAAGATTATGACGATGGTGAATTTAGAAACCGGGATTCAAACCGGAATGATGATTACAATAGGCAATATGATCACAATTACAGGGGAAATGATAGTCGAAATAATTACAGGGGAAATGATAGTCAAAATAATTACAGGGGAAATGATAATCGAGGTAGACCTAGGTTTAACAAAAAAAGACCTTACCAACAGGCAAACTCTGCGCAACAAGAGTTTGATGGAGCCTGTAATACAGTAAATGATAGTGGTAACTCTAGGGCTATCACTGGTTGTGCTTTCGATTTTGGGAGAGCAACTGAATGCCCCCAATGCTTAACATTGTTTGACTCATCAACTGTATCTACGCTAAGTTGTGGTCACCCTCTTCCTGCTCTACCTGCTACAGTTGCGCATGATGGGAGAGGATCTCTCATCTTACATAAAGGTCTAATAAATGATAGGCTAGTCTCAGTACTTTTCGATTCGGGATGTACTACCGTCGGGGTTAAGGAGTCTCTGATAGATCCTTGCTGTGCCACTGGAAAAACAATCAAATGTGTTACATTTGGTGGTACTATGGAAAGCTATCCTACTGCTATTATTAGGATTGACACTCCTTTCTTCACAGGAGATGTCCATGCATGTCTTCTTCCTAATCCTATTGCGGATCTTATAATCGGTCGTATTCATGGGGTTAAGGAATGCACCCCGCAACAAATTTCTAGTTGGGAAGAAAGAAACATTCAAACGGTCAATGCAGTGGTGACAAGAGCTCAAGCTCTTAATCCCCCAACTTCATCTGATAATAGTAATGAAGTTGATAGCCAAGACGAGCACTTGGTGATTTCCCATGACTCGTTTGTTAAACGTCAAGAAGAGGATCCTTCTTTGAAGAAATACTTCCTTCTTGCAAAGAAAGGGGATCCCAATCAAAATACGAATCACAAATCGTATATCACTATGAAGAATGGTATATTGGTACGAATGGTACAACACTCGGACAAGTCTATGCACTCGCAAATTCTTGTGCCTAAGTGTATGAGAGCCTTAATTCTTCGGCATGCACACGATTCTCAGTGTGCGGGACACATGGGTTTTTCCAGAACTAAAACTAGAGTCCTTGCGTCATTCTTTTGGCCATTCGTGAATAAAGACATCCGAATTTATTGCCGATCTTGCAAAATTTGTCAAGAGGTCAAGTCTAGGGGTCCGAGACATGCTGCTCCTATTCAGGCTGCAGATATTCCGATTCGGCCGTTTCAGAAAATGGCTATAGACATCATTGGTCCGTTCAAAATTAAGTCAGCCAGAGGACACCAATTTATCCTCACTTGCGTGGACATGTGCACGCGTTGGCCAGAGGCTATTCCTCTGAAGAGCATATCAACTGTCGATATCGCTGATGCTCTTTGGCTCGTATTTTCTCGTCTGGGATTCCCCGGAGAAATACTGTCGGATCACGGCACTCAGTTAATTTCGGACGTTATGTCTCAGGTAATGGCTACGCTAGACATTAAAAGGTCTCTCAGTAGTATTTATCATCCAATGTCCAATGGATTGGTAGAACGTCTTAACAGGACACTAAAGAACTTACTTGGCAAGATAACGGAGGATCATCCTGAAGATTGGGACAGGGTTTTACCTGCAGTCCTCTTTGCCTATAGAGAGGTTCCCAACGAGCATACAGGGTTTTCTCCTTTCGAACTTGTCTTTGGCGCGCAACCGCGCGGGCCAATGTCCTTGTTACACGATTTGATAACTTCCGATAATATTGACGATGATACACAATCGTCATATGAATATGTTATAGCTCTTAGAGAAAAGATTATCGAATCGTGCAGGTTAGCAACTTCATCTTCCGAATTTGCGAAAGAAAAAGCTAGGCGATTTGCTAATAAGAAAAGACGCCTACGTCAACTTTGTCCTGGAGACAAAGCATATGTCTTACTGCCCTCAAGAGAGAATAGACTTCTCATTTCTTGGAAGGGTCCATACACTATAGTCTCGAAAATTTCTGATGTCGACTATATTGTCGATGTGGATGGAAGGCATAAAACCTTCCATATAAATATGCTAACAGAGTTTATTGAACGTCCAGACTATTTACAGCCTATTTTTCCAGGCGACGGACGACTCTCCAGTTCAACATGGTCACATCTCATCCCTGTCTGTTATACAGGATGAGGAAACTATTTTTTCTGACGTGAACTTACCTCTTCCAGCGATTCCACTTACTTCAACGGAATCGTGGAGAGACGTTACAGTCTCTTCCAACTTGTCTTTTGAGGAACAACGTCAAGTATCCTCTACGTTACAATCATATCAGGATGTCCTTACCGACATTCCTGGACACACAGATGTCATAGAACATGACATCATACTTACTGATCGTAATCCGATCAGAGTAAGACCATACCCAATACCTATTCATTTTCAAGCACAAGTCGAGAAAGAATTGGATGAAATGATTCAACTACAAATAATTGAACCATCCACTTCAGCTTATTCTTCGTCGATAGTTATTGTTCGAAAGAAAGACAATAACATACGTCTTTGCGTTGATTATCGCAAATTAAATCAAGTTACGAAGTTCGATGCTGAACCTATGCCGTTATTAGATGATCTACTTATTAGACTTTCTAAAGCTAAATTCTTTACTAAACTAGACTTGTCGAAAGGTTATTGGCAAGTCCCACTGACGGAACACGCCAAACCTCTCACTGCTTTTTCGACACCTAGGGGTCTGTTTCAATGGAATTTTATGCCTTTCGGGCTTATGAACGCCCCAGCGACTTTCGTACGCATGATGCGACGAATTCTATCAGATCGTGCAGATGTCATTGCATATTTAGACGACATCTGTCTTTTCAGCGATACTTGGGAAGAACACTATGTGGGTCTGAAGGAATTGCTATCTACTCTACGTGAGCATAGTTTGACTGCTAAACCCTCTAAAGCTTTTGTTGGGTTTAGTGAAATTTCCTTCCTAGGTCATCGAGTTGGTCATGGTCTGTTGAAGACAGAGGACCAAAACATTTCAAAGATATTAAATATCTCGGTTCCGAAGACAAAAAAGCAAGTGCGTAGTCTCTTGGGATTGATACAATTCTATGGAAGATTCATTGAGAATCTGTCCTCCATTATGGCACCACTTTCAACGTTATTGAAAAAAGGTTCTCCTAATATGGTGCGTTGGTCCCAAGAATGCCAATCTTCATTGGATCAGGTTAAGAATTTGTTCTCATCTCATCCTATCTTAAGACTACCGACGATTGATAAGACTTTTGTCCTTCGTAGTGATGCCTCTTCCACTGGCATTGGAGCGGCACTAATGCAGGAATATTCAGGAACTCTGCATCCTGTAATGTATATTTCTAGGAAGCTGAATGCGGCAGAAAGGAATTACTCGGTTTTGGACCGTGAATTGTTGGCTATGGTTTGGTCCATTCTTAAGCTACAAAGGTTCCTTCTGGGCGCGCATTTCTTTATGGAAACCGACCAAAAAGCTCTTACGGCTATGCAAAGTAAGGATTTGAAGAGCTCGAGATCTACTCGTTATGCTATTGCTCTTCAGCCTTTCCATTTCACGGTGCGAGCTATCCGTGGTTCGGATAATGTGATGGCGGACATATTGTCTAGATGCCCACATGATTCCAGTTAAATCTTGTGTCCTAGTTTTTCCTGATATATTTTCAGACTTAGGTCTGTCCTTAATATCATAATATGTTGTAATACAAATGTATTTGGATGATGTTTAGATAATTTAACAAATTTCATTTTGTCCATCCATCAGTGATATGTTGCTAAAATAGCATTGACATTTGTATATTGCTATGATTATATTATTTAGTAATGTTTGATATATGATTGGTATTGCCAGCAACTTAGGTTTCTTGAATGGTATCCCTTAGTTTGTTTGGTTTAAAGGAAATATTTTCTCCTATGTTGGGAGATGATTTGTACCCTCTTCTATTGTACCTGATATTAGGTTCATTGTTTGCATGAGCACAGAAGTGATACTGGTGCTATCTTGCTCATGAACATATTAAAAAAAAAAAATTGCATTTTTTTTTTTTACAGGGGGGTGGTAGTAATGTTGCTGTCATTTTCGACGGAGTCATCTGTCAAGTTATTTGCTTATGTTTGTATCATAAGTATAATTGTGTCTTTACCTGCGATGTCAGGTTGATTAGGGGTTGTCTTCCCTTGTTTATTCATTCATTGTGTTTGACCTTTAGGGTCAGAGGTTGTCAGTTCGGGCGTAGGCCTATGGGAAGGTTTTTTAAGCGGGAGTGAGATATACTTCCGGGAAGCCGGGAGGTCCTGTTTTTCTGAAGGGACCAAGAGTCCATTGTTTTTCGGGGAGAATCTTCGAAGTAACTGCTATGGCAGTTTTCCCCAGTGAATCTCTGTGCGTCGGGATGACGACAGAATTCCTTGTGTAGTTCTGAGGATTCATTTACCAGGTAATACCGACCTTTATGCATTATTACGCTTTTCGGTGGCAGAACATGTAAAGGATTACCTAGGGTGAACAGCAGTTCACGGATCCGCCATTTCAGAACTTATATATTTGTGCTCGAGGTAGCCATCCAAGACTGTTAGTCTTATATTGTCCAGAAATCCAGTGACGAAGATATATATTGTGGGAGCCGCAGATTGGCGGAACTTCTATCTACAATAAGTATTACTGCAGGGTTGATGATAACCTATTTAACAGAAGTACACGGCCGACGTTAGGACGAGGCCTGTGCTTCCGGCTATTATACTACAGCCTGATATGTGCAATTGGCGGGAGTGCCAAGTTGCACCTGTGTGTCAAGGTAACTAAGGCATCTGACGCGTTTAGTCAGAGACGCCAAGGGCGACGCTACGAACTGTCATTATTGAAGAACTTTGCTATTGACCATGCACGTCTATTCTGATGTTTACCTTTTTGAATGCCAAATGTATACCTATCGATGTCAGGTCAGCATGACCTTGTTACACTGACTGTTCCTGTTGATATTATGTGTGTTCCCGTCAATAAATGTCTTGAAACATGCCTGCAGTGTCAAAGCATCCTTGATTACTGCATGTGAGAGTATGGGTTGCAGGATCTACATCTATACGAGCCTAAACACATTCGCGTCTTCATTCGCACCCACACTCAATTCATCATACGCTCGCACTACACATCTAACAACATGTATACTGTCTTGGGCCAGTGATCACATCAACAAGAGAAAAAAGACAGTTACACAGACACCTATAAATCAGATGTGATAGCATAGACTACACTGTCATGTTAAAAATCTTAAGACATCGTGGGATCCCTGAGAAATTTCATAAAAACATTCAAGAATCTTATCAAGATACCACTCACAGAATTATCCACATAGGCAAACTCTCAGAACCCTTTACAATACACAGCGGCATTAGACAAGGGTGTCTGCTTTTACTACTGATTTTCTTGATCAGCTGACTGAAAAAGTTCAAAAGATTGCCTATTTGGGAAATAACATTGGCAATAAGAGAGGAACTGAACACATTAACGCTGTTAAGATTAATAGATCCAGCTGAAAAGCAAACAAAGACTGGTGACGATGACAAAGTTTTGACAGTACACAATTTGCAAGAAATTAGTCATCTAAAGAAATGGCTGTATAAATGTGTCAAAGTCCACAACTTTCTTAACCTCATTATGAGGAATGGCATTGTTGCTGGTCTTAAAACTTCTATGTATTATGAACCTACAGATGCTCATAAATTTCTCCTTCACATTTCTCTTGTTCTAATAGGTGTAGAGATTCTATTCCTTTCTTTAAGCTTCTCCATTACTTTTAGATAAGTCATAATGAAGATGACTTCTGCGAATGAGATTAAAAGATGCTTGAGCTGCTTTCATCAATATCTACGCACTGTGCGTGATTTATCAGACACTCTCAAATGCATTAAACACATCACTCACCAAATGGCACTCAATGAAAAACCAGTTCCAACTCTGGATAGGCCAAAACTTGTCTGAACTTTCTATCCTCATTGTTTGGCAGTGAAAAAATATTTTGTTTCATCATTAGCCTATACTTCGTTCTGACTCTGATGCGCCTGAGGTATTCCATGATATGCCTTTGGTAAGGCATGGATGGTGACACAACAAGAGAAATTCATACTAGAATTGCTTTGGCAGCTAGCGCCTTCAATAGATTATCTAACATTTGAAATTACGATCACTGAATATACATACCAAGCTTCATCTGTTTAATTCAAATGTTATCTCAGTGTTAACATACGGCTGTGAAAGTTGGAAAATAACAAAATCATTGGAGAACAAGCTGAATACATTTGAGAACAAATGTCTTAGAAAACTCATGAACATCAGTTGGAAAGAATTCAAGACTAATCGACAAATAAGAGAAGACTCTAAGCAGAAATATGTCTCCGACTGTATAAGGAAAAGACGATGGTCATATATCGGTCATGTCCTACGAATGCAAAACAACAGAATACCACTGCAGGCGCTCACTTGGGTTCCTGAGGGTAAGAGGAAAAAAGGAAGACCAAAAGAAACACTGAGAAGAACAATAATAAGAGAAGGAAGAATGTTGGGCCTAAATAATGTGCAAGAGTTAAGAGGAGTGGCGTCACAACGAACAACCTGGAGAGCACTGGTTTCTGCCTTATGCGCCGTGTTTGGCGCTTAAAGAATTTATTATTATTATAGGGATTTCAGTGACATTCTAATTCGCAGCTGCTTAATGAGCAATCTTCTTCTTCTCTTCTTCCGTCCTTAGCCACCGACCGTCAAAGCAGTCAGTGGCCATTACGCCTAGTGGCGTCTTAGGGCAACAGCAGATAGGTTTTCTTTGCCATTGTTTCCCATCACACCTATTGGCGTCTTTAGGGCAACGGCAAATCAATCCATCTGCTGCTGTTTCCGTAATCGAAGTGACTGGCAAACGGGTGATCAGCCCGTTGGAATCACGCACACTGTTGATTAATGAGCAATAGCCCTACACATATTAGTACTAAGGTTTATCATCAAAGTGTAGTACTTGTCCTTTTGTGTGTTCCAAATGCAAACTATTTTAATTTATGAAAATCATCTTTATTTTTAAGGAGGCCTTTGTAAATGAATTCAGAAGTCTCATCTACACTATTTTTTGTAGAAGGTGTAACACTACTTACATTGGAGAAATACACAGGCATTTATTTAGATATCATGTGTCAGACACTTTTCATAAGGTCCTGACTATTTCAGAACATTTGATATTCAAGTAACTTCTCCCCCCCCCCCCCCCACCCCCTCTATTACCCTTAACTCTATACATAATCTACAACTTACATGCTGAGGTTTCCATTACAGCATTCTATATGCCTAGAAATCTTACTATACAGCTAAATAAGATAAAAATAACTACATAAGTAAGTGCAGTAGTGAAGTCCAAGACTTTAAATAATATAAGAGATACAGCGACAAGGAACTGTGAGGAAAAGTTAGATTATCAGCACTCAATCCATAAGCTATTGTCATCTGAACCGCTTAGAGCAAATTTAGAAGAAATGCTTCTTCCAGCTTATGAGGTGCATTATTACAATGCATAAACATCTGCTTACTGACTTGGAACTTTTGAAATCTAACTTCACTTGTCACCTACGTCAAGTGACTTCTTCATGCACCGCTGCGTTCCCTCTTATCCATGACACTAATAGGAAGCTTTACACTCTGTTAAGCAGGCATAAAAAATAGAAATTGTGTCGCCTCCGTCCTCATCCTCCTTCAGTATCTTCAGTATCCTCTATTCAGGCCTCTAATTACAAACTAAATTTATTTGCATTCCTCCTGATTTACAACTATCTCTTGATGAACTGTCTGTCCTTAGTTAAAATTCTCAAGTTTGTTCCTCTTTGTTCTAAAGTTGACAAATATTCTCTGCTTCTAAATGTTCACCATTTCCACCGCCATATCAGCCTTAAATATAACCATTTTAATGGCAATCTTCTTCTTCTTCCTTGTTCGTAGTCAGACCTCACATTTATGACTCTAATAAAGGCAGTAGTCAACTCAAGGTTCCCAACATCTCCAAACAGTTTTTCGATGACAGAAGTGGGTTGTTGCCATATGCTACTATGTTCATTTCTGTAGGTTGGGCAGTACTGCAGCAGGTGTTCGACTGTCATTGGGCTGGTACCGCAGGTGCAGAGATCTGTTGCACCAATTTTGTATTTGTGGTATAGATGGTATCTCAATCTGTTGTGTCCAGTGCGTAGTCGAAAAATGATGACCTGTTCTTTCCTGGATAGTTGATGATATGCATCATTTTTCAAATGGCCCGGGTGCTCTCTTTCCCATTTGGACTTGAATGTAGCCTTTATAGTAGTCTTTGCCATTGCGTAAGTTGTCTCTATATCATTTTGTTGTAAGGCACCTTCTTCCTTAGCAAGTTTGTCTGCCTTCTCATTTCCTGGTATGTTGCAATGGGCTGGTATCCACTGGATAGTGCACTTGTTGAAGCATTTGGCCAGTCTTTCAAGGGAGATTATCAGATCTTTCAATCCTTTAGCTTGGTGGCTCTTCAGCGCTGTTATTACTGAGAGGGCATCTGTAAAGACTACTATCTGTTTTTCTGCCTGTGCTTTGCATTCAATAAGAGTTTCCGCTGCCTGTTTCAGGATTTCTGCTTCAGCACTGAAGTTATTGCAGTATTTGCCAGTGGCAACTGCCATAGAGTGGATTCTATTCTTTAATTTTATGAGGATGCCGGCACCCCCATTTTCAACTGCATTTTTTGCTGAACCATCAGTATATGCATGTGTCCAAAGCTTTGCTGGGAATTTTTGGTCAATATACTTGGTTGCTATGCACTTTCTTTGTGTTTCTGTCTGTGTTCCCTTATTTTCAATGCCTAGAATATCAGATTTTAACTCAGGAAAGCATCTTATTTTCCACAGTGGGATAGTTGTGCTTGTTGGTATTTTCTTTGCAACTGAGCTTGCTAGCATGGTATTTTTGCTAATTTTTTCTTTTGCTTGGGCCACAAAGTTAGTTCGCTTGAGCCTGCCTCTTCCTAGCATATTCATTCTTTGGAACATGGGGTGTCCTTCGAGTCTCTTAAATTTTTCGGCCTGTTGTAGGACTCTGCTGTCACGTCTATCCTCCATTGACTGTAGCCCTATAATGCTTTCCATATGGTTGATTTTTGTGGACTTTAAGGCCCCTGTTATAATACGTGCTGCTTGGTTTTGGAGTCCGTTTACTCTGTCAAAATTTGACTTTGCTGCCGTCGACCAAGCCGTATTCCATAGCAGGTCTGACTATGCCTGTGTACAGCTTTTTGAGGATATTCTCATCAGCACCCCATGTGGTACCAGCTAACTTTTTCATGATGGCCAAGCGAAGTTTTGCCCTTAGCTGTATTTTGGTTATCTGTGATTTCCACGTCATTCAGCGGTCTAGTGTGATTCTTAAGTATGTTGGTGTTTCATCTTCTCGTACTGCTTGCCCATTTAGATGTAGCTTTGCTTGCTGTGGTTTATTTGACAAGGTTAAAGGCAATGATTCTGACAGGGTTTCTAATACTGATGATGATATATTTCGTCATTTTGACAGATCCAACCTTGAATTATAAATTGTCAATACATTACATGACACTGCTCTACCCCATCTCTGTCGATCTAACCTCACAACTTCTGAATGGCGAGCATTGTCACTCCTTAACTCTTTAAGTCCCAATCGACTTTATATATCCTCAGGGGTTAGACGCGCTTGGCCCAATCAACTTTATAAAGCGTTTAGTATATGTGCCTCTGTTTGAGACTGTTTCTAATTATAACTACCCACAAACCACCCAAAACGTCATTTCCAACTGCAAGTACATTCTTTTAAATCCCACATGTGTTTACGAGTGAACGTGTTTCTGTTTTGAGATATTTATTTTAAAATGCACTGGGGTGGCCATTTTTGCTTGGGCCAAACCAACTTTTTTGCTTGGGACTGAAAGAGTTAAAAAAACGTGATGACATTATCATTAAACCTGCAGACAAGGGTGGCGCTGTGGTTGTTTGGTGTAAGGACTTGTATGTTAAGTAAGGAGTTACACAGCTTAGCAACACCACCTTCTACTCATGTTGTTCGAATGATGCTACAGTTTGCAATAACCTTACTGTTTATAAGACTATCTGTGGTCTCATCCGCAATGACCTCCTTCCTTCTGGTGCTTTATCTCTTCATATTTTTGACAGCAGTCTAGGCAAACCTTCCTTGTATATGCTTCCTAAGGTGCATAAAATTGATAATCCTGGTAGACCTATCATTTCAGCCTGCTCTTATCCCACTGAACGTATTTTTGGATTTCTAGACAGTATTTTCCGACCCTTAGTCGCTAATATACCTACTTGATGGACACTATTCATGCTATTAATACTTTTGATTCCATTAGATTCAAGCCCGACCATACTTACTGACTTTTCCTTTAAGATGTTTGTTCACTCTCCACTTCTATTCTAAATTCTGATGGGCCTAAGGCACTTCCGTTTTTCTTGATCAACATACTGATCCTACTATCAGTACAGGTCCTCTTCTTCACCTTGCTGAATTGGTTCTCAATCTTGATTCTTTTGAATTTGATGGCACATTTTTTGACCACATCAGTGGCGTTGCTGTGGCACAAAAATGGGCCCGAGTTACGCTTGCCTGTTTATGGGCCACCTTGAATATGTGGTTTTTCAAAGCTATGATGGCTTGATACCAAAGTTTTACCGTCACTACATTGATAATGGGATTGGAGTGACAGATGTGTCAGAGGGAGACCTCAATAAATTTATTGACAACATAGTAATTCTGTCATCAAATTCACTTCTCATATTTCCACGACTTCAGTCAACTTTCTAGACATTTCTGGGCAGATTAGTGCTACTGGTCTAAAAAAATTCAGATTTTTATAAACTTACTGACACTCATGGTTTCCTTCTTTATACTTCATCTCAGCTGTAAAAATTCCATTCTCTTTTGTCAGCTTCTATGCTTATGTCAAATATGTCATGATGACAATGATTTCCTTGAATGAGCTCAAGAGATGTTTGAGTTCTTTTGCCAACATCTTTATCCTGAAAGTGTTCTATCTGATGCACTTATTGCATTTCACATGTTACTCAACAGATGATGCTCACTGAAACCTACTGCTACAACTGACAGATTCAAACTTGTTTTAACTTTCCATCATCACTGCTTGGCAGTGAAAAAAATTATATTTTATCATCTGCCTCTTCTCCACTCTGGTCCTGTTACCCAAGAATTGTTTTAAGATGCCCCTTTGGTGACAATTCATCAGGATAAGAATTTTAGGGATATTCTTATACATAGCCACCTGAGGAATGCTAGCCCTTCATTCTTTGATATAAAACCATGCCAATGCCAAATATGTAAGACCTGTCCGTTTGTACTCCAAACTCAGGCTGTTTCTTTTCCAAAGGGTGATTTTGTCATTAGTGAGTCATTTACATGCAAATCCAGAAATCTGATTAATGCCATCATCTGTGTGGTATTACTTGTACCTATATTGGTGAAACTGGCAGATGTTTGACAGACAGGTTTTGTGAGCACTTAAATGGCATTTATCATGGCAAGCCTACACCTGTAGCTCTTCATTTTAATGGGCCTGACCACTCAGGTAATTTCGATATCCAAAAAACTGCCATGCGTTCATGCTTTGGTGATGACTGGACTCACTTTTCCGTGGAGAATAGTCTCATTTTTCAAATGGGTTGTCTTTCTCCTTATGGCTTGAATGTCCAACATCATTTTCCTTAAATTTTGCTATATGGTGATTTTCCACCTTCTTTTCCCCACTTTTTTTACAATCTGTCTTTTTTGTTGCATATATTTTGTTTCGTATTTTATTTATGTATTTGTGTGCTGCTACGTAAATTCTTTGGCAAGATTTTACCTAGACGGTCAGCGTGTATCTCCATAGCATATTATTTAACTTTGTTATATTATGTTCTATTTTCACCATTTGTAGAATTTCTTGAGTTAACATCTTTTTTGCTTGTTCTGTGTTTTTGGATTTTTTACCCTTCTGCATCATACATCATATCATTGTTTCATTCATTTTTTCCCACTGATTTACAGTGCCCATTGCCTTTGTCTATTAATCTGTCTATATTTATCTGTGTCGCCTGTTTGTGACTTTGGCTGACGAAGGGTGAACCCCGAAACGTCCCATGTTTTCTGTATACATTAATCTGTATAACTGATTCCATACTATATTATTTTTTAATTTATATTATTTTCAAAGGTTGTTATTGCCGGGAGTTGTAGTGAGGATAAGCTCTCACTGCAGATAAAATACTTCTATGGCACGCGCCTCAAACAGCCTCTGACAACCAAGTCCAGCTCTCGGCCTTCACGTGTGGCTCAATTTGAGCCAGGCGGAACTGTTTCCACTGACGGGAGAAGGGGCAAAGGTGAGCGACTGGCGCCTTAAAACCAGCAGCTTCGGGCAGATAGGGCTCGTGATCCTTGGTTGGTAGCTTATCTAAGAGAAGGAACTCTGAATTCAAACCACCGCTGCCTTGCGGGAATATCCATTTATGGAATTGGCTTCGGGAGTAAACCCTGAGGATAAATCCGGAGTCGGAGTCCACTAAAAAGGCAGTCTAATGACTCGATTCGACACCCTTATTCTAAAGCAAAATAACCTGCGACATGGATGTACCAAACTGTATTTCAGGCTACTGCCGGCACAAATTAATCAAATCTAAACAATTTTTGTGTGGAGAATGGGATACATGCTGCATGGGCAACAGCTTGATCTCCATATAACTGTGCCCAAGCTCGCGCCCTGGAGAGGACACTCCAGCTTCACCCTATAGGTGTCGGCAAAACACGGGAAGTAGCAGTTACCGGTTATAAGCATTTTGCCCAATTGGCGTAGGGCATGGCGCCAGGGGCTACTTCCGACAGTGGGAGAGGTTCTAGGATCTCACTGGACAGCTACCGCCCGCTTCAAGCTGGGCAGCCCCCAGTCAATAAGGTGTTGTCCCGCCACTGTCTGCTTTCCCCATTGGGTGCATGGGGATTAGGGTCAAACCCGAACTGTGGACAGAAAATTTTGCACCAAGCAATTATCGAAAAAATAGAAATAAGCAAACTCTCAGATTGGGATGCTGGAACGTCCGGACTATGTTGACTGGACTATCCGAAAACCTACAGGATGTAAACGATGTAAGGAAGACAGCCATAATTAATGATGAGCTTAAACGACTTCAGGTGGATATAGCTGCACTTCAGGAAACGCGCCTGGTGGGCTCTGGAACGGTGAGCGAGAAGGACTACACATTTTATTGGCAAGGGAAAGATCTTAATAAAGCTAGAGAACACGGAGTAGGTTTTGCGGTCAAAAAATCGCTAACTAAAATGGTTGAACCAGGCGAGAATGGATCAGAACGCCTGTTAACGCTCCGCCTGCAAACTAGCACAGGTCCCATCACCCTTGTCAGTGTGTATGCTCCTACTCTGTACTCTGCCTCAGAAGCTAAAGATGAGTTCTACGAGAATCTAACAGCAATTATCAAAAGCATACCTAGGCAAGAACAGCTTGTTCTCCTTGGTGACTTTAACGCTAGAGTGGGTGCCGATAATGTTTCATGGCCTTCATGTCTGGGCAGGTTTGGTATTGGCAAGATGAATGAAAATGGACAACGGCTCTTAGAGTTGTGCGTCCACCATGACCTCTGCGTGACCAACACCTACTTTCAGACAAAACCCCAGCATAAGGTGTCATGGAGACACCCACGATCCAAGCACTGGCACCAACTTGACCTGATTCTCGTCAGAAGGCCACTCCTCAGGTCTGTGCTCTCCACGCGCTCGTACCATAGTGCAGACTGTGATACAGATCACTCCTTGGTTTGCTGCAAAATCAGAGCACAACCAAGAAAACTCTATCGTGTCAGACATGAAGGGAAACCACGCATTGATACCAGCAAGATGTCAGACCCTTTCATGATTGCTCAATTCACTGCGACCTTCGAGAAAGTGCTCAGTAGCCCTCAGCTGGTGATACTATTACAGAGAACTGGGAGCATCTACGGAACACCATTCAAAGTACTGCACTTGCCACCTTTGGTAAGAAAACCGCAAAGTCAAATGACTGGTTTGCTGCTTCATCAGATGTGATGGCACCTGTCATTGAAGCTAAGCGCAGTGCTATGAATGAATACAAACGTTCACCGAGTGCCAGAACCCTACAGATCCTGAGGGCTACGAGAAGCAAAGTTCAACAAACTGCTCGACGCTGTGCAAATGACTACTGGCTCCAGCTCAGTGAAAGCATCCAGATCGCAGCGCAAACAGGCAACATTAGACAAATGTATGACGGTATAAAGAAAGCACTTGGCCCCCATAAAAGTAAGACGGCACCGCTAAAAACCATCAGCGGAGAGAAGCTAACCGATAAGGGTAAGCAGATGGAGAGGTGGGTCGAGCACTACTCTGAGCTTTACGCTAGAGACAATACCGTTACGCCTGCAGCCCTTGATGGTGTCAACAGTCTGCCAACTATGGAGGAGCTGGATGCCGAACCAACATTAGAGGAACTCAGCAAGGCCATTGATAGCTTGGCCTCTGGCAAAGCACCAGGCAGTGATGGGATTCCTCCTGATTTAATCAAATGCTGTAAGAGCACGCTATTACATCCCCTGCATAGGATGCTGTGCCAGTGCTGGGAAGAGACAACTATTCCTCAAGACATGCGAGATGCCAAGATTGTAACACTGTATAAAAATAAAGGAGACAGAAGTGATTGCAATAACTACAGAGGCATCTCTCTTCTTAGTATTGTTGGTAAGGTTTTTGCCAAAGTCATCTTAATGCGACTACACAAGTTAGCTGAGTGCATATATCCAGAGTCACAGTGTGGATTCCGAGCTGGCAGATCAACAACAGACATGATCTTCTCTCTCCGCCAGCTTCAGGAAAAATCAAGAGAGCAGAAAAGACCATTATATATCGCCTTTATAGACCTCACAAAAGCATTCGACCTGGTTAGTAGGGATGGACTCTTTAAAATCCTCCTGAAAATAGGCTGCCCTTCTAAAATGCTGGAAATGATAAAGTCATTCCATGACGGCATGAAGGGAACAGTCCAATATGCTGGAAGCACGTCACAGCCCTTTGATATACGAAGTGGCGTTAAACAAGGCTGTGTTCTGGCTCCGACCCTCTTCGGAATCTTCTTTGCCTTACTCTTGAAACATGCATTCAGAGATGCAACTGAAGGAATATGCCTTCACACTAGGTCAGATGGCCTTCTGTTTAATCTTTCAAGGCTGAAGGCAAAAACAAAAATCAGAAGGGTCACTATAAGAGACTTGTTCGCTGATGATGCTGCAGTCGTCACTCAAAGCCAACAGGAGCTTCAGAGCTTGATGAATCGCTTCACTAAAGCATGCAAGGACTTTGGCCTCACAATAAGTCTAAAGAAAACGAATGTGCTGAGTCAGGATGTGGGTGCTGCACCAGTTATCACTATCGATAACTATGAATTGGCAGTGGTGCACCACTTCACATACCTAGGGTCTACCATCAATGACAAACTCTCACTGGATACAGAAATCGACAGCCGCATTGGCAAAGCTGCAGCTACCTTTGCCCGCCTCACATCGCGTGTTTGGGGAAACTCTAAACTCACAATGAAGACCAAAGCTGCGGTATATAATGCCTGCGTCACCAGCACACTCCTATATGGCAGCGAGACCTGGACGACCTATGCTAAGCAAGAAAGAAGGCTCAATACCTTCCATTTGCGGTGTCTACGCCGCATCCTCGGCATCTCGTGGAAAGATAAAGTGACAAATGTCGAGGTGTTGTCACGTGCTGGCCTTCAAAGTATGTATACGCTTCTTAGACAGCGCAGACTTCGCTGGCTTGGCCATGTTCGCCGCATGGATGATGGTCGCATCCCAAAAGATATCTTCTACGGACAATTAGCAGATGGCAAGAGAACAGTTGGGTGACCACAGCTGAGGTTCAAAGATGTGTGCAAGAGAGATATGAGGGCACTGGACATGGATCCAGCAACATGGGAGGATAAAGCTGCCGATCTCAGTAAGTGGCGATGCTATTTACGGCGCCACCTCAGATTGGGCGAAGAGAGGCTCACACAAGAAGCAGAGGTGAGGAGAAAACGTCGAAAGGAGCACCAGGAAAATAAGCAGGTGAGGGCTGTCACCTCAGGGGCGCATTCCCATAGTCAGTTATGACTGAAGGGGCTATTATTATTATTATTATTATTTTCATCTGAACAGACTGCTTCTGGATCTCTGGAAAGCTCTACTAATTTTCTTTCTGTTCTAACACCTTATTGTGGACGTCTTCGCAGTGATGATCTGTGTTGTCCTGGCTCCATATGTAATATGGATGTTGATTAGAAATACATGAACTTTTCAATTTAAAAAATACTGGCATAACTGTCAAATGATAATTAACAGAAAAAAAAAACACAAAAAAAAACTACATCACTTAATTCCCCATCAATAATGCACAAACTCAGATGATTATGAAGAAATAAAAAAATTACTATGAGGTAAAGGAATTCAATTGAATTAAATGTATTAAGACGAGAGTAGATGGACAACTTAAGAGCAGATGTGAAATAACTGGATACTGTGAAACTGAGAGAAACAGAAAAATGAAAAAAAAAATTTTTTTAAAGCAAAGCAGTTTAAAGAAAAAAAGCAACATTTTGCTGTGTTACTGGTATATTATTAGTGTCAATGGAATTTTTTTAAAAGGCTGATGAAACCTTTCCTGGTCAAGTATCCTGCTCTCATGCATTAAAATAAATATATTAATTACCCTTATTCTTGTCCTGGTTTCTGCTTCTTAGAAGCATGAAGTCACCAGTGTTGTTGCCCCCTTAACATGAAGCCAGTGCTAAAGTGCTCCATGTATTATTCTAGAAGTGGTTTCTTTAGCAATCTGTTTTACATGATGAGGTTGCCAACCTCATGCACAATCTTCCTTATTTGTCTTTTATTGCATGCTGGAAAAAGAGACTGTCTTATTATTTGCAAATGTACAAGCTAACATTTTCTCAAACAGCAGCAAGAAAACTGATCACTGACCATTGCATTTTTGTTTGGAAACCATGTACACCATATGCTTTAAAATATTCTTTTATTTCTTACCACAAAGATACACTATGATTTTAGAAGATTTGTTGTTCAAGTATACTGCTCTAATGTGTTTACACTAATACGGCAGAACCTTGATAATCCAAGCGTCAATAATAAACTCCCAAGCATTTTTTTTTTAAATTGCTCCCACCAGAAATTGAGGGGTAGGCTAAACGAAAAATGTGCGTAGGCAGTGAGAGTTATGGTTGAGCAGAGTATCTACTTTTAACTAACACAAACATTTGATCAGTCTGTCAGACTGCTTTCGGCAAGTGTGACTGTCTAGTGTTTATAGTTTTTTTTTTTTTTTTTTAACCATACTGTGTTGTGGCCAATTCTCTGTCTTATAAAAGAAAAGCATAAATTTTTAATACTTGAACCAAAGATTGAGATTTTAAAAATTCTTTCAATAGGAGAAAGAGGGTCTTTGTCAGTCACATCTTATTAGCTTGGAAAGTCATGCATATCAAATATTAAAAAGCAATAAATAACGGGAACTTTAAAGTTTGCATGGAAAATTTATTCTGATTATGGGCCTATCCAGATTGAGGAAATTGCTACATTACAAGACTGCCATGACTTGGTATAAGCAAAAAATTGAATGGTGTCCAAATCAACTCATGCTGAAAAGACAGACCTGGAAGCACATAAACGACATTTGAAAATGGTGCGTGTCATGAATCGGCGTAAAACTCTTACATACGTAAGCATACCCGTTGTCTCTTACCTTTGTTAAATATCGGAGAAATCTTCACCTTTGTGATGGTATTGCCTCCCCTACTTTGCAGTAGTGGTTCAACAGTGGCCAAAACTCAAGAGTATCTATTATAGGCTTCAATGGAGTCTATCTTTACACACGATTACTCTTGGCAGAAATGTCGATAGAAGAGTAGGAAAGCTTCTATCACATGGGAGTCTTCACAAGATATTCAGATAAGCGAAAACAATGCTGGCTGTTGCTGAGTACATTAATTCTGTAATCTGCCGACAACTTTTGTGAAGGATTTAAGCAATGGTTTATTCTAGCTTGTTAAGCCCCCACCGCTGAGTTAATCAGTGAAATTATTATTATAATATAGCTGTTTAGAGTGTGTGTTTAGTAACTTTGACTGAGACAAACATGTAGTACATTTAAAATGATTGAATCAAAGTTAAATTGGTATAATTACAAATAACAAAATTTAATAATCACTTTAAGTTTAACAGTTTAAAAGAAAGGAATAATAGTTAATTACAAAATAAAGTTTTCATCACTTGGGTGATGGTTTTTGATAAGAGGTTCAAGTGGCAGCATATGGGTTAACTTAGCTGCCAGTGATTATTATGATTCTCCACCTCCTGATGAGTTGGTTTTCTGTACACTGCGTTCACTCATCTCTGGTCAAGGTTCATAGGGTGAAGCTCGTTTCCCAGGAAAGTCTAGGAGAGTCTTCAAAGCTGGTCTTCCATCTTTGTTGAAGGCCTATGCTCCTTTGGGAGTGGAGGGTTATGAATGAAAAACCAATAAGCCAATCTTGGCTACAGACTTGTTGCTCAGATGAATAAAAGAGACGAGTCGGTCTCTTACACGTGTCTGGGGGGTCTTTAATTTTACAATAGACTCCCTCTCTGAATCTGTTTCTTCAGTTTCCTCGTCCCGGTGTTCCTTATTAAAATGTAGAGATTTCTTGTGCTTTGTAAGTGAATTTGAATTTGGTTCTGGCCAATAAAAGGAAATGGTCATACTATATTCCAGTTATGGAAAATAAACGCTCCAATCATTTTATCGGGTGAATCTCAAAATATTTCTGACATGGAAAAATTTTGCAAAGGTCACATCTCCCATATATGGTAATATAGTGGTTGAAGTAACAAGAAGAGACATGGTCCGCAACCAGACGATCCGTCAAGGCCTAAAATCCCATCCACTGCAGACCCAAATAGAACAGTCCCAACTAAGATGGTTTGGCCATGTCTGCAGAATGGGAGAAGATCGGCTACCACGACAAGCATGGGAAACAAAGAGCCTGGGATCCAGACCTCCAGGACGACCCAGAGTCCGCTGGGAGGACAACATTAGACAATCTTTGAAGGACCGAGGACTAGAATCAAACCCGCCAGGAAGAAGACAGCTGATAGAATGGTCCGGCGCTCTCTCTTCCAAACCTCTACACCTCACGGTAGAAGGGGAACGACTAAGTAAGTAAGAATTAATGAACGCGAAATACACGGTCAAATTATGACGTGTTCGCGTCGATAAGGTCACGCTTCGTGACTTAGTTACTGTACCCTTGTTACGTTGTCCGTCAAGCCGTGAAGTCGTGTTTTACCTCCTTCCAAGGTTGATAGGCTTTGCTAATAGCCGTATTTATGTAATTTGATACCAGGACTCAGGGTCAGTCCAGATAATATTATATATAAGTGAATTCATAATGGTTTATGATTAACCTGAGTTAAGGAAGGATCTTTTCATAAATAGTTTGATTATTTTCGTCAAGACATCATGCGTTCACTTCTGGCTGTCTGGATCCCAGCAGCGCATGTACATAGCCATGATGGTCTGGCGACATGAATTCAATATGACACGGACGGAATAGAATATCTATGCAAGTAAATTCTAATGAACTGTATGTGAATATTGTACCTGTATGACTGTCTTCGTATATGAACTGTTAATAAACCATGGACTCCAATTTGAAGACTTGTCTACGTCGATACATTACGGCTGTTTTGCTACATTGACAATGTTGATTAGTGTTACATTGAAGAACTCTTTCAATGATAAGATTTATAATATCATAATGAGCTCCGAAAGGAATGAATGTCTTCTTGGACAGTCAACACATAATGAGTCCATATAACGGTGACCCTCATTTGAAGATTACAAACGAACGAAGCACGCATTCGCGATTCACAAAATAAAGAACCAGCTACAGCTCTGAACCAGTATATTCCTTATATTCTAAATCATTCCTTATCAGCTTTACGGCCTTATCAGCTGGTGGCCAGATGTGATGTGGAACTGTAATTTAATTGTCAAAATTTTCAAAGATTATCGAGTTGAAAGAAAAAATTCCCTTCGAGCGAAAAATGGACACTTTTTGCATCTACACCTATGATGTCACACGCCCTTGACAACAGGATGAATCGTCTGTATCGATGGCAGCCGCATTTCAATGTCTTTGAAGAAAAGAATTTATGAACGCTCAATCGAACATTGGAAACTAGATCCAACCAGCAGTGTCAGGCAATATAAGCTCTTCTGTCCATTGGCGAAGCAGGCATTGTACGAATCTATCGAGGCAAAAAGCTAAGTAACTGTTTTGCTGTACGCTGTCATGTCCTTTTTGCTATTTCGCTGGCATGTTTTTTGCAAATCAGTGTTGACTGTTGTTTGTGCATATCTATTATGTTGTATTTTGCGTGTTAGCGGGTTGGTTGGCGAGGGAGCTGAAACCTCTGGAAATGTCGCGAAAAGCTGACCCCAGAGATTTCAGTCGTTCTTAGGGTTTATTGAAATTTTGCAATCTGTACGGGAGCCCCCTAACAAATTAACCAGGGAACTGTTCTGCTCGACATTGCAAGATTTCGATACTAAGTGTTTTAGCGGTGCAGTTCTGTAAATAACTGGTGTATTTTTCTGTACTACTTTCATTTTTATTCAGTTTTGTAATAATGTTCGTAATCTATCTCGTCAATTCTGATCTTCCTATAACTTATTTCATAGATTTTGTATTGACCGTTATGAGTCCATTGTTACGTCACTGATTTTTGAGTACGTTTCATCTTGATTTAGTTCAATCCTTGACCTTACTGTACTTCCGATTTTTTCTCTTTAGTTTATAGATTCATTTTTATGTCTGAAATTGTCAGTGTGTGATGTGCTAATGTTCTGTACAGTTTAGTTTATTGTTTGTCTTAGTTATTCATTTCATATAGTAATGAGTTGATAATATTAGAAATTTATTATTAATACAATAATACAATAATTTAATTAATTTTTACTAAATCATGTGATGACTTAGGTGATGTCATCTAGTTGCATTAGTAGTCCAATATACTATTGAAGCATATTGTATATTATGACAAGGGCACAATAGCAAAATATATAGTGATAAATAACTTTGATTTATGGTTTGCCTTGAATAGGACAAACATATTAGATATTAATTAGTACATTTTCATAATACTACAGTGATGACTTAGCACATATAATTGATTAAATAACATAATTATGGAGGGACAATACCCATAATTATTGAATATTGATATTAGGTGTATGATATAAATTCAGCATCTTAAATAAATAAACAGCTTAACTAGTTATGATGTAAATTAGTAGGTACATATAATATTATTTCAAAATATTATATAGTTGTGGAACTTACAAATAATAATACAATAGTATTATAATTGATTATATTGAGCAAATACATACACTATTAGGTTCAAGAATGCTTACCTTGGATCATTTCATTAGAATTGGAAAGGATTGTAATAAAAAGGGAGATGAACTCCTGGAATTTGCGACAACTGAACTTGCAAAATATGAAGCAAAATTAGAGGAACAGAAAGAAATTGCTAGACGAGAAGAAGAAGAACGTGAACTTAAGTTAGAAAAGCAAAGAGAAATTGCTAGACGAGAAAAAGAAGAACTTAAACAAGAAGAAGAGAATAAACTGAAACGAGAGGAAATAATAAGGCAACAAGAAATGGAATTGCAACGTCTTAAGTATGAAACTGCAAGATTTCAGGCACAAAGTGCTGCAGCAAGCCAGAATGATAATGCTCAAAATGGATCTTCATCCAACCAAAACAAACCTTATTACAACTTTAAATTACCACATTTCAAATTGAACTTCGACGACCTTGGATCGTACCTGGCACATTTCGAACAGGTATGTTTAACAAATAACTTACCAAAACACGCATGGGCTTTAAAACTTAGTGAATTGTTGGACGGGGAACCATTAAGTGCAGTTCAAAATGTAGACCCAACAATAGCTGGTGACTATGACGCCATTAAAGCATTATTATTACATCGTTTCCATTTGAACGAAGAGGGTTGCAGATTACGTTTTAAGAGTATTTTTCCAGAGTCTAATAAAGACTTTACAGGTTTTATTGTGAACATACGCAATACCTTTAACAGATGGGTGGAACTGGCAGGTGTCAACAAATCATACGACAAGTTAGTCGATTTGTTACTGAGGGATAAAGTGTTATCCTCTGTCAGCCCACCGTTCTTTGCCTATTTGCAAGAACGAAAACCATCTACTATTGATGAATTAGAAAAAATTTCAATAAATTATTGCACTGCTCATCCGAATGCGAGCATTTCTAACTCGCTAATAAGGGAACCTCTACCTGTGGCCTCTAATATGTCATACCACAGTCATGACAAACCAAGAACACACAGCGTAGATAGAAGTCGCTTCAAAGGAAATTATAATGTTAATTTTCATAAGGGACATAGGTCTAATAATTTTCACAATAAGAGTGATTTTAATAGAGGAAGACCACAAAATAGAAATTATTCACCACAGTCGAGATACAATAATGGTCAACATAACGCAAATCATAATCGATCATATAACTATAACACTAGTAACAATTGGAATAACAACAATCATGGCTCGAGACATTGAGATAACAGTTACTACAGGGGACAACGGGATAATTCTCATCATCGATCTCAGTCTCGTAGATCGTCTCATTATCATCACTATACAGGGGCAGCAATTACTAATAATACAACCCCAGATGTTCCACAATACAATAAAGTAATACAGTCTTCTTCTACATGTTATGCAATGAATTATAACGTGGCAAATAGTTGCCCAGAATGTAATCTAGTTTTTCAGAAAGCAAAGGAGACAGTATTGAACTGCGGACATATTCTACCAGAGGTAGGTCTTGCAGCCAACGATGGAACAGGCTCTCTTATATTTAACAGAGGGATAGTAAATGGATCTATCGTCTCTGTGTTGAGAGATTCTGGATCCACAACGATTGGAGTTCGACAATTGAACATTACCCCACTGCAGAAGGTAAAGGAACCCGTTACACGCCCATTGAGGCATATTGGGAATATGGTGTTAGGCCCATATTATCTTGACCGTCGGCACACGAGGGGTGATGTGGTCAGCATCACGCCGGCCGCCTTAACCTTCCCAGAGTAGCTCTGGTACCCATTTGGGGCTGGGTCGACCCAGGAGCCGTTTGTGGCCTAAAAATTTTTCCGCCTCATCTGGGGATCGAACCATAGACCACTGCGCTAGGAAGCCAGTGCACTAACCACTATGCTACCGCGGCTCCTACCCCACTGCAATAATTCATATTAATACACCATTCTTTTCAGGAAATGTTAAGGTATGCATGTTGAAAAATCCTATTGCAGATCTTATGCTGGGTCGTATTCACGGCAGCAGAGATTGTTCACCAGAAGATATTAATGAATGGGAAAGGAAAAATTTGCAATTTTTTGGCAATGCTAAAGCCATCATTGCAATGGCTACATTACGTGCCAAGAATAGGAATACATGTGGAACAGCAGTTTCCTATTTCAGTTTGAGTACTATTCCAGAAGTTGATGAGGAGAAAGATGAGACTCGTCGACAAGATAATAATGATACTACAGTATTGATACACCCAGTGGTAGGTAGGAGATCATTCCGAGGGAGATATACCTTCCCTCGACAAGATACTACTGCTAATTCTGAAAATAGATGTTGGCGACAGGATCAGGCTACAACTAATCCAAAGAAAACCGTTAATGTTGTCGACATTAAAAAGGAGAGTACTAAGAAGAATAAGATGTTGAAAAATAATGTTGGAGTTAAGAATAACGGAAAGATACCAAATAAAATTAATACCAGCACATTGAAACAAAAGAATGTAGGTCTTTCTTTTGATCCGTCTACGACTACACGTGCTACAAATACATTATTACAGGGTAAGGGTCTCCATACTCAGTCCCAACATATTATTCCAGTATATAGAAAGAATAATACTTACATGAGGGACATACATGGCAAGGTACCTCAAGCAACTCAGGTTGCACATCAATCATTTTCCCATGTTAGTGACAATGGTCCTACTTATATTGGGAAGGGTGCTTATTCTCGCATCGTGTTAGTGCGTAATCTGCCACAAGGTACAACATGGCAGGCACTTCGTAATTTCTTTAAGTACACGGCAGACGTTAGGTTCGTGCATCTGTTACCACATACCAATAACAGGTATGGTGAAGCTCTGGTTACATTTCGTAACAATAGAGATGCTCGAATGGTTATCGAGCTTCACAATGGTGTTTATTTTCACCACCATTCTTTGAGATTGAAATTAGTACCTGATTCTGCATCACGCAGATAACAGGTTTCGGTAACACTGTTTGTCACATCTTTGATGACTCAGCACTAGTCAGTCATCATTTCTTCTCTTTATTGTTCATTTATTCTGTATATACTTTAGATATTGTAGTTTTTTTAATTAGATGACACAGTAGTACCAAACTGTCATTATACTAATCTATCAGTGATTCAGGAAGAAGAATCTTCTTTTCCTGAGGTACAGATGTCTTTACCTGTACCAGTATTACAACCTATGGAATCTTGGCGTGATGTAACCATCTCTTCGTCGGTTACACCGCAACAGCATCATCAGATTGCTGATCTCTTACAATCATTTCCAGATGTGCTGACAGACGTACCTGGTCGCACATCAGTGATTACTCACGACATTACTCTTAAAGATGATACACCAATTCGTGTACATCCCTATTCTGTCCCACTACACTTTCTCAGCAAAACGACTCGGGAACTTGAGCAGATGTTGTCGCTGGGTATTATCGAGACTAGTACCTCACCATTTTCGTCACCTTTAGTCATTGTCCGAAAGAAGGACAACAACATTCGCTTATGCGTTGACTATAGGAAGCTAAATGCTCAGACCATAGCTGACAGTGAACCACATCCCAATATTGACGACTTACTTTCTCGTCCGAAATGATCATCATAACCCTCCACTCCCATAGGAGCATAGGCCTTCAACAAACACATGCCAAGTCCTCCTGTCACGTGCCATCATCTCAAGTTCTTTCCATGTTCTCCTCATCATTTTCACCTCTGTTTCCAACTCTCTTCTCCATGTACTTCTTGGTCTTCCTCTGCCTCTCTTGCCCTGGGGGTTCCAGAACAAGGACTGCCTTGTAATGCTATCAACAGGTTTCCTCAGTGTGTGTCCTATCCATCGCCATCGTCTTCTTCTCATTTCTTGTTCCACTGGCACTTGTCTAGTTCTTGTCATCAGTTCCACGTTGGTAACCTTGTCATACCATTTTAATCCCTCTATTCTACGCAAGCACCCATTTATGAAAGTCTGTAGCTTTTTGGTTGTTGTCTTTGTAGTTCTCCATGTCTCTGAGCCATACAATAGGACTGACTTCACATTTGAGTTGAAGATTCTTATTTTCATGTTGGATCCTATTTCTCTTGATCTCCATATATTTCCCAATGCAATGAAAGCTCCTCTTGCCTTTTGTATTCTTATTTTGATATCGCTGTCTGTCCCTCCAACTTTGTCTATATTACTGCCAAGATATGTGTATGATTCTACATCTTGTATTGGTGTTTCTTCAAGTTCAACCCTGTTATCATTACCTGCATTATTTTAGAAAATTGAGGTGCTACAATTGTGGAGAGTTTTCAAATGCCCTCAAGGCCCGCTTCCAAAATGATGCTTTCAGTGCAAGTCCACAGAGCATTTGATATCCACCTGTCCCTCAAGGAGCTCCCTCCCTAAACGTACTGCCACAACTAGATTGCCTATAGGGTGCAAGCCAAGAGATGGCCGTGATGACTGTCACCCTAAGGGCGCCAAGAAAAGTGGTCGATGTTCAGAAGAGGAGATTCATCTAAAACACGTTGGAGGGAATGCCCAGCTAAGGCCAACAACTGCATGCCCTGACCAGCAGAACTCACAAGCAAGAAGCACCACTGCACAAGTGGACGAATCTTCCAAACCACTGGGAGTAAAGAGAAGTAAGCATAGAACCGACAATGGAACAGAGGCACAATTAAAGAGGTTGGCTACAGTTAGGAAAGAGAGATGTGACAAGTTGCCGTGTTCTTTTCCCCTACAGGTGGGAGAGTTGGTGAAGAAGAAAATGCACTATGCTGAAAGATCTAAAATTCGTGACATGTGGTCAGAAGAGGAGTACATTGTTGTTCGTGCTCCCACAATGGCAGGAGGTCCATATGTCATTCAATGGACAGATGGAGCGAGTCTGAGCATTAGATTCACTGGCAACGAACTGAAACGAAGTGAAGACAAAGATGACCCTCCAAGTCCAGTAGATACGACGTTAGGCCTACCTGAGGCACCAGCTTTGCCAGATGAGACTTACCCTGGGGAACACGTACAAAGTCTAAACCCTGAACCAGGCTGGTACACCCTGCAGCAGCTAGAGAGTCCTACGTCGAGACGATCTGAGAGATTACGACTGAAGAGCCAGAGGTAGTGCAGTTGTCGAGACAACAACAAAATCAGACGGGGAATATGTTACAGCGCCATTTTGTCATCGCCATTTTGTCTGTTGTTCTCTACCTTTTTACCACAACATAGCAATTTGGCAGCCATTTTAGTGTTACTCAGTCAGGATCTAAAGATAGAACATTAGTCATGCCTGCACAAACGTTAGAATTTCGATCTTCTCTGTCATTTCAATTGCAACACACCAGGAGAAAAGTTGCAGAACTAGAGTTGAAGTCAAGTTGCCTTGGACACAACGCCCACGAACACTGTCTGGGTGTTCGGTAGAATTAAATGTTGTTCTACATAAAGCTTTATGTTGCTTGAATTACTAAGTCTGTGTGCTGAAAGGTTGCAAACAACCAATAATTGCAACCCCTGTCAAACGATCCTTTATTAAATTTTCTTAGTGCATGGATCTTGGGTGGGAGGTAGCCACGTTGACATAAGTTTGCCTCAACCACACCTAGCCCCTGTCACACTCCCGAGGATCAAACAAGTAATAATATGATAGATCTACAGAGCGTTAGATGTATGATGGAGGATATGAAAAGAATTCAGCAGCAAATAGAAGCAGATGTCAAAAAGCTGGCAGAGCTGAAAGAGGACAATGAAGAAGTCCTCAAAAGAATAGAAACAGAAAGAATGACCATCGAGGAAACTGTATCTAAACACAAACGAGAAACTAAACAGAATGACCAACCCATCGAAAAAGTCATCGCTGAACGAAATGCTAGAAAAGATACTCCCAACAATAATAGAAAAAGCAATATGTCAGCTACATGAGAAAAAGACGACACACACAACAGAAACCAGGAGGTTAAAAACACACAAAAACCCACAAGCCAGCAAGTAGTCCTTTTTAGGACTAGCCCTTCTCAGGGCTGCCACTGAATGAGCGAGACAGGATGTGAAATACACTATTGAACATGCCACGATACCACGAACAGACTAACAAGAGGAATCCAGACAGTCAGCTAGTGGTCCTTATTAGGACCAGTCCTTTTCAGGACTAGCAACAGGCTAGCACCAAAGAACATAACGCACAAAATACCCCAAATATAACCATTAGGTTGAACAGGGTATAACTGCAATATAGTCGACGTAAGTAAAAAAAAAATAACCAAATAGGATAACGCAACATATACCCCAAATATAACCGTTAGGTTGAACAGGGTATAACTGCAATATAGTCGACGTAAGTAAAAAATTTAAAAAAAAACCAAATAGGTTGAAAGGAACGCGCCTCGCTACAAGAAGGCAAAAACCAAACCAAACCAAAAAAACAATGAGTCGTATTTTTCTTGCTGACTTCACATTTCGGGGCTCCAATGAGTCGTGGTCCAGCATTGGTAAAGGTAGTAGGAGGCAACTCATGGCACAGAGGAAGCCTAGAAAATTGAGGTGCTACAATTGTGGAGAGTTTTCAGACCACATGGCAGCCAAATGCCCTCAAGGCCCGCTTCTGAAACGATGCTTTCAGTGCAAGTCCACAGAGCATTTGATATCCGCCTGTCCCTCAAGGAGCTCCCTCCCTAAACGTTGATGTAGCTGGCGAGTTCTTTTCAGGGCAAGTCCTTCTCAGGGCTTCATGCTAGCAGATGGATAATGTTAGTCCTTTTCAGGACTTAGTATCTATCTACGCTGACCGGGCTAGCAATCTGGTTGGATTGCACAAGAGTTCACATACAACTGGTGGTTTACACTGAGGAAGTACGGGCAGCGTTGGCGTAGCTGGTGAGTCCTTATTAGGGCAAGTCCTTTTTAGGGTTTTATGCTAGCAGGTGGATAATGTTAGTCCTTTTCAGGACTTAGTATCTATCAACCCTGACCAGGCTAGCAGTCCTTTTTAGGACTGCATGCTAGCTGATAGAAGCTATTAGTCCTTTCAGGGCTTAGAATTTATCAACACATCGCTTCAGTTAACAGAGTTCACTTATTTTTGAATGGCTAATGCGCTTTGATATAACCAGATAGGTTGAAAGGAACGCGTCTCGCCACAAGAAGGCAAAAACCAAAAAAAAAAATTGGACACTTACACTATGATAGAAGCCAGCATGGGTATGAGAGGAACAGCTAGTGTTAGCATGGAAGCCTCCACAGTTTTAACTAGAAGAAGACTGCCATTGTGCGCAAGCAACTTTTAAACTGTTCCAGTCTGCGTAGTGATTGTGAACCTGAGGGTTTCAATCTGTGAGTGTACCACATGTAATTTACATGGCCTCAGCATTGTGTCTTAGGACCAGGAGTCGTAACCAATTCAGTCCGTGGACCACCACTGCTACCTGGCCTCAGAATTGTGTCTTTAGACCAGGAGCCATTTTCACGTCAAACTGTGTATATAACTCAAGAACCAGTGGACAATCACTGCCATCTGGCTGCAGCATTGTGTCTTTGAGGACCAGGAGCCTTGTCACGAAAGGTTTGAGATGTTATAAAAGTGTAAGATATCCTGGACAAAAGATGTATCAGATGATACCAGGATAGTGCCAGGTAAGAGACTGGTCTTACAAGAAATACCCCCTTTTCTGAAAAGAAATAGGGTGTATTGACATCAAAGGGTAGAATCCAGCTGTATAGACCTCAGGGTGTTGAAAGGATATGTCCTGAAAATCTATTTACCCCTTCCGAAGATTCTCCTTTGGTATTATGAGTTGTTTGTGTTGACAAGGTGATCTAGGGATATTTAATATAGTTAATCTCTCAATCTAAAATATGTATCCAACAAAACTTGAACTTTAATGCTAATAATTTCAATAAGTCTGCTAATACATATTTACAATTTAATAAACCTAAACAGGTTCTCTTTTCAGTTAGGAAAATTCAAAGGTATTTACATTATATAAAATAAATAATCATATAAACTTTAATTATCAAAACAAAATCTAGTACTAAAGTTTCTATTATCTTCTACACTGAAGAATAATTTTAATTCACTAAAATGTCACTGATTTTGACTGAAGATAGGATGGATTCAAACTGTCCTTATATTCATCCTTCACTATAATGTTTATTAATATAGTTTTTGAGTAGTGCTAGTTTTTAGTTGAAAAACGCTGATCAGTGGCAAGATAAGGCCACTTATCTCTTAAATTAGAAAATCCCACACTCTCCTGCCATGATCGAACACTTCAGCGAATTGCCAGGCAGTTGAACAAGGGTGGCTGTCTACAATGATCCCATGAGCACTTGCACCGTAGAGTCCAAAGCGAGTAAAGGGAAATCAGATACTTCAGGTTGATTGCAGGATAAAACCTGAAATTCAAATAAACACAACCCTTGTATGGTCTAGCACTACTCTGGTCCTACACATAATGGACATAACATACAGTGTCAGTCATTGTGCTAACATATGCACAGGACAATTTACCTCTCCACCTATCACAGTCAGTTCACTGTGACTAAAATTTCCTTATTTTTCCTAAGTTGATTCCTTTATCCATGATTGGCTTCCATACAATGATTTGGTATAGTATAAATTTACAAAGTACTATCTTCATCGATTCATTACAACAAATCCTGTTCATCCTTCCTTAGTTTCCATGATACGTGTCATTACTTAAACAAATACTCTTTCAAATGTATTATTGAACTTACAGTCGTATTCTTGACATCAGTTTCAATAAACCTACACCTTTTACAACGCTGGCTTTCGCCTCTAAAACCAACATATGCTTTGCATTCCAGCAAGCAACACATTCGTCCTGGAACATTTTTTAACACAGGCCTTTTTCACTTTCTAACACACGTGGATTAAATCACAGGAATAATACATAAATATGTACATATACATATATATAGTCATTCTTACCCTCAGGCAAAACACACACTGGCTGTTAATGGCTTCTATGGTCTACGCAACAGATGTGGTTGGCAAAGGTAAAATACGATTACAGTTTACCGCTTCTTTCTGGGCAGCATGTGGTTTAAATTTTTTTTGTGGCGTCAAATAACCAAAGGGCAAGGCCTTTTAAAGTCACGCGTCCGGCGTATGAGGTGACAGGGTAAAGGAAGGCGTAAAATTTCCCAAAATGAGACAAAATTTTTGCTTTCTGTTCAATGTTTAAAATCTAGTTTTTTTTTTTCATTATCTTCTTTATTTATGGGACGATTTTTGTCATTTAAAGATGGAATTATACTGTGAAACATTTTGTATCGATCTATCTATAAATTAGTTAGTTTGCAAAATGCATTTACATGTATGCATGCTTTAACTAGCTAAGTTTGACTTATCCTGATGTAACACCACTCATTTATTCGATATTTCTATCTTACTATAATATTATTCGATAAAGAGTTTACACCTACCTCTAAAGTAACTTTCCCGTTGATGAATTACATAATCCTTTCCGGTGATACTTCTTTAGTTCTTATGAAATTAAATATTATTGTCCCATCGGTTACACAAAATAGCCTCTAGGTTTTAAGCATAGTACGTTTCCTACAACAATGATAATAAGGGTACATTTTGATTGGCTATTGATTTAGAGAGTTCCCTACCTAATGGCATGCGGTATGGTCAGATTTAGAAAAACGTGTTGTAAGACAGATCCAAAACACGACAGAGCTCCCCCATTTAAAAAGCGTGAACCACCTGGTGGAGCTTTCCTGTCTGGATTTACAATCACGGATTTCTCCCAATAGGGTTCAATCTGCCTCCCTTCTCTTCTGGTTTCCTGCAGGTGGGTGCCTACTTAAGAAATCTTCACCAACGTTCTGCGATCCAGGTATATATTCAATAGTAAATGAGTAAGGTTGTATGAGAAGTGACCACCTTAACAATCTTGCATTACCATGTTTAATTTGGGCAAGAAAAACCAGGGGCTGGTGATCGCTCTGGACCACGAAATGCCTACCATACAGATATATTTGGAATTTCTTGATTGCCCATACCAATGCTAGACATTCTTTTTCAACGGTAGAGTAGTTTTTCTCAGCTTTATTCAATTTGCGGCTGGCATAAGCAATGGGGTTCAAATCTCCGGATTGCAATTGGGATCTTTGTAATAAGGTTGCTCCCAAACCCATGTTACTAGCATCCGTTCTCACCACAAATTCCTGACTCAAATCTGGTAGTCTCAATATAGGTCTACTGGTGAGTTTATGCTTTAGCTCTGTGTATGCCTGCTCACATTCTGCTGTCCACTCTATTTTGTCTGGCTTGCCTTTCTTAGTTAAGTTCGTCAGAGGAGCACTCACAGTGTTAAAATTTTTTATATATTTTTAATAAAACCCACATAGTGAGACAAATGATCTCACATCTTTCTTGGTTTGTGGTCTGGGTGCTCTCTGTAATTTTTCTAAATTCTTGGGATCAGGGGTCATGTTACCCTGATATACAGTGTGTCCCAAAAATTCTAATTCTTTGCAGCCAATACAACATTTTGTAGGCCTAGCAGTTAAATTTGCCTCTCTGAGTCTATCTAATAGCATATCCAGAGATGCCAGATGTTCCTCAAATGTTTCAGTAGTGATGAGAATGTCATCCATGAAATTTGTGATTCCTGGGTTTTTCAGGGCATCCAATAATTTTCTCATCATTCTGGAGAACACACTCGGAGCATTCTTCAATCCAAAAGGCAGCATATTAAATTCATAGTGCCCCTCCGAGGTGCTAAAAGCCAGAAATGGTCTGGAATCTGGTAACATCCCTTACTGAGATCCACCTTAGAAAAATATTTTGCCTTATTCAACCTGGCAAACAGTTGATTGGTATCTGGAAATGGGTCCACCTGAGACTCTGTGACAGCATTCAGTTTCCTATAGTCTATACAATGTCTATGTTCCCCAGAGGGTTTCCTCAGCAAAACCACACTGGAGCTATAAGGAGATTCACTATGCAAGATAATACCTTCTTGCAATAAATATTCTATTTCTCCTTTTAAAGCTTGTTCTTTGGCGAAAGGAATTGAATAGGCTCTCATACAGATCAGTGTTGGGTCTAGTAATTTCATATCAAACTTCTGATAAGAGGAAAATGGTCAACTACCAGACCACAGAGAAGGTAATCTTTTTCATACTCTTGCTAGCTTCTTATAAGATAAAAGAGCCACAGGAGGTGTCAAACAATAAGGTGATAGGAAACTCTATACAGAGCGATACAACAGGAGGCAATCCGATATCAGAAGTAGTCTCCTTTACACTCTAAGATGGGTGGGCCCACTTAGGTCATGACTCCATAGTGTCAACCTCCTGTTATCTAGTGCAGAGAATTGACTCCATTCCTTCTTGGTTGCAGCTTTCAAATCCACTCCTTTTTTCTGCCAGCTGGAGGCAATTGTGAAAGTAACCCTTATGTTGAAAACAAATTACTGTCCTGAGTTCCATTGCCCGTTGCAGTCGTTTCACAGCCGGCACGATGCCTTTTTCGCAGTTTCGCTGAGCCTCTAAAGTGCCCTTGTCCCCTCAACCCCAACAGTTTCAGTCGATCATATACTGAGGCAGCCACGAGACCCCCTGCACCCACCTCAACAGCCATGACCCTTGCAGTGAACCCATCTTGTCTCAAGTCCGTGGCCAGACCTTTATACTTGGCCACTTTGAATGAGTGGGACCAGAAGACGCAGCAATAGAGACCGCAGTCAGCGACTCATAGCTTGACTGCCTGCGTCAGGACCAGCGAACCAGAGCTGGTCAAGACCGTGCTCCACCTCCACGTGGTGGTCCTGGAAACAGTCTGCAGCAGTGCAGGCTGGCTGAGCGAGCACGGATCGCAATGGAAAGGCAAATCCGGTCCTAAAAAATGCCGTGCAAAAGTCGGATGTGTCGACCGAAAGGTGCAGATATCACAGCTACGTTGTAAACAGACACAACGCAACCACCGTCCTTTTCAGGGCGAATGAAGAAGAAGAGAAGAATGAGTGTTGCTCGTCCAATCTGGATTCAAATGGCAATGTCAGCTCAATCATTATAATCTGGTGCGATGAAGAGGAACGCAGCACTATATCTGGCCATCTTTGAGATCTTCTGATACTCTCTGGATATGTCCCTAGCCCAGGTAGGTCAGCTGCCATCTCCAAGTCATTTGCACAGTCAAGAAGAGATGGTAAACTGCTACTTGATTTACTTGGTTTGGGATGTGCTGACTTTCCTGCACTCAGAAAGTACCGTATGTATTTGCTGTTCGCCTTCACCCTTGCCCAGCTCATTTAATACTTTGTTGTGGCGCCATGTGTATCGCCCTTGCCCTAATGACACCTTGCAAGCTGAGAGCATGTGTTAAAGTGTCTGCCTCTCATGGCACAGGGGACATTGAGCATCATCAGACTTTCCCCATCTCACAAGGTTTGCAGAAGATGGCAGGAGGCCATACATTGATCTGATTATGAAGCTGAGCATAAGAGGTGCCATATGCCATTCATCATCCCATGTCAAGGACCTTTGCAGAGCTCCTTCCCATGTAGTCCAGTGGCCTTGTTGGGCCTGGTGCACCACTTTTTGCATACTCTTATCATTCTCAGCTCCTCGTATCTCCTGAATTACCATGTCTCTGCGTTCCCTGTATGATGCCTTGGACCACCAGCAGATATCACCATGGCCAAATCCCCGTCTGTTCATCTGAGAGTAACCGACTCCGCAGCCACATGTATACAAAATTTAAGATTGGCAATTCAGCCATGTGTACATGTAGACAGGCACCCTAGACTGCAGAGCACATACTTCAAGACTGTCCTGAATATGATATATTGAGGCAAACCCACTGGTCCAGAGAAACAACACTGGAAGCAAAACTATACGGACCTCTGTATGAACTACAAAAGACAGTGAAGTTTATACAAGAAACAACATTGCAAATATAGACAATATATTTTAAGCGAATGAAAGAAGAAGAAGGAGACTAGGAAGAAAAAAATTTGACCAAAAAAACCCAAAACCAAAACATATCAGAATTACCCACTCAAGACATCTAATCCATCAGTTGTGTTATCCAAGATACTAATTTTTGTAAACTACATCCATTTTGGAAATAAAACAAAAATGGTTCAAGTTTATACTCTAAATACTTTTCATTTGGCATCAAGAAAAGGAAAGACACTCTATTGTCACAAATTTTCTGCGACTCAGGTTTTTCATATAGTGTTACCATGTAAGTGTCAGTTCTTTCAAAGTTTTTAACAAATATAGTCATGTTATATATATTTGAAAAGGGAATTGAATGAGGATTCTGAATATTTTAATTTTATAAATTACCATTTTTTATGAATATAAAGTAGTTAGAGATGAGGCAGAAAAAAATTCTACTAAACAAAACAAACACATATCAGACTTACCAACTGAAGACAGCTAATCCATCAGTTGTGTTATCCAAGATAGAAATCATTGTAAACTACATCCATTTTGGAAATAAATCACACATCAAGTTTATACTCCAACTACTTTCCATGTGTCATCCAGAAAATAATTGAAAAAGAACACAAAATGTGATATATATGCTGAACTGCTGTCACAAAGAACACTACTTACATACAAAATTAGAGATATTTATAACTTAACTTTAGTGTGCCATTTCATGAAACATTCATCTCTGTGCAGATGGGGGTGGCCAGTGCATCCTGCACAATAATAGTTTGCCCTTTTCCTGTCATCAGGTGTACTGCAAACTTTACACCTATCGAAATTAGTGCTTCTTTGCATTATATGTCTTACACCCTCCAGTCTTTCCAATGGGTTATCTGATAATTTACTTGGCCTTGGAGGATTTAGCATGCGGCTGATTTCAGGCATTGAGGATGCCGCCGAAGCACATAATTCTCTGATCAGTGTTTGTTTGAACAACTTTAACGTAAGCTGCGATTTTCCAACTCCAACTGGTCTTGTCAATTTATACAAAATGTAAGCGTTACAGGTGGCTATTTCTAATATCCAAAAGAAAATCTTTTTCCGCCACTTCAAGAATTTTCTGTTGAAGAAGCCGTAATACCCTATAATCTGATCTGCCTTGTCGCAACCATTCATTTTATGGTTATATTCATGAATGATAAGAGGTTTCTCCTTTCCATTCACCATGACAGGCACAGCAGACCCATTTGTGCTAATAATTGTGACATGTTTTTTAGCTTTTTTGTTCTTCCAAGCAGCAACTAGCATCCTTTGCGCCAAACTGATATAATACTTAGTCTCCATATGCTTTAGGTTCAAAGACCTCAGCTGCTGTGGGAATCCAACTCTGTTCGCTTGAAGTGTTCCAGTGTAATATTGTTTCCATTTAAGCATTTCACTTACTAACAGTTTTGTAGTATACCACCTGTCAGCATAAATGTGATAGCCAGTTCCCAGACAAGACAACAGTGTTCCAAAATTTTTTACAGAATTGGCACCAGCAGAGTCCCTTTTGACTGAAGGATCATAGGAGGTGTCTGATCCAAAATATGTAAGCAAGTTTAGCACTAACCTGTTTCACTGTCAACAAGACCAAAACTTTTTATGTGGTATTTGTGTGGCTTTTTTGCATTATATTGCTTATATTTCCACCGACCTTTCCATCCTATGATCATTTCATCAATAGCTACGATTTGGTTCGGAGTGTATGCCGCAAAAAATTTAGAGCATAACATTTTAACGAAGGGCTCTATCTTGTTTTTCTCTTCTGCAACATAGTTTGCAATATAGACAAACATCTGTCTCTCTCCATCATTTGGGAATAAAATGGAATGTGAAACATAGGCTCTTGTGAGGAGAAATAATCTTTTATGCTTGGCCTTTTGTCGATACCCATTGCTTGAAGCAGAGCAAAAATTTTTAGCAGCTCATAATCACTTACTGGGTTCCACCTATTATATCTTGATCATTTTAATGAAGGTGTATGCTTCTGCACTTCAATTTCTGCAAAGCAGTTCATGCTTTTAAAAATCTTCTCCCTAACAACTGATGATACAAGGCTTTCAAAACACTGGATTGGGTTACATGATTCATTTAAATTTGCTGACACACCCACTGCTCTTCCATCTAAAGCTATTCCTTGTTTAGTGCACCCACATTTGCCTCCTGCCATTCTATATTTCCAACACACTCCTGATTTCGCCTTTCCCTTTCTGGTAAAACTAAATTAGGTGTTACTGGGTCTGATGTTGAAGAATCAATGTTAGGTGATGGAACCACGCCCACTCTTCCTGATTCTCTGAAAAACCTTCATTCTCTGAATCCACATCGCTGGAAAATGAACTAGACCTAGAATTATTAACACTGAAGTCGCTATTGCTGTACCCGTCTTCATCTTCGCTGAAATTTTCTATCAAACTAAGAGCCTAATGACACTAAGACGAGTAGGTCGCTTGCAAGAAGATGAACTAGACGCCATCGAAAATAGGTAACACAAATTTTGTAAAACTTACACGAGGTGGCTGGTGTAAACGGGTTGAAAGTACTCGAAAGAGTGATGCTATAACTTTCCCACATTTATAATAATAATAAGAATTGGCTGTACTTCTGCTTCCCAGTCGTCTAAAACTTCTAACTGGGATGAAACGAAACAAAAACTTAGTTCAAAGAGCTCGACCAAGAAAACTGGCCTCCCATTTTCAGAGCCTAGATTTATCGACCAAGAAAACTGGCCTCTCATCCTTTAAGAGTTAATAAGGAAGACCTATGAAGACATGACATGCAGAGTTCTTCATGAAGGACAACTTACAGAACTGTTTAGGATTAGAACAGAAGTGAGACAGGGATGCCTCTTGTCTACATTTCTTTTCTTACTAGCAATAGATTGGGTTATGAAAACATCGACATCACACAACAGAAATGGAATCCAGTGGAATCTGACTAAACAGCTTGATGATCTGGATTTTTCAGATGACTTGGCTCTTCTGTCTCATAACCATAATCAGATGCAAGAGAAAATGAAAATTCTCGATGAGCGGTCATAACAAGTGGGCCTGAAAATACACAGGGAAAAGACAAAGAATATGAGAATAAATGCAAGAAATGATAACAAGGCTGAACTTGAAGAAACACTAACGGATATAGAATCATACATAGATCTTGGCAGTAATATAGATTGAGTTGGAGGGACAGACAATGATATCAAAATAAGAATACAAAAAGCAAGAGTAGCTTTCATTGCATTGGGAAATATATGGAGAACAAGAGAAATCAAGTCCAACACAAAAATAAGAATCTTCAACTCAAATGTCAAGTCAGTCCTATTGTATGGCTTAGACATGGAGAGCAACAAAAACAACAACCAAAAAGCTACAGACTTTTATAAACGGGTGTTTGCGTAGAATAGGATTGAAATGGTATGACAAAGTCACAAATGTGGAATTGATGACAAGAACCAGTCAAGTGCCAGTGGAACAAGAGTTGAGAAGAAGACTGTTAAGTTCATTTCATGTGGGAGTTAAGTGTTTGAGATTCTCACATGTGGGTCTAGTCTTTTATAGACGCACATGTAAGCGCATCTAAGTAAGTTGTATATGTTTAATTATTTGCGTGCCGTCGTGCACAATATTTGAACAGAATAGCGCAGCTTGCTGCAGTCGATCTGTTGTCATCGAGCTATGATGCTTGAGGCAGTCTGATATATTTTCCGTCCAAGAAAGACGTGAGTTTTGTGGGCTTGCCCTAAGTGAAGGGAAGACACACGCATATTAATATAATTATGATTTGAAAGATGAGGAAGCCGATTCTTGAAGAACCTTGCCAAGAATCCTTCCAGTTTTATATCTAGCCAGAAAACGGCTCGTTTTTATGTCTCACGCCTCAGAGACCTGCAACCCTGCATGTTACGGCAGAGCTTCCGCTGAACTCAATATGTCCAACGGCTAGTGCGACCCTCTGACATCAGGAGCAGATTAGATGTCAGAATAATATATATATATGATGAACTGTCCATTCGACAGTGTCCGGTATTCTGTCAAGCCGTTGACCTTGATGCTATAACGGCCAGTGCTGTCAATCAACGACCATATGAATACTTAATGATGTATGAGGTCTACCACATGTAGATGCATTTCTGAAATGTTCCTGCCATTATATGAATTGATGATTATTGCCATGATGATTGTCTGTACCACGTCGTCGAAATATTCACGTCTTTATGCATTAAATGATGTCTCGTTGTAAATTGAACCCTATGAGTTCAGCATCTACTTCCATCTTCAAGTTGGTCATACAGTTTTGACCCGTTGCAGTATTCTATGCCAGAGTTATACGGCCCACCTCACTAACATTCGCACTAGATCACCCATCTACCACAACACAGTACCTCAAACACACCGGTAACAAAGACGCTGGTGATGGATAGGACACACACTGAGGAGACCTGTTGATAGCATTACAAGGCAGTCCTTGTTCTGGAATCCACAGGAAAAGAGAGGCAGAGGTAGACCAAAAAACATATGGAGAAGAGAACTGGATACAGAGGTGAAAATGATGAGGGAAACATGGAAAGAACTTGAGTGGATGGCACAGGACAGGAAGACGTTGTTGAAGGCTTATGCTCCTCGGGGTATTGATTGATTGAATCAAATGCTTACTAAACAACAGACATCTGAGCATATAAAGACCAAATGGCCCACAGTGCTTCATTTCAACCACCAAGTTATGAACACAATATCAAATACTTGCTCAGCAGTAATAGCCCCCACCCCCCCAACCATAACGATTCCTCTGCCGAAACTGGCTGCCTCCTGAATGCAGTTAGAAGACTACCTTTCACCCTTCCTGTGATGTACCTGGATCCTGCTATCCTGCCATTTAAGAAGAAACCTGGATTCATCAGACCATATGACAGCACGCCACCGGTTGTTAGTTCATCTGAGGTACTGTCTGGCCCATTGGTATTTTGCTGTGATGTGTCACCGAAGCAGGCGCAACCGTTATGCTGTTCTGTAAACATGTATGTTTGTTTCTCAAAGGCGTCTGAGGACCATCAAGTTATTGATGGTCCTGAAGCCTGGGAACGTACATGCTGTTGCCTGAGCATGTTGAAAGTGGTTGCTGAGATGTACCGTCTGTTTGTAACGGTCCTCAGCCACTGTTGTTACCCTTAGTCTACCACTTCTGGGCATGTCTTGAGTTGTCCCTGTGGTGTGCCATCGTGTGTGCAAGTTCCTAATTGTATCTCGGCATACACCAAAGTAGCGAGCAGCATCACTAACGGATGATCCTGCAACTGACTGTCAAATGGCTTGGCTACGCTATCCTTCAGACAATCGTGGCATGGTGAAAATAAGGTAGTTGTTGCGCAAGAATGTCGCAACGTATTCTGAGTACTATATATTTTTCTTATGCAAGGGAAATAACTCGTGTAATTGTAGTCACTTTTATTTAAAGCAGTTCTCGTTTCTTGTTGGCTTCGGTTGCCGATAAGTTTGGTTGAGCGATCTTAAGTCATGTCCATGTATGGAGCGCTCAGCCCCACTTTTCTTGGAAGCATTTGTCAACTTGCAATGTTTCGGATTCCTATCCTTTTAAGGCTCAAATTTTTAGGGTGTTCTAAGAAAAGGTCCTTGCTTCGAAGATTATCTGAACTGTATTCGAATCGCGCGTTTCTGCGCATGTCTAAGTTTTTGGTTGTTGTCTGAACGGGTTTCCGCCCTGCAGTGTGCGGCAGATTCGTTTGAGAGCAAGACGCCTTTTTGCCAGCGTCTGTGCTTATTCTATCAGGAAATGGAGTCCTCTATATATTGTTTGTTCCTCTGAGATGATATCTCTTTTGTGATTCGAAGCACCTGGAGGCGTGTGAGTTATGTGGTTTATTTCCTGAAGAAAAGGTAATTACATTTTGAATAACATTATCGCCATCTTTCGAAATTGACATTTTTGTAGCCTGCTTATTGAAGAGTCTACGTTATGAGAAGTTTCTCAGCTCACGAATCACGCACGTTGTTATGCATCGGGTTAATGCATGTCCTAAGGACTATTACTTGTTGAACTCTGCTGTTCGGTCTAGGTTTGATACCTTGGTTGACTAAAGGAACTTAGAGGACATTGTTTATGTACTTCAGAAGATATGCCCGTCTTGCTGGGGTCAGAAAAAGGAGAGTGGATTTGATCTCCTACGCATATATATTCCGGCTATTATAGAAAGGGATGGAGGTTTCCACCTGACTACATTTACAGCCGCTTATGATGTAATGATACTCATATGATTCACCATTATTATGATGCTGTCTGCTGTCCAGTTTTGTACGGACTATGTCGATGTAATGATGACTGTTCTACAGTACATGTGATGTACCTGCATATTAATGTCTACGCACCTTGTCATTGTGGCGTCCCAATAAATGATGGAAACGTCACTAGCTGTTATAAGATTCAGTGATTTTCTACGTCGTGAGTTGATGTGACGTCCCTGTTGGGAACTGTACCTGTTTGACTACATATCTACAACATATACACAAACCAGACCAAAGACACCATTCTTCTCCGCCTTCATCATCCCTGGTGTCTAGGGGGTGATACTCTACACTTCAGGTGCCAGCATTGCAACACTCTACATACTTTGGCAAGTTAGAAATATTCTCCTTCAACATTTGGTGGCCATAAGCTGGTTTGGTCTGGTGCCTGCATACACGGGGTCCCTTACCCGCTACATTCTACAAGAAATCAACATACAGCATTCTCCAAGACATCTACATACAGAATCCTGAAAGTACTCGGCGTTGCCCGGTAGCTCATTGGAACTTCACTTTTTGGCTGAAGCTGACTCAAGAAAATTGACAGTACCCGGCGTTGCAGCATACATTTAGAACTGTAACGTTTCTTTGAAGATCAAGTTGCTGCTGTCTATAATCAAGTTGTTGCTGTCATTTTGAGAAGGAAAAGTTCCACAATCTTACGAGTTCTTGTACTGAGAAGGCCAAGTACCATATCTCATTACTGTTCAGAAGCTCAAGTACCATCGTCGTGGCAGTTTTGAAGCAGTTCAGATGTACCATCATCGTTGGATCTTCATTCTTTAGGACGCTGATTGTCATCTGTTTTTTCTGCTGTACTGACGATTGGATTCCCATAAGTTAAGTGGCCTGTTTTGTTTGTGAACTGTGCCCTTATACTTCTACTGAGCCTTCTGTTTTCTTCTCATCTATATTCTCATATTGTTATATGTTTATATGTTATTTGTATATTTATATGTTTATATTTCTGCGGGTCTGGCTGGGTGGTGACTCCTGTAGATCATACCACGTGACAGAGGTTTTCTATTGAGAGTGTTCTGTAGGGTATGCAAATTTCCTATAGTGAAATTTGCTAAGCGACTTTTGTTGCTATTTCTGTTAGTTGTGATGACGTGTTAGTGTTGTTTTCGTTATTTTTTCGCATTCTTTAGTTTTGTTTTGATTTGTTTGTACTTGTAGATCTCCTCTTTTCTATTGTTTAGTTTTATACACCATTTATATTTATACACTGTGGTGTCTTGTGTTTTGTATCATCTTCTCGCAGATATCATCACATTTTTTGTGATATTTATTTACTTTTCGCTTTATTTTTAGTTGATTACTGCGAGTGTTTTCGTATGGTTGCTAATCTTTGTTGTTGTTTACATTGTTATTGTTTACATTGTGATTGTGTTTACATAGGCATTGGTTACACTTATGGTAATTAATTAATGGATTAGGCTGATGCACTATTACTACTACACTGATGATAAATAAATGATGAATAGTGTCGTGCACTATTGAATGGGAAGTGCACCTATGATCAAGAATTGATTGATGATATTTCAAGAAGGTTCATACACAAGTTCTTTGGCAAAGAGTTGTTTCCCACAGAGATTGGGATAATATAATGTGATGTGACTAAGCAAGTGCTTGATTTAAGACTTGTTATTATTAAGTTTGAAATAAGGTAATTAATTATTTCAGGTTTTGGACTCATATTTTAGACAACATGTCTACATTTGAGTACTTTATTGAGCAGGGTAAATCCCTTAGAAAGACTGGTGATAAATTAGAAGAATTTGCGACTGTTCAATATGCCAAGGCATTGAAGTCGGAAGAAAAGAAAATGAAAGAACAAACTGAACAAAAGAAAATAGATGCTGAGAATTTAAAACTGCAGATGCAGGTGGATGAAAAGAGATTCCAAATGGAAATGGAAAAACAAAAAAGAGAAGCAGAAGCAAAAGCTGAAGAGAAAAGACTGCAGATTGAGGCTGAAAATAAAAAACTTGAAAGAGAAGCTGAAGAGAAAAGACTACAGATTGAGGCTGAAAATAAAAGACTTGAAATAGAGAATAAAAAACTTGAAAGACAGGCTGAAGCTGAGGAAAGGCAAAAATGGAGCATGAAGAAAAACTCTTAGCTTTGGAGTTAGAGAAGTTAAAGTTGATGAACATGGACAATGCTAATGATGCAAATAAGGTGTCAGATAAGACTAATGCTAATACTTTCAAGCTTAATCTACCAGCATTCAATGCTTCCATTGACGATATAACGTTTTATCTAGTCAGATTTGAAAGTTCATGTAAGGTACATAACATAGATAAATCACTGTATGTTTATCATTTGTCCAAAATACTTAGAGGTGATGCTTTGAGTATGTTCGGCATGGTAGATGAGCCTGACAAGAACAACTATGAGGTTGTCAGGGCTATCTTGTTAAAGAAACACCAACTTAATGAAGACGGCTATCGTCTTCAATTTAAAAATATGTTGCCAGAAACTGGAGTGGAATTCTCTGAATTCATTTCAAAGATACGTCTTACTTTTACACGTTGGGTTGAACTGTCTAAGACAGAACATACATTTGAAGCACTTATGGACTTACTACTTAGAGACAAGGTTATGTCTTCTGTCAATGAATCTTTTCTTTCTTTTCTTCATGAGCGTAAGCCTAAAAACATAAAAGAAATGGAAGAATACTGTTGCCAGTATGTCACTGCGCATCCTCACATAACCATTAGCAACTCTAAAGTAAAAGAAGGTCTGCCAGTTGCTTCGGCAGCACCATATGGTCAAAACTTTGGTCGTAAATTCCAACAAAATTTTAATAAGAAGAGTAACCGTAATTATGCTCAGAATCATAGCAATCAATTTCAAGGTGATTCTTCTTCACAGAATTGGAGACAAGCTGACAGTCCTCGTTACTTCCAACCTAATAATTTTAGGCATTTCAGAAGAGGATATGGTAACAGAGGCTATTCCTCGCGAAGACCTCAAAACCAAACAAATAGATGTTCGCATCAATGTGGACATGATAATAATCATGGAAACTGGAGTTCAAAACAGGATAACAGTTACAATAGAGACACTAATAACTTCAGAGATAATAATAACTCTGATAACTTCAGAGGTAATAATAGTCGCGGTAGATCTCAATACAAAAAAAAGAGATATCAGCAGGCTAACTCTTCAAACAAGAATCTCAGGGAGCCTGTAATCAGGTTGTTGATGATAAAAACTTAAGCGCTGTCACATGTTCTGCCTTTGACTTTGGGAGAGCAAACAAATGCCCCCAATGCAGTACTTTGTTCGAACCGACTACCATAACTACTTTGAGCTGTGGTCACCCTCTTCCCGCTCTGCCTGCTGCAGTTGCGCATGATGGGAGAGGTTCTCTAATCCTACATAAGGGTCTTGTTAATAATACTCCGGTCTCACTACTTTTCGATTCCGGATGCACCACTATTGGTGTTAGACAATCGCTTGTAGATCCATCCTGTGCTACAGGAAAGGTTATCAAATGTGTCACATTTGGCGGCACTCTAGAGAAATATCCTACTGCTGTAATTCACATTGCCACTCCTTTCTTTACGGGAGATGTGCACGCTTGTCTCTTACCTAATCCTATTGCGGACCTTATTATTGGTCGTATTCATGGAGTTAGGGAATGTACCCCACAGCAGATTGCTGCTTGGGAAGATCATAATATGCAAGCTACCAATGCAGTGGTTACAAGAGCACAAGCTCTACAAACACCCCAAACTTCATTGAATAGTAATAATGAAGTTCATAGCCAAGATAGTCACTTGGTTATTTCCCGGGACTCTTTCATAAAATTACAAGAAGAAGATCCTTCTCTAAAAAAATTCTTCATTCTTGTGAAGAAAGGTGATCCAAATCAGGATACACAAAAAAAAATCTTGGATTGCAATGAGAAACGGCGTACTTGTACGTATGGTACAAGACTCGACTACGTCGGCACATTCGCAATTTCTTGTTCCCAAGAGTATGAGAGTACAAGTATTGCAACATGCTCATGACTCGCAATGTGCTGGACATATGGGATTTTCCCGTACAAAGTCGAGAGTCCTTGCGGCTTTCTTTTGACCTTTTGTTAACAAGGACATTCGTATCTACTGCCAATCTTGCAAGGTATGTCAGGAGGTCAAATCTAGAGGACCACGACATGCTGCGCCTATCCAGGCTGCTGACATCCCTATTCGGCCGTTTCAGAAAATGGCCATAGATATTATTGGCCCTTTTAAGATCAAGTCGGCCAGAGGACATCAGTTTATCCTTACATGTGTCGATATGTGCACACGTTGGCCAGAGGCTATCCCTCTTAAGAGCATATCTACTACCGATATCGCAGATGCTCTTTGGCTGATATTTTCTCACTTGGGGTTCCCCAGAGAAATATTGTCAGACCATGGCACTCAACTCATATCTGACACTATGTCACAAGTGATGTCTACCTTACATATTAAAAGATCTCTCAGTAGTATCTATCACCCAATGTCTAATGGGTTAGTTGAGCGTTTGAATAAAACGCTCAAGACTTTGCTTGGTAAGATAACTGAAGATCATCCTCAAGATTGGGACAGGGTTTTACCCGCGGCTCTCTTTGCTTATAGAGAGGTCCCAAACGAACACACAGGATTTTCTCCCTTTGAACTTGTCTTTGGCGGGCGTCCGCGCTGCCCTATGTCTTTACTACACGATCTCATCACTGCCGATGATATTAGCGATGACACTCAATCCTCATATGAGTATGTCATTGCTCTTAGGCAAAAGATCATTGAGGCATGCAAACTGGCAACTGCTTCATCAGAAATTGCTAAAGAAAAGGCAAGGCAGTTTGCTAATAAGAATAGATGTCTACGACAACTTTGTCCAGGTGACAAAGCATTCGTCCTACTCCCCAGTAGGGAAAATAGTCTTCTTATTGCATGGAAAGGTCCGTATGCAATAGTCTCACAAATTTCCAATGTTGACTATGTGGTCGATATTGATGGAAAGCATAAAACTTTCCATATCTACATGCTGACGGAATTTCATGAGTGCCCAGACTATTTGCTGCCTATTTTCCAGGCAACGGACAATTCTTCTGTACCTCATGGTAATTACTCATCCCTGTCTGTCATACAGGATGAGGAATCTATTTTTTCTGATGTCAATCTTCCTCTTCCAGTGGTCCCACTACATTCAATGGAATCTTGGAAAAACGTTTCCGTTTCTCCTAATCTTTCCGTTGAGGAACATCGACAAGCTTCGTCGATGTTACAGACATTTCAGGATGTTCTAACTGACATCCCTGGACACACGCATGTCATAGAACATGACATAATTCTTACCGACAATAATCCAGTTAGGGTTAGACCTTATCCTATCCCTATACACTTCCAGTCACAAGTGGAAAAGGAATTGGATGAAATGATTCAATTAAACATAATTGAACCATCGACTTCACCGTATTCTTCTTCCATGGTTATTGTCCGGAAGAAAGACAAGAACATACGAATTTGCGTTGATTATCGCAAATTGAATCAAGTCACAAAGTTCGATGCTGAACCGATGCCTTTACTAGAAGATCTACTTATTAGACTTTCTAATTCTAGATTCTTCACTAAACTTGACTTGTCTAAAGGTTATTGGCAAGTGCCTTTAGCAGATCATGCCAAACCTCTTACTGCTTTCTCAACACCTAGGGGTCTATTTCAATGGAATGTTATGCCTTTCGGTCTTATGAACGCCCCTGCTACTTTCGTTCGCATGATGCGTCGAATTCTTTCTCATCGTTCAGATGTCATCGCATACTTAGATGATATCTGTCTCTTCAGTGATTCCTGGGAAGATCACTATTTGGGTTTATATGACTTACTGTCCACTCTACGTGAGTATTATTTGACAGCAAAACCCTCTAAAGCCTATATTGGTTTTGGTGAAATCTCTTTCCTGGGTCATCGTGTTGGTCATGGTCTCTTGAAGACAGAAGACCACAATACTTCGAAAATATTGAACATCTCTGTACCTAAGACGAAGAAACAAGTCCGTAGTCTCTTGGGTTTAATTCAATTTTATGGGAGATTCATTCCGAATCTATCTTCGATCATGGCACCTCTCTCAACATTGTTGAAGAAATGTTCGCCTAATCTGGTCCGTTGGTCTGAAGAATGCCAATCTTCACTAGACCAAATCAAGAATATATTTTCTTCTCCTCCCATCTTAAGATTACCTACTCTTGATAGGACTTTTGTTCTTCGGAGTGATGCTTCATCCACTGGGATTGGAGCAGCACTTATGCAGGACTATGCTGAAACTCTGCATCCTGTCATGTACATTTCTAGAAAACTAAATGCGGCAGAGAGGAACTACTCGGTTTTAGACCGTGAGTTGTTAGCGATGGTTTGGTCAATTCTCAAACTACAAAGATTCCTCCTGGGCGCACATTTCATTCTAGAAACTGATCAAAAAGCTCTTACAGCTATTCAGACTAAGAACTTGAAGAGTTCGAGATCCACTCGATATGCTATTGCTCTTCAACCTTTTCACTTCACGGTACGAGCTATCCGTGGTTCAGATAATGTGATGGCTGACATTCTGTCTAGATGCCCACATGATTCCAACTAATACTTCTGTCCTATATTTCTAGATATACTACAGAGTCATAACACACCTATATTGCTACAATACATTAACACATCTGTCCTCACTTTATGTGAACACATACTATTGTGCTTTGCTATCATCTTCTTCTGTTACCTTCTTTAATAACAGAGGAAGGCTGAGTAGACAATATAAGGGCCGAAAATTCACTCGGCCACAGTTAATAATAATGTATTGTATATTATGAAACATAATAGTTGTTAAATAGGATTATATTGGTTGTATTTTCTCAGCATGTCATTGATGATCTGAGAAGTTACCTTACTGTTGTCAAGCATGAAGAGTTCTAAATTGTGTACTTACCTTTGGAACGACAGAAGATGTGTCCTGGATCTTCATGTAGTTTAATGTCATTATGTACTGATAATATTACATGTTTAGACAATGTACTATTTAATATTTACTATCAGATGTGTACATCCATTTTAAAGCGGTATTAAAATATGACACCGCTATTTGATAATGATTGTATAACACTTGCATATGTATATTGTATTTACATGCTAGCGTAGTGTGTGTTGGTGGCACCTCCCCAATATGTATATTTTTTCTGTTGAGATATATTCTCACCAGACACTCTATGTGTCAATTTAGCCTCATGTTAGGCAGTTTAATTATTTATCCGCGCATAATTCGTGCGTTGTTGAGCCGCTTTTCGCTTTGCTCTTGGATATTTAAAAAAAAAGAAAAAATGTTGCACATTTTTTTTTTTATCTGGAGGTTGCGGTTATATGTTGCGCAAGAATGTCACAACGTATTCTGAGTACTATATATTTTTCTTATGCAAGGGAAATAACTCGTGCAATTGTAGTCACTTTTATTTAAAGCAGTTCTCGTTTCTTGTTGGCTTCGGTTGCCGATAAGTTTGGTTGAGCGATCTTAAGTCATGTCCATGTATGGAGCGCTCAGCCCCACTTTTCTTGGAAGCATTTGTCAACTTGCAATGTTTCGGATTCCTATCCTTTTAAGGCTCAAATTTTTAGGGTGTTCTAAGAAAAGGTCCTTGCTTCGAAGATTATCTGAACTGTATTCGAATCGCGCGTTTCTGCGCATGTCTAAGTTTTTGGTTGTTGTCTGAACGGGTTTCCGCCCTGCAGTGTGCGGCAGATTCGTTTGAGAGCAAGACGCCTTTTTGCCAGCGTCTGTGCTTATTCTATCAGGAAATGGAGTCCTCTATATATTGTTTGTTCCTCTGAGATGATATCTCTTTTGTGATTTGAAGCGCCTGGAGGCGTGTGAGTTATGTGGTTTATTTCCTGAAGAAAAGGTAATTACATTTTGAATAACATTATCGCCATCTTTCGAGATTGACATTTTTGTAGCCTGCTTATTGAAGAGTCTACGTTATGAGAAGTTTCTCAGCTCACGAATCACGCACGTTGTTATGCATCGGGTTAATGCATGTCCTAAGGACTATTACTTGTTGAACTCTGCTGCTGTCGGTCTAGGTTTGATACCTGGTTGACTAAAGGAACTTAGAGGACATTGTTTATGTACTTCAGAAGATATGCCCGTCTTGCTGGGGTCAGAAAAAGGAGAGTGGATTTGATCTCCTACGCATATATATTCCGGCTATTATAGAAAGGGATGGAGGTTTCCACCTGACTACATTTACAGCCGCTTATGATGTAATGATACTCATATGATTCACCATTATTATGATGCTGTCTGCTGTCCAGTGTTGTACGGACTATGTCGATGTAATGATGACTGTTCTACAGTACATGTGATGTACCTGCATATTAATGTCTACGCACCTTGTCATTGTGGCGTCCCAATAAATGATGGAAACGTCACTAGCTGTTATAAGATTCAGTGACTTTCTACGTCGTGAGTTGATGTGACGTCCCTGTTGGGAACTGTACCTGTTTGACTACATATCTACAACATATACACAAACCAGACCAAAGACACCATTCTTCTCCGCCTTCATCATCCCTGGTGTCTAGGGGGTGATACTCTACACTTCAGGTGCCAGCATTGCAACACTCTACATACTTTGGCAAGAAGTTAGAAATATTCACCTTCAACAGTAGTCAACACTAAATGCTGTTTTCTGGCAAGCGCAATCGCCAAAGCAGAGGAATCAGTCATTAAAACTCACACATCACAAACGCACATTGCACCTGTCGCACGTCCTGCATGCATCGGTTGTTATTATGGCTTGTACTCAGTGCATTAATAGCTCGTACTTCCTGGCAACCTGCCCATGTGTATTTTACCATCTTTTGTGCAATGACCTCAAAAAATTTACAATTCTATACCTGACAGGTTTCTGTTATTAGTGGGTATAGTACACTAATTCAATGTAAAGATATGAGCACAATTCCAAACTTTATTCAACTATTATTCTTCTTTTTTCATAGTGTGGCTATCTGTTATGTACAGATCTGTTTTGGCAAAAACCTGCTTGCTCATCTCTCAGTTTTCTATCTATGGAATTTTTTTCAACTCTCTTTGGATGATCCTGTTTAACATTTTCCCTGTCATTTATGGTAATGTTGGCACTCTCGCAAATCTCCCATCTTTGGCAATTTGACTAAATATCATTCTCAGTAGAGGTGTCACTGTTACTGTATATTTACGGTCACCACAAATGTTAAGTGGGATTTACGTTATGTTATGTAGGAACATAACAATATCTTTTCTATGTACTGTTGTAGTCAGTCTGACCTGGGCCAAACAGCTTTGTTATGCATGAATAGCTCACCAGGCGTTGAGGTGCTAACAGGGTGTCATGTTGACATCCGAACATCAGACATTTCTTGTATGTGAGGTACTCGAAGTTTGTGTGGTTGACAAGTGATGTGGGTGTGTAGAGACACAAATGCGTTTAGGCTCTTTGATAGGTAAACAAGGCACCCACTCACTCACATGCAGTAGTCAGTAATTGTAGAAACTGCTGGAACTTTCAACCATTTATTTACGGGACACAGTGACATCAACAGTTACAGCCAAATGGACGAGAATCAAGGACAACATATATATTGGAAATGACTGACAAAACATCTGGCATTATAAAGCTTGAACCAATCATCTATAAGAACGTTATCGACAATGGTCTGTCCTTTAACAACTGTTCATATGTGGTAATAATTAGGAACATCGAGCATCATCAGTTTGGTATAGCTCGTAGGTATGATGCTAATAACGCTGGCTTGACAACATATTCTTTTCCTACTGTAGCTCAGGGCCCCTGACTGAACGTGTCAGGTAGTCCTTTAACAAATATAGTTGCTTAATATAGAAGTCTGTGAACTTGTAAATAAAGTCAAGACTTCATCTGGCTTCACCCGCCAGGCACTTCTTCTTCTGCTCAAAGTTATAGGCCGTAATGACGGGCCTTATAATGGTTGATAAACAACTGTACATTTTTTCATAGACATGTATTCTCTTCCATGCTGAAACATACCGCCATCCTGCGGGTTTCATATCAATATACGTTCATTGTGCTTCTATAAAGTACTTCAACGAATAGACCTAATTGGCTACGTCAAGCACACATAATGGACTCTGGATCACAAGAACTGTGAGCGCTACTCACAGGTTCATACTAAATGTTCTGCAAACTTTGCATAATAATTAAGTTATTTTACCTTGGACAGAATTCTGAGAAATACACAGATAACACCTGTCATCATACTAGACGAACAGAATAACTCTGGGGAGAATCACTAAGATCACAAGACTATCTTTCCCCCCAGATAATGCAGAGAAGAAACAACGGACATCTTGGTCCGGCAGAAACCAGCTCATCACTCCCAGACGAAAGCCTTCTCGGTTCGCGCTAAAAACTAGCGCATGCATAGACAGAACAGATTTGAGAACAGTTAACTACCCCGTCTTAAGACTGATCAACCACAAAAGAATAAACACAGGGAAGGTAACCCCTAATCAACCTGTGTCAGGGAGTTAACATACAGTTCTGTACCTTTGATTATCAAAAGTATTAAATAGATTTACATCTTCTGGAACCGACAAAAATGACGGCAACAGACTACCACCCCCTCCGGATAAAAAAAAAAACGAGACTTTTTTTTTTTTGAAATACATCAATGAGCGAGATGCAACAAGCTCATAATGCATGAATGATGCGCTGATGAAAGGATCAATAAATATAACGACATAATGTCAGACCCAATCAGCGCACAATAGCGCGTCTAGTGAGAACAAAAGTTCACCTCACAAAATAAGAGAAAATATTTTCTCCAAGCAAAATATATCCGGAAGGTACCATCAAATAAACATCTGGCGATGCTAACAAAAATCACATACATATAAAAAAAAATTGCAATGTTATAGTGATGCGAATGATAACATATCTTGCAAAGTCATACAAACATATAAATCTATAAAAGTATCATGTTATATAATGACTATCATCTAATGGATGGACATAATCAAAATTTGTAAAGTCATTATATATACATATGACAATTCAAGTGTATACTCTAACAAATCGAAGATGGCATCCACAAAGTATAAATCAATTCTGTATGTCGTAGATCATGTAAGCAGCATCGTCATGATTCTCAAAAGCACTCCATACCTGGTACTAGTTTGCACTGAGAACAATATAAATAACACAATTAGCAACATGCTATAATGTACTATAATTACTAATACATGTTACATGTGGCCGCATTAATTTTTTCGACCTTTATATTATGTCAACTCAACCTTCTCCATTACACTAAAGATGGTAATAGAGAAAGAAAACAATTAATTTACCACTCTAAGTTGACAATAAATGTGTTAATATATATAGGTATAGTGAAGAGACATATGACTAGCAGTGTATCAGGAAAAACTAGGACACAAGACTTAAGTGGACTCATGTGGGCATCTAGACAGTATGTCTGCCATCACATTATCCAGACCACGGATAGCTCGCACCGTGAAATGAAAAGGTTAAAGAGCAATAGCATATCAAGTAGATCTCGAGCTCTTCAAATTCTTACACTGAATAGCTGTAAGAGCTTTTTTGTCTGTTTCCACAATGAAATGCGCACCAAGAAGGAATCTTTGTAATTTAAGGATTGACCAAACCATAGCCAACAACTCACGGTCTAAAACTGAGTAATTCCTTTCTGCCGCATTCAGTTTCTTAGAAATATACATTACAGGATGCAGAGTTCCTGAATACTCTTGCATTAGTGCCGCTGCGATCCCTGTGGATGAGGCGTCACTACGAAGAACAAAAGTCTTATCAGCAATAGGTAGCCTTAAGATAGGTGGGGATGAGAACAAATTCTTAATCTGATCCAATGAAGCTTGACATTCTTGAGACCAGCGCACCATGTTAGGAGACCCTTTCTTCAATAGGGTTGAGAGTGGTGCCATGATAGAGGATAGATTCTTAATGAATCTTCCGTAGAATTGTATTAATCCCAAAAGACTACGTACTTGTTTCTTTGTTTTAGGCACAGAGATATTTAATATCTTAGAAATGTTTTGGTCCTCTGTCTTCAATAGACCATGACCAACTCGATGACCCAGGAAAGAAATTTCGCTAAACCCAACAAAGGCTTTCGAGGGTTTTGCAGTCAACTTATGCTCGCGTAGAGTTGACAGTAATTCATTTAACCCCAAATAGTGATCTTCCCAAGTATTACTGAAAAGACAATGTCATCTAAGTATGCAATGACATCTGAACGATATGAGAGAATTCGACGCATCATGCGTACGAAAGTAGCCGGGGCGTTCATAAGCCCGAAAGGCTTAAAATTCCACTGAAACAAACCCCTTGGTGTTGAGAAAGCAGTGAAAGGTTTGGTGTGTTCAGTTAACGGAACTTGCCAATAGCCTTTTGACAAGTCAAGCTTAGTAAAGAATCGAGAGTTAGAAAGTCTAATAAGTAGATCTTCTAATAAAGGCATAGGTTCAGCATCGAACTTCGTAACTTGGTTTAATTTGCGATAATCTACGCAAAGGCGTATGTTGTCTTTCTTTCAAAAAATAACCATGGACGAAGAGTATGCTGAGGTGGATGGTTCAATTATCTTCAATTGTATCATTTCATCCAATTCTTTCTCGACTTGTGCTTGAAAATGAATAGGAATAGGATATGGTCTTACTCTGATCGGATTATGATCAGTAAGTATAATGTCATGCTCAATGACATGTGTGTGTCCAGGAATGTCGGTAAGGACATCCTGAAATACTTGTAGCGTAGAAGATATTTGTCGCTGTTCCTCACAAGACAAATTAGAAGAAACAGTAACGTTTCTCCATGATTCCGTAGAAGTAAGTGGAATCATAGGAAGAGGTAGGTTAACATCCGAAAAAGTAGTTTCCTCATCCTGTATAACTGACAGGGATGAAATATGACCTTGTTGGACTGGAGAATCGTCCGTTGCCTGAAAAATAGGCTGCAAATAGTCTGGTCGCTCATGATATTCCGTAAGCATATTTATATGGAAGGTTTTATGCCTTCCATCAATATCGACAACATAGTCGACATCGGAAATCTTCGAGACTATTGTATATGGACCTTTCCATGTAATAAGCCGTCTGTTCTCCCTAGAAGGAAGTAAAACAAACGCTTTGTCTCCTGGACAAAGTTGACGTAGGCGTCTTTTCTTATTAGCAAATAGCCTTGCCTTTTCCTTAGCAAATTCGGATGATGAAGTTGCTAGCTTGCATGCTTCAATGATTTTTTTTCTGAGAGCAAAGACATACTCATATGAAGATTGTGTGTCATTGTCAATATTATCAGCAGTTATAAGATCATGCAGCATAGACATAAGACCGTGCGGTCGCGTGCCAAAGATAAGTTCAAAAGGAGAAAATCCTGTATGTTCGTTGGGGACCTCCCTATAGGCAAAGAGAGCCGTGGGTAGGACCCTGTCCCAATCCTGAGGATTGGATCCTCTGAGGATCCTCAGTTATCTTCCCCAGTAAGTCCCCTGGCCGATTTAGTCTTAAAAGAACCAATGATATCTATGGCCATTTTCTGAAACGGCCGAATAGGAATGTCTGCTGCCTGAATAGGCGCAGCATGCCTTGGACCTCTAGACTTTACCTCTTGACATATTTTGCAAGACCGGCAATAAATTTGTATGTCTTTATTGACAAATGGCCAAAAGAAAGATCCCAGAACTCTCGACTTAGTTCGGGAAAAACCCATGTGTCCAGCACACTGAGAATCGTGTGCATGTTGAAGAATTAAAGCTCTCATACTTTTGGGCATGAGAATTTGAGAATGCATAGTCGCGTCTGAGTGTTGTACCATACGCACTAGTATACCATTCTTCATAGTGATATATGATTTGCGATTTGTATTCTGATTCGGATCACCGTTTTTAGCGAGAAGAAAGAATTTCTTTAAAGAAGGATCTTTTTCTTGTAGTTTCACAAACGAGTCATGCGAAATCTCCAAGTGATCATCTTGGCTACCTACTTCATTAACTTCAGTAGATGAAGTTTGAGGAATAAGAGCTTGTGCTCTTGTTACAACTGCATTGGCTGTTTGCATATTCCGTTCTTCCCAGGCAGCAATTTGTTGCGGGGTGCATTCCTTAACCCTGTGAATACGACTGATTATAAGATTCGCAATAGGGTTAGGAAGAAGACACGCGTGGACATCTCCCGTAAAGAAAGGAGTAGCAATGTGAATAATAGCGGTCGACTGTGCCCCCAAATGTTACACATTTAACTATTTTCCCTGTGGCACAGCGAGGATCTATAAGCGATTGCTTAACCCCAATAGTAGTGCACCCAGAATCAAAAAGCAATGAGACTGAGTTACCATCCACGAGACCTCTATGCAAGATAAGCGATCCTCTCCCGTCATGCACAATTGCAGCAGGGAGAGAGGGCAGAGGGCGACCACAACTCAAAGTAGTTACCATGGTCGGTTCAAATAATGTTGAGCATTGGGTGCATTTAGATGCTCTCCTAAAGTCAAAAGCTGCACAAGTGACAGCATTAGAATTTTTATTCTCGTTCACCTGATTATTGACACCATGAGACTCTTGTTGCACCGAGTTTCCCTGGTGATGTGATCTCTTTTTCTTGTACTGAGATCTACCACGATTATTATTCCCTCTGAAATTATCGTAGTTTGATCTACCTTGACCACCGCTCTGGTTCGAATCCCAGTTTCCATAACCACTATTGTCATTACCCCAATGATCATAGTGTTTACCTGTTTGGTTTTGATGCCCCCGCGAAGGATAGCCTTGAAAGTGTCTATAGTGACTACCTCTCCGCAAATTTCCATAATTATAGGACCCGAAATAACGAGGACTATCAGATTGCCTCCAGTTCTTTGAAGAAGACCCATTATGTGATGGGTTACCCTGATTCTGATCATAATTACGATTGCTCTTCTTATTGAAGTTGTGTTGAGCACCTTGGAATTTATTCAAAAAGTTAGGGCCATATGGTGCTGCAGAAGCAACCGGCAATTCTTCTTTCACCCTAGCATTGCTAACAGTAGCATGGGGATGTGCAGTTACATACTGGCAACAGTATTCTTCCATGTCTTTTATGTCTTTAGGTTTACGCTCATGAATAAAAGCGAGGAAAGACTCATTGACAGATGACATAACTTTATCTCGAAGTAATAAGTCCATAAGGGCTTCATATCTTTTTTCTGTTTTAGACAGCTCAATCAAACGCGTGAATGTAAGACAAATCTTAGTAATAAAGTCAGAGAACTCTACTCCAGTTTCTGGTAGCATTGTCTTAAAACGAAGACGATAATCTTCTTCTTTTAATTGATATCTCTTAAGTAATGTTGCCCTGACAACATCATAATTAGTTCTATCAGTTTCCTCTACTGCCATTACAGTACTCAATGGTTCACCTGAAAGTAAATCCATCAGTTGTCCGACATATTGTTCCTTATCTACCTTATGCGCTACGCATGTTAATTGAAACCTATCAAGGTAGAAGGTTATGTCGTCCTTTAGAGGGTTAAAAGGAGGTAATTTGACCTTATAAGTATTCTCCTTTATCCTACCCAAAGTTGCTTGAAGAGCACTCATATTCATCACCTTTAATTTCTCCAACTCCAAAGCTAATAGTTTTTCCTCATGTTCCATCCGTGCGTTCCTTTCCTCAGCAGTAGCTTGAAGTTTTCTCTCCTCAGCAGCAGCTTGAAATTTCCTCTCTTCAGCAGCAGCTTGAGCTTCTCTGTCTAATCTTCTATTTTCAGCTTCAGCAGCAGCTTGAAATTTTCTCTCTTCAGCTTCTCTGTCCAACTGCATTTGCATCCTTTTCTCTTCAGCCTTCTGTGCCTTGGCATATTGAGCAAGTGCAAACTCTTCCAATTTGTCACCAGTTTTGCCAAGGGATTTCCCTTGCTCAATAAAGACATCTAATGTAGACATTCTGTCTAATAATATGAGATTACACCTGAAAAATTGAATAAATTACCTTATCCCAACCTCAATGGGAGACACGTCTGTAATCCTAGACTTGTATACTCACTTCACTTTATTCTATCCCAATCTCCATGGGAGACAAGTCTTTTAATCAAAAACTTGTATAATCACCTTGTTTCTTTATAATAATATGATCATAAATAACCTCTATCTGAAAAGTGCATCATATCAACAATAATTGTCCATGACAAAGTATATATATATAGACTGTGTATGATGAACAAGTAGACGATAACAATACAAAGACAAGAATGTATAACAACCGAAAACGTTCGCAGAAGTCAAATGATAAATAAAGCTTAACTAAATCTAATGTTGTAAAAAATTACAATGATAACTGCGAAAAATCAAAACAGATCACAACTCTGTTATAAACAAAAAGGGTGTATATAAATAAATGAAAGGAAGGAGAGGCGGACAGATACAAACAAAACAAATCGAAAATCAAAGAATGGGGAAAAAAAATAACGAAAACGACACTAACACATCTCGTCACAGCTAAGAAAAAAAATGAAAAGTAGCAACACGCATCGCTCGCAAATTCCGCTGTAGGAAATATGTGCAGTCCCTATAGAAAATGCTCTCGATAGAACCTCTGTGACGTGGTATCTTCTAACGGAGTCACCTGCCCAACCAGCCCGTGAAACACACACTAACACAACATGTAAACAAAGAACATGTAAACAAAGAATGCATTAATAAAGTGTGTTGTAAGAAGGCTCAGTTACACAATATAACGGCACAAAGTTTCCGAAAAAACTAACCGCCACTTATCTTAGATATAATCCTGGCCTTAGTCAACAATGTTGTCTGACAATAAACAGCAATGCGAGGAAGCTCCACCGTTGACAATTACAGTGATGAGACTTGTCCACAACAGCTGAACTTGTATGTAAACACGAGTTGTGATCGTTCACAATGAAGGTCATCGACGAGTTTCAAACTGTTGAAGGTGTGTTGCTGTTATGTGCTGAACAGTATAAATGATCTTGTCCAGTTTCCAATGTGTAGTTCATCATCAATGTGTGTTATCATCAAATAATGTCCTCAATCAGTCCAATGGACAGCTTTAGACCCACTGATCTGGCCTACCACAAATGTTAGCCAGTTTATTTACGGCCACCAAAAAGGTTAAGGTGGAATTTACGTTATGTTATGTAGGAACGTAACAACATCTTTTCTGTGTACTGTTGTAGTCAGTCCGACCTGGGCCAAACAGCTTTGTTATGCATGAATAGCTCACCAGGCGTTGAGGCGCTAACAGGGTGTCATGTTGACATCCGAACATCAGAAATTTCTTGTATGTGAGGTACTCGAAGTTTGTGTGGTTGACAAGTGATGTGGGTGTGTAGAGACACGAATGCGTTTAGGCTCTTTGATAGGTAAACAAGGCACCCACTCACTCACATGCAGTAGTCAGTAATTGTACAAACTGCTGGAACTTTCAACCATTTATTTACGGGACACAGTGACATCAACAGTTACAGTCAAATGGACGAGAATCAAGGACATCATATATATTGGAAATGACTGACAAAACATCTGGCATTATAAAGCTTGAACCAATCATCTATAAGGACGTTATCGACAATGGTCTGTCCTTTAACAACTGTTCATATGTGGTAATAATTAGGAACATCGAGCATCATCAGTTTGGTATAGCTCGTAGGTATGATGCTAATAACGCTGGCTTGACAACATATTCTTTTCCTACTGTAGCTCAGGGCCCCTGACTGAACGTGTCAGGTAGTCCTTTAACAAATATAGTTGCTTAATATAGAAGTTTGTGAACTTGTAAATAAAGTCAAGACTTCATCTGGCTTCACCCGCCAGGCACTTCTTCTTCTGCTCAAAGTTATAGGCCGTAATGACGGGCCTTATAATGGTTGATAAACAACTGTACATTTTTTCATAGACATGTATTCTCTTCCATGCTGAAACATACCGCCATCCTGCGGGTTTCATATCAATATACGTTCATTGTGCTTCTATAAAGTACTTCAACGAATAGACCTAATTGGCTACGTCAAGCACACATAATGGACTCTGGATCACAAGAACTGTGAGCGCTACTCACAGGTTCATACTAAATGTTCTGCAAACTTTGCATAATAATTAAGTTATTTTACCTTGGACAGAATTCTGAGAAATACACAGATAACACCTGTCGTCATACTAGACGAACAGAATAACTCTGGGGAGAATCACTAAGATCACAAGACTATCTTTCCCCCCAGATAATGCAGAGAAGAAACAACGGACATCTTTGTCCGGCAGAAACCAGCTCATCACTCCCAGACGGAAGTCTTCTCGGTTCGCGCTAAAAACTAGCGCATGCATAGACAGAACAGATTTGAGAACAGTTAACTACCCCGTCTTAAGACTGATCAACCACAAAAGAATAAACACAGGGAAGGTAACCCCTAACCAACCTGTGTCAGGGAGTTAACATACAGTTCTGTACCTTCGATTATCAAAAGTATTAAATAGATTTACATCTTCTGGAACCGACAAAAATGACGGCGACAGTCACTACCTGCTTTCATGGCTTCTGCTAAATTGCCAGCTGGGAGCCGCGACAGCTCAGTGGTTAGTGCACTGGTTTCCTAGCTCGGTGGTCCATTGTTCGATGCCCAGTTGAGGTGGGATATTTTAGACCGCAAACGGCTCCAGGGTCGACCCAGCCTCATGAACTGGGTACCAGAAAAACTCTGGTAATGTTAAGGTGTCCGGCATGATGCTGACCACATCACCCCTAGTGTGCCGATGGTCAAGAAACAATGGGCCTAACACCATATTCCCAATATGACTCAATAGGCGTGTAAAGGGATCCTTTACCTTACCTTTTATTTGTTCCTTAGTTGGTCTTTCACAGCTGACTTGTAACTCTTCTACTGCTGGCTGGGTGTCCGGGTGGGGGATTTTGTGGAGCTGGTCTATTGAGAAGGCCCTCCAAATGTTCTGTCTGCCTCTTCATTTGCTCTTGTATATTGCTAAGCAACTGTGCATTCTTGTCTTTGATGAGGTTATTTGCTTTCTTGTATTTAACTGTTAGCTTCTTATGCTGTTGTTCAGATCCCTCATATATTTACTTGGCTGCAGGTTCCTATGCCTCTCTATGTCAACTCATCAATATATTTCTTCTTCTCTCTTCTGATGTTTCTTCTTACCTCTTTGTTCGCTTCTCTTTGTTCACAAACAATTCATGAGCCTTGGCTTTGTAACTTCTGGTTTTGCTTCTATTTACTCTCCACATGTAAGCCTACCTTGCCGTGGTTGGAGAGCTTGAGCGCCTCAATGATCCCGGGAGCTATGCCGGCGGGAGTTTTACTCCTGGCAGGGTCACCCAAGCCGGACAGGTCCTGGGTGAGGGGCCAGACTAAATGGGCTGAGGAGTGGGTGGAACCCTATAGGTGTAGATGCAGAACCCACCGGCGAGTGGTACATGCTCTGGTCTGCACCAATCCACCCCCACTTCATGGGTTAAATGCTTTCTTGCCTCATTCTTCACTGTTTGTCGTCTATCACGCCCATGGCGACCGTTGCCTCAATTGGCTGTGTGTGGTGTACCCGGAAACGGGGCCTCCCAGTACTGAGGCAAAGTTAAGTCCCCGATGTCACTTATCGGTGCAGAATTGAGAGAGATGGCTGAGCATCACAATCCCTCCTGTGTTGCAGCATGATGAGAACCCAGCATTGCACACTGAGCTTGGGGGGATCACTTGGGCACCAGACTTAATACTGGCTCTTGACTGGATGGCCGCATGCAGGAGATTTCTACAATGGAGGGTTGGCAGGTGGTGGGTATCGGGAAGTGGCTCTGTGCAGGACGTGAGGATTCCTTGGGAGAGCCCCGAACCAGAGCACAGCATTGTGCAAGCTCTGCATAGTTGGAGAGCCCCCTGGATGACGGGGAATGCACAGTGTGCTACCCCACCTATCCCCAACTGCTAACTTAGAACCAGAAGTGGGGTCCTCTGTATGCGTGCCAGGCCAGGATAAAATGCCTGGGAAAGAGACTGGAGCTCAGAACTCCCTAACTCAAAGTTGCAGGATGGCAGAAAAGCCACGGGAAAGACAGGGCTATTTTGAAGATAACGCAACCATATTTTCACCATACGAGCTCGGACGCCGCCTCGGTAAACAAGGTCCGCGCAGAGCAGTGACACCCCCAGGCTGCTTGCGAATAGTCTACTACTGGGAACATAAACAGATTAGGGATGAGCCCACTCTCCCGTTGAACAGGTGCTAAAGTCGTAGATACTGGGCCAGAAGGCGCACCGGAAACCACAGTATCATGCAACTCGCTTTTTTTTTTCTATGGAGAGTACACCGTCAAATAAATCTCGTTCTGGTGCTCGCCCTGTGGAGCTCCACCAGGCAGGTGCAGTGCCGGGCTCTGAGCCTCGACAGAGCCCACCCTCAGCTACTGGAGGACCCTCTAGACCGTCTTGTGGAGTCAGCAGACGGCGGAGGAGAACTACTGACCAAAACAAAACAGAAAAAGAGAAACCCAGAGTGCCACTTGTCATGATGCACTGGAATGCAGAGGGAGTGAACAGCAAGCAGGTTGGATACAGCAAAAAGACAGAGCTGGAAAACATCTTGTATGAGAAGCAAGTCAGTGTTTGCTGTATCCAAGAGACTCACTTGAAAGCAGATCAAACCTTTAAAATAAGGGGATATCAATGCTTCAGATCCGACAGACAAGATAGACGAAAAGGAGGAGTACTTACTCTTGTAAGGAATAACATTCCTGCACACGAAAGGAAAACCTTCATGGATGGAGCAGAATATCAGCTGTTGCAGATAAAGGTAGACAAGATGGAAATAGAACTCCTGAACTATTACTGTCCGAACAACAAACCCCTGAGTCTCAGCTCTATACAGGTACCAGCCACCAACTTTATAGCAGTTGGAGACTTTAATAGCCACTCCCAGAGCTGGGGCTATAACCATCTGGATCACAGAGGTGAAGAGGTTGAAACTTGGCAAGATGATCACTCCCTAATCCTAGTCAATAATGCCACAGATACTCCTACCTTCTACTCCAGAGGATGGCACACAACTTCAACACCAGATCTTGCCTTCTCCACACCAGATATAGCTGGATCTATTAGTAGAGAAGTAGGAGACCAACTAGGGGGAAGCGACCATCGCCCAATCTTTCTTACTGTCCAGAGTGCAACTCTCAGTACAGGCCCAGCCATTACAAGATGGAACTACAAAAAAGCCAACTGGGGTTTATTCAGGCATCAGGTGAACACGCTGCTGTCTACCCTCAAGGTACAGAACAGAGACATTAATGAAGTGGTAAAAGACTTCAACAGATGCATACTACAAGCTGCAAAAGAAACCATTCCCAAAGGATGCCGGCGTAACTACATACCATACTGGTCCAGCACACTCCAAGAACGTCAGGAAGCTATGGACAAGGCTAGAAAGGACGCAGAGTCTCAGCCTTCACTTGAAACTCACAACAAATGGAAAAAGGCTGTAGCAGAGTTTCAGAGAACAAAGCTAGAAGAAAAGCGGAAAAGCTGGAGAACTAAAACGGCATCGCTGAACCTTGAGAAAGACGGCAGGAAACTTTGGAGATTAGTCAAGTCTCTAAATGAAGAGCGTTCCTCACCAAGGCAGACTATCACATTGGATGAAGGTGGCAAACTTTTCAGAGGAAAACAAGCTGCAGACTTGTTTGCTAGAAGATACAGTTCAGAAAGCAACTTACCCATTAACATAGACCATCAGAGAGAGATAAGAAAAGAAATACTGGCAACCATGGGACAGACAGATACTCCTGCCCCAATGAGGGAACCCATCACACTAGGAGAACTACAGAAGGCTATTTCCAAGCTTAAGTTTCAAAAGTCACCCGGCCCAGACAAAATCAGCAACGAAATGCTAGTAAATCTGAGCTCAGCAGCAAAGACAAAACTGCTTGAGATATTCAACCACAGCTGGTTGAAAGGAACGGTACCCCAAGTATGGAGAGAAGCCATCACAATACCCATACTAAAGAAAGGGAAATGTAAGACCGAGGCTGCAAGTTACCGGCCAATCAGTCTCACAAGCTGTGTTGGGAAGACTATGGAGCGAATAGTCAACCACAGATTGAAATGGTATTTAGAGTCTGAGCAGATCCTGGTGCCGGAACAAGCTGGATTTAGAGAATGCTACAGTATAGAAGACCAAGTTACTTACTTGTCTCAAGCAATAGAAGATGCCTTCCAGGAGAAGAAAAAGGTCCTAACGATCTGGGTCGACTTCAAGCAGGCCTTTGACAAGGTGTGGAAAGATGGCCTCATTGCAAAACTTAGGAGAAGTGGAATCCAAGGCAACATGATGAAATGGATCCAGTCATACTTGCATAACAGGAGAACTAGAGTCACTCTTGACGGTCTGCAGAGCAGAAAAGTGTTGCTCCATCAGGGGGTACCTCAAGGAGGAGTAATTTCCCCAACACTCTTCCTTGTTTACATCAATGACCTGGTGAAAGATCTCCCTGCAGGAGTTAAAGCTGCCTTATATGCAGATGACCTAGTACTCTGGTGCGCTGATGAAAATGTCACCACAGCAAATTATAGAATGCAGCGGGCAGCAGACATGCTAGTGTCATGGGCAGAGAAATGGCTTATCACAATAAACACAGACAAAACCTCCACAACACTGTTCTCCCTCGCCCCCAAGGACAAATCAGCTAACATACACCTAGGGACAACCGTGATCAAGGAAGAAAGCTACCCCACCTATCTTGGGGTGACATTTGACCAAAGGCTTACATGGAATAAGCATATTGAAAATGCAGAAGGAAAGGCCCGAAGACGACTAGGCATACTCAGAAAATTAGCAGGTACCAACTGGGGAGCAAATGAACGAAATCTAAAGAAGATTTATAATGGAGTAATAAGACCACACTTAGAGTTTAGCTCAGCAGCATGGTCATCAGCTGCTAACTCACATCTGCAGTCTTTGGACAAGGTGCAAAATCAAGCTCTCAGGCTCATTACAGGAGCCATGAAAACTACACCAATAACAGAGATGCAGAAGGTTGCTGGATTACAGACATTGTCCCATAGAAGAGACACAAAAACCATGATCCAGATGGAAAAGTACAACAGTATGCCAATGCACCCAATGAAGGCAAGACTAGATGATCTGGCATTGGGACGTCTAAAGCGTAGCAGCTTTGTGCATCGGGGGAAAAGACTTATAAGACAGCATCAAGAAGACCTATCCATGAAGACAACACCACTGAAGCCCACCCTATACCCTGTACCATGGGAGCAGGCCAGCAGTGCCCTCCAAATTAATACATCAGTCAGTGGTCTCACAAGTGGATGTGAGTATAATGATCTGCAAAAACGAACTGCTACATTGAGTATGATCCAAGAAAGCTATCCCGATCAATCATGGATACATGCCTATACAGATGGATCAGCAACTAATGCTGTTAGGAATGGAGGTGCCGGTATCTTTATCTCATATCCTGACAACCACTATGAGACTAGGCACATTCCCACTGGTAAATTCTGTTCCAACTATACAGCTGAGGTTCAAGCTCTAGAGCAAGCTGCAAATATGATTTATAACACCAACTCTGACTGCCACCAGGTAGTCATCCTCACAGATGCACTGTCTGTCCTGCAAGCTCTCAAGGGTGGTAAACTCCCGCATCTGAGAAATGAACTAAACAAGGTAGCTGCCAAAAAGAGAACCATACTTCAGTGGGTACCATCTCATTGTGGTGTACCCGGAAATGAAAAGGCAGATAAACTTGCAAAAAAGGGAGGAGAATGTGAACAAGAAGATAATGAAGTCACATACTTTGAGAAAAAGAGAGCTATCCAGACTATCAGAAGAGAACAGAACCAACCCAAAGACGACTATCACACTCTCGACCGGCAGGGACAGATAACTATTTTTCGACTCAGGACAGGGCATAACAAACTGAATAAACACATGCACAAGCTACGATTGTCTGCTTCACCACTGTGCACATGTGGATTAAACGAACAAACTGCTGAGCATGTTCTACAGGACTGTCCTCTGTATGACCAGTTAAGAAAGATATACTGGCCCAATGACTCAACACTAAACTCAAAGCTATATGGAGTTAAAGAGGAACTTCAAACAACAGTCGAATTCATCATGAGAACTCGTCTGACGGTGTAATCATCAAAGATGCGATCGCAAGAAGAAGAAGAAGAAGAAGCTTCTATTTAAATCTGCTTTCTTCTTCTTGTTTTTTTTCCTGTCCCTTTCCTTGTAGATAGTTTCTGTTGTTATCCATGCCACAACACTAGGTGACAAGGAAACAGAATTATCCTTTAGCACACTGCGGGCGACATGTGTCGCCCGAAAAAACCTATGTTCTGAACGCTGTTGTTGACTTTAGTCGCCTTACGGATATCATCGTTTCTAGCATTAGGACTTGTGTACACGTGATTTCAGCCTCGGATGTTAAGTTGTAATGTTATTTGCAAGAGAGTTAGCTTTCGTTTCCAATCTTAAAAAAGTGATGGGTGTATCCGCGTTTATTTTTTGTAAATTTTTTAAATCGAAATCACTCGGCATCGAACATGCGGCCATTTTCGCTCAAATTCTAATGGATTCTGACTCAGATGCGATGGCGAGGACATTGTTGTCTTTATTGGCGCTGATATCGGTTCTCAGAATATGGGTGATGGCAGAGATGGAAACGAAAGTAGAATGTCATTGCTAGCATGTCTAATTTTAGGGGTTAGGATTAGGTTTATGGGAAAGGTTTAGGGTTACGGCCGAAAGTCACTGCTGATGAGGGCGTTTGTTGCTTTGCTACTGATGATGGGTGTAACGAAAAGATCGTCATTTGATTTGTATTGGTCAAATGACTGTCATTGAGATGCAAGAGATAAGGACTCTTCATTTGTTAGTTATTTAAAAAAAAAAATTTTTTTAATTTTAAATAAAAAAATTTTTTTTAAAAATCTTTTTATCGTTTTTTCCGTCTTTCCATTCCTCTCTTCCTATCTCATCTAACATGTACACAAACAAAATTTACATCATCAGATTCATCATTCATTCATTTCTATACAGTCCAAAAATAATAGCAATTGACCAAAAAAACAAAAACACTATAGAATTTACAAGTCACCCACTATAAAAATGGGGCGTTGTGAAAAAGAATGCAGCTGCAGGCGCACTGTTTTGGGAAAAGAATGCAGCGTGCTAAAGGTTAATAAACTTTCCAAAAAAAAGAAATATTGAAATACTAGACATTGTGATGATATGGTTGTGTTATCTCAAGTCCACTCCGGCAGTCCCGTGTGAGTGATATTTTCTTAATTTTCTCTCCCCTTTCATTATTATGTGGCTTATTTTATGCACCATTATTTTACTCTCTATGCTGAATCTAGTAGGGGAAAGTCTCTAACACTCCACTCCCCTATGGAAGTATTTGCTATGGGACGGTCTTTATCTTGTTTACCACTCCTCAGACTTATTTACGTTCCGCCAGGTGAACTGGGGTATTATCGTAACAATACCCAGTCATTATCACCCGTCAGTGAGCGAGATTCTTATCATGAAAAGACGGTCTCGCCCGATCAACATCTATAGAAGCCAATATTGTCTTTCTGAGATAGCCGTCTGAGGTGGGCAGATTGCACAGGTGGTAGATGCGTTTATTGTTTCACTGGACCATCCCTGTGTGTGATTATCACGATAATCTGTCTGGAGAGACAATATTGGCAATAGGTAGCATCTGGACATCAAATGAGTTCACAGATGGTGTTTATGAGTTGTGCACAGGATGCAGGTGGAAGTCTGTCGCAACGATATGACATCAATGTAAGAGGTCACGCGTGGATATTAAATGTAATATTTTGAAACACGTGAGGGTATTTTTTTTTAAATTTGAAATGCCCCTACCCATGTTGTGCTGAACGAGATTCGATTGGATTGGTTCATTGTGAGGAGCTGAAATATACAATGTATTTTATTGGCACACTAGTCGGAAGTGCAATCTGTGATTTGCACTAAGAACTGAGAATATAGTGTGATGAAAACACAGACACAGATCACACAGAGAGACTGCAGCGCACAAGTCATATCAGCGACTCCTAAAAGCCAGAAAGAAAATGGAGACATTGGACTTAGAAATTCCACAACTATAAGTAACTGATCGAGTATTGGGCAACTTTGGAATTCACAAGCAAACCTGCATTTTTAATACAAGACTGGAAACTTAAAGGGGCCAGGACTTTAATTAACAAGACTGGAATCCTCGGAATTTGATCACAAGTCATAGAGGAATTAAACAAAAGTTTTCCCAGGCCAGGATTTCGCATAACACCTGCCGTCAGAGGAATTAACTCTAATTTCCAGACTGAAGTGATTTCAAAGCATCTAATACAGAGCTGTGTCCAGTCTAAATCTGTGCAAGGAGATTGTGTATTCCCAAAATTTTGGGGTAAGTGTAAACAATTTATTTACTAATGTAAATTCTACAGGTTTCTTGCTAAGTGGTTATATATGAGGCTGGCAACCTCAACATATGAAAATAGTATATGCATGAACCACTACTGCAAGAGCTGGTGATTGTTTCTTACTAGTCGTGCGGGAAACCTGACAGCAGAGTGACCCCAGACTCTGACGAGAATAGTGGTGAATTTTCATCATATTCCATGAGTTACACTGTGTGCTCAGGAATTTAATTCTTCTGAGAGGTTAACATTGGTGGGTGGAGCGCATGACAATGGGCCTGTTAGTTTGCCGTGAACAAATGTACTTAGCAGGCATTTGTTTCTTTCTATTTGTCTAAAGTTCGTGGTTACAAGCCATCAGACGATTTGTGGTATTCACGCCGCTATTGTGAGGGAAAAGCATCCACCTTAACCGTCTACAGTGGAAGAGAGTGTGGAGAAGGCTTTCATCATCACAGAATTGATGAACCACAGCTGCAGAACTCATCGGGAGTTAAGTTTTTTTTTGTCACAGGCAACAGCAAAACACAGACATTGATAGCGCCCCGGTTCAATCTCTGTGAGGAAAAATTTAATTTACCTTTCACCCCCATTTAATCCTTATTTTAACTTGTTGAACTAATTGACTATTAAATTTGTTGTATGTTATTTTAAACTTAACAAATAATTGTTTATTCAGCCATTAGAAGTATGAAAGCAAACGTATGAGCAAGACTATTTAATAATTACATATATATATATATAGCCATTACTTATAAGAGGGCATTCGTTGGATTACACCAACTGGGGGCTTAACGGGCCAGAACCATTGCTTAAATCCTTCACAAAAGGTGACGGACCAGATATAATGCGTTAACAATTGTTCAGCCTAATGCAACATTGTTCGTGACTTCCGGAAATATCTTGTGAACGCTCCCTTAAGGTAGAAGTGTCATTAATCTTCTATCTATATCTCTGCCAAGAGTAATCTTGCATGCAGGTAGATACCTTGGAAGCCAATATTAGATACTCTTGAGTTTTGGTCACTGTTGGACCACTACTGCAAAGCAGGGGAGGCAATCTGTGACAGACGTAAGAAAAAAGGGACATGATACCAAGGAGATCAACGACAATTATGTATTAATGTGGAGACGAGAAGAGCAAAGCATGGCGTAGTATTCTTAGAACATCCTGAGAAAGCAAAGTCCATCACAAAAACAGAATATATATCAGAGAGATACATATGCAACTAGCAGAACAAGAAAAAACAACAATGTTGATACAGGTCTATGTACCTAAATTGATAGTTACAGTGAGGAAGATAGAAGGGATTTTTTTTAGTGCCTGTCAGATGGTATCAGTAGGGTAAAGAGAAAGATGACAAAAGTCACAAGTTACCTGCCCTCCACAGCAGCCTCAGGGAAACCAGCCACATAATGAGAATTTGACTCTAGACTGCTAACTTCAGCCTCTGTGAGATGAACAAAGGGAAATACAATGTTCCAATTTTGTCTATGCCATGCAAATGCGGGGATTGACCTGGAAAAAAAGGGGTGGGGAGGGGAAGACAGAGTAATAGTAATAAATTATGAACTTCTGGTAAGAGGAAAATGGTCAACTACAAGACCGCAGAGAAGGTAATCTTTTTCATACTCTTGCTAGCTTCTTATAATAAGATAAAAGAGCCACAGGAGGTGTCAAAAATAAAGGTGATAGGAAACTCTATACAGAGCGATACAACAGGAGGCAATCCGATATCAGAAGTTGTCTCCTTTACACGCTAAGATGGGTGGGCCCACTTAGGTCATGACTCCATAGTGTCAACCTCCTGTTATCTAGTGCAGAGAATTGACTCCATTCCTTCTTGGTTGCAGCTTTCAAATCCACTCCTTTTTTCTGCCAGCTGGAGGCAATTGTGAAAGTAACCCTTATGTTGAAAAAAAATTACTGTCCTGAGTTCCATTGCCTGTTGCGGTTGTTTCACAGCCGGCACGATGCCTTTTTCACAGTTTCGCTGAGCCTCTAAAGTGCCCTTGTCCCCTCAACCCCAACAGTTTCAGTCGATCATATACTGAGGCAGCCACGAGACCCCTTGCACCCACCTCAACAGCCATGACCCTTGCAGTGAACCCATCTTGTCTCAAGTCCGTGGCCAGACCATTATACTTGGCCACTTTGAATGAGTGTTGCTCGTCCAATCTGGATTCAAATGGCAATGTCAGCTCAATCATTATAATCTGGTGCGATGAAGAGGAACGCAGCACTATATCTGGCCATCTTCGAGATCTTCTGATACTCTCTGGATATGTCCCTAGCCCAGGTAGGTCAGCTGCCATCTCCAAGTCATTTGCACAGTCAAGAAGAGATGGTAAACTGCTACTTGATTTACTTGGTTTGGGATGTGCTGACTTTCCTGCACTCAGAAAGTATGTATTTGCTGTTCGCCTTCACCCTTGCCCAGCTCATTTAATACTTTGTTGTTGCGCCATGTGTATCGCCCTTGCCCTAATGACACCTTGCAAGCTGAGAGCACGTGTTCAAGTGTCTGCCTCTCATGGCACAGGGGACATTGAGCATCATCAGACTTTCCCCATCTCACAAGGTTTGCAGAAGATGGCAGGAGGCCATACATTGATCTGATTATGAAGCTGAGCATAAGAGGTGCCATATGCCATTCATCATCCCATGTCAAGGACCTTTGCAGAGCTCTTTCCCATGTAGTCCAGTGGCCTTGTTGGGCCTGCTGCACCGCTTTTGCATACTCTTATCATTCTCAGCTCCTCTTATCTCCTGAATTACCATGTCTCTGCATTCCCTGTATGATGCCTTGGACCACCAGCAGATATCACCATGGCCAAATCCCCGTCTGTTTATCTGAGAGTAACCGATTACCTCCCTCAGCTTGAGCGACTCTTGGGCAGCACCAACTGCTTCATCCACTTTCCACTTCCTTCCAGTTTTCAGTGTGGGCTGAATGGACTTAACTACGTCATCTGCTGACTTGCACAGCATTATTGCGAGCCCTGCCTTTCCTGCTTTGTATTCTTCAACGACTTGAAGGGAAGCACAAGCTTTGCCTTCTTGCAGTACAGTGCTATGTCTGACAGACCTGGTGGTACTCCTAGCCATTTCCTCATGAACTTGTTGACCTTTTGCTCTATAGCTTCCACTGTACTGGTGCTTATTTCATATATAAGCAGTGGCCAGAGCAATTTAGGTATCAACCTGAACTGAAGGCACCACAGTTTGAACTTCCCTAGGAGTCTGCTTTGGTCTATGGTCTGTAGTTCTCTGTCTGCCATTTTTATTGTATGTTGAACTGCCATGGAGTCTTTTAATGAGGCATCATACACCCTGCCAAGACTTTTCACAGGTTCCTCAAGGACAGTAGGGATTCTTTGGTTTGAAACCATGAATGTGACCTCAGATGTCTTCCCTTTCCTGACTGACTGACTTCTTAGGTTTGAAGCTCATTCTGCACCAGCTGACTAGTTCATCCAGGCGTGCTAACATTCTCTGGGCCTGGTGTTCATCTGATGTCAGAATTGTTGTGTCATCCATGAATGCTAAGTGGTGGCATGTGACACCTTCCATTGAGCTTCAGACCTATTGCAAATCCTTCAGCCGCTTTCAGGATTACCTGCATAGCGAACATGAATAGTATTGGAGAGATGGTACATCCCATCGCAATTCAAACTTGTAGGTTAATCCACTTTGTTGTGTACTCTCTGGATGAAAATCTGACAGGGGACCCTGAGAAATACAGCTTCAGCATTGCTGCAATTTCTTGTGGAACATGGTACATTTGCAGGCCCACTTTGTGACTGAAGATATATTATGTCGCCAAAGATTTCCAGCTTTTTTCTCCAAGGTTATCTGCTTCAGGTTGTTATCCAACTCTTTTGACAAGCTTCGTCCAGCTGTTCCTAAAGCCCTTTTGCACTGGCAGGTGGAAACTTGAATACATTTGTTTTCCCATCCAAGAAATGTGCGAGATCATCATCAGGCAGATCAACTAGAATATTCTCCTTGCTGTGGATTGACTTCTGGCTGAGGTCTTCTAACGTCTTACTTGTCGTAACAGAGCCCTGTTGATCTACCACTGAAGAGCTCCCACACCCCTTTTTCGTTGTGTGGATTTTCATGCCTCTCTGAGTAAAGAATTTCCTACCACAGGCACATTGAAACTCCAGCCGCTGGTCAGAACTCAAAGTCCATGTAACTGCTCTGGTCGATTCCAATGAGTCACCTGTGGATTCATCATTCTCCCGCCCCCCCCCACTTTCAGTGAATCCTGGAGGCATCTATCATTTGTGGGTCCTATAGCAATTGTTTACACCTTATGGGGTGCCAACTCGGTCATCTGTCTTTCCAGAAGTCCATCGGTCTTTTCCCAACTGTCAATGGTCTGACCATGTAGACCATGTAAACAATAGTTAATATCCATAAACCTAAAATTAAGAAATACAGTATTTTGCTTTTCATAACACTAATTATTTTGATGGGTAAATTTACTTGAGGTATGAAGTGTTGCACTGACCTGTACTAAAATCAGATCATATTTTTAGTTTGAAAGCCTAAGCAGCAAGCAAAATGCAAGTGTCTACAAACCTTGTGTAATCCAGTAAATGACCTAATGAATGGGGTGGAAAATAGACAGCAATCCTCTTTTTCAGCAAAACTGCAGTGTAAAGCAAAATTGTTTCCATTCCAAATGTGCGAATAATATCTGTGGGTATTTCAAAATAAAAAAAATACATTTAAACACATATAATACTTTTATAAATAAGTGCTTGTGCAGAAAAGATCACCAATGTGGATCTAATGGAAAGAATCAGACGAACACCTGTGGAACAAGTGGTGAGGAACAGATGCTGCTGTTGAGGAAACCAGTTGATAGCACTGCAAAGCAGTCCTTGTTTTGGAATCCTCAGGGAAGAAAACGAACACAATCTTTATTTTGTCAGGATAAAGAAGTAGGATGTATTGCTTTTTTATATTTTCTCCTTGCAATAACACAATTCTAAAAGTTTTCTCAAATGAAAACATTCTTACCTGCAACAGTAAATAGTTAAAATTAACACTGTATTCACTAACTTAATACACACACACACACACACATACATATATAACATACAGAGAAATTGGAGACCAAAAAACACGCTGAGAAGGTAATTGGAGACACATATAATTGGGATAAAGAAACATGGAAAGACCTTGAACAGATGGCACAAGACAGGAAAGCTTAATGTGAATTAGTGCTCCACAGAAAACTGAAGGTTAATGAATTAATTAATACTTTTATTTGCATGGATTTATACCAATATTTGACACACACAAAAACTGAAACTGCATTACTTTTTGAATGGCTGCCTAAGATCTTGGTTTTGCCACTTTCAGACATGATTTTAATCTGTGGCAACCATCGCCAGCGTCTTCTTCTCAACTCTTGCTCCACAGGCACCCGTCTGGCTCAAGTCATCAATTCCACATCCGTGACCCTGTCACACCACCCCAGTCCTTCCTCTACGCAAGCACCCGTCTACAAAAGTCCATAGCCTTTTGGCCGCAGTTCCTGTCGCTCCCCATGTCCCAGAGCCACACAACAGGACTGACCTCACACTTGAGCCGAAGACTCCCAATTTCGTGTCGGACCCAACCTCTCCCGCTCTCCATACGTTTCCCAACACAACGAAAGCCCTTCTTTCCCCTTGTATTCTCACCTTGATATCACCGTCCGTCCCTCCAACTCTGTCCATACCACCGCCAAGACATGTGTACGACTCCACATCCTCCAGTGGTGTTTCCTCAAATTCAACCCTGCCATCACCTCTTGCACCTTATCTCACAATCTTTGACCCCTGCCTGTGCATCCTCAGGCTCACCTGCTGCAACCCCCCATTGAGAACCTTCATCCTCTCCTGCATCTGACTATGGCCACGGGACAGAACAGCCAAGTCATCCGCAAAATCCAGATCATCAAGCCGTCAAGTCAGACTCCACCTCTGTCATGTGACGCTGATGTTCCCACAACCCAATCCACTGCCAGTAAGAAAATAAATGAGACAAGAGGCATCCCCGTCCCACTCCCGCCCCAATCTCAAACGGTTCTCGCAAGCTGTCCCCCGTGAAGAATTCTGCATGTCATGTCTTCACAGGTCCTCCTTACCAAGTCAACAATCTCCATGGGAACTCCACAATGCCCCATCAACTTCCAAAGTGACCCTCTGTCTACACCATCAAATGCCCCTTCACAGTCCATGAATCCGATGTACAGCGGTGAACTCTATTCCAGACCCCGTACAACTACTATTCTCAATGTGGCCATCTGGTCTGCACAGGATCTGCCTCGTCGAAAACCCACCCACTCATCTCTCAGCTGCCTGTTCATGAACTCCCTCAATCTCTCTAGGACGATTTTGTTCAACACCTTTCCTGGCACCGATAGCAACACCATTCCTCTACAATTTGTGCACTCCTGCAAATTTCCCCTCCCAGGCAACCCCCCACCACTCCGCTGGCACCTCCCCTCTCCCCCAGACCCCACCAAGCAGTCTGTACAACACCTCTGTAGAGGAATCAATATCTGTCCTGATGGCCTCCTCTAGAATTCCATCCGGACCAGCTGCCCCTCCATCCCTCCGAAACCCCATAGCTCTTTCTATTTCCTCTCCACCCGGTCACCCACATCTGACCAGTAGCTCCTCCCCTGCTGGCTGGATGTCCGGGGGACCAGCCGAAGCTGGCCCACCGAGAAGTTCCTCAAAATGCTCTGTCCATCTCTTCATCTGCTCCTGTACATCACCAAGCCCCTCTCCATTCCTATCCCTTATGAGGCTACCCGCTTGCCTACTTTTCCCTGTGCTACTGCACAGGTCCCTCATACTTCCCCTGGCCGCAGCCTCCACCCGCCCCCCTTCAATACACTTCCTTTTGTCTCTCCCGACATCTCTTCCCACTTCTTTGTCGGCCTCTATGCACACCCCATGAGCCCTGGCCTTGGAGCCTCTGGCCTTGCTTCTGTAAAAATCTGCCCTCCCCCCTTTCCTGTCCCCCATCCTGGCAATGGTCTCTGTTGCCATCTATGACCTGTGCCAATGCTCTCCCAGTACCTCCCCACGTCTCGCTCCATACATTTTTCACCTGCCGCCAGTGGCCTACCGCACCTGCCCCATCCCCCAGCCATTGGAGCACTTGGCATCCGCAGGACACCGTGATTGAAAACCCCTCTCCTATCTCCCGATTTCCTAGACATCCCACACTACACTGTTGTCCATAGCTATACACCGTTGCAAATCTCTTGAGTTCTAATTCTGCCCTAGCCAACAGAAGATGGCGGTCCAACACCCCATCTGCTCCTCCACATACCTTCACACCATGCAACGATGACCCAAACCTCCCACCCATGCACATGATCAATCCGATTCCCAGCCTTGTGGTCTGGAGACATCCACGTTGCCCCATGTAATCTCTCACGTGGAAACATGCTTCCTCCCATAGCTAGTTGATCCGAAGCACAAAAGTCAGCAAACAGTTCCCCACTCTCGCTTGCCATACCCAACCCATGCCCTCCCACAATTTGCCCAAAGCCAGCGCCATCCGTTCCAACTTTCGCGCCCAGTTCCCCCATATAAAATTGTAATGTCCCCTCTTTTCCCTCTGCCCAATTAAGTAATAAGTTTAATTAAATTCATTTAAACTATATCCTGAAGATTAAAAAATATTTTTTTTAGCAGATGAGATAACAATTGTTATCACTTATAATTGCACTTAACATGTAATTAACACTTAAATGAACCATTTCCTTTCCTGTATACAACATATATGTGACCACACTTTCAAATGTAAGTCATAAAATGTGTATTGAAAGAATTCAGATAAGAGAAAATGCCTTCTGTCCTGGTCATGCAGGCTTCTGAGTGCACCCATAGTGGGACACTGAATATGGATAAGGGAGAGATCATAAGGACAGTTAAAGATAGCCTGTTAGAGAAATACACTGCAATCGATGATGTAACATGACTCAGACTGCTGGAATTTGGAAACAACATGTAAAACTAGAGCCGCGGTAGCACAGTGGTTAGTGCACTGGCTTCCTAGCTCGGTGGTCCATGGTTCGATCCCCAGTTGAGGTGGGATTTTTTAGACCGCAAACGGCTCCGGGGTCGACCCAGCCTCATGAATTGGGTCCCAGAACAACTCTCGGAAGGTTAAGGCGGCCGGCGTGATGCTGACCACATCACCCCTGGTGTGCCGATGGTCAAGAAAATACGGGCCTAATACCGTATTCCCAATATGCCTCAATAGGCGTGTAAACGGGATCCTTTACCTACCTTTCTTACGTAAAACTAGGAGGGATGGATATATGAAAGGATGGGTCACGTGTGTATACAACCAGTGTCTTACAAGAACAATCCTCATACTGACCACCTATAGGTTTGCCTGGAGATAAATGATGTTAATTCTGTACTACAATAACAATCTTTCCAACTGTTTCTTACTGCTTGATTTTTACTGCTTTTTCTCACTGGGTAACTAAAACTTCTGACAGTCAAAAACTGTTAATTTCAAAATAACTCATAGTTCATTGTGATGTGACTTGAATTTAAACACCTCTCATAAATTCATATTTTCAAGTTTGACAGTTCACTCACACACTGCTAAATGAAAATCAGTCATCAGCTGCAGTCACCTTTATCCTGTCTATCCTTCTCTCATTTTCATGCATCCCCCCCCTCATCTAATTAAAAAAAATAAAGTAAACAAATATTTTCTGATAACTGTGTTAAAATCAAAACAGAATTGTACCCTTTATGCAGCACTTGGCATAAGCTTGTTGTTTGCTGTAGTCATTTATAGAGAATTTTCCATTTTCATCACTGTTACATGTGCCTTGTGTAGCCACTGAAAGGTATGCCTCTAAGATATCTGCTGCATTTCCAGTCTTTTTGTACTGTCTACAAAAAACTTTACACAGAGCTGAGTACTTCTCAGGATTAAAGTCCTTGCTCATCAGTACCAAAGCAAACTGAACAACCTTCAAATATAGAATATGTAGACATGCATGTTTAATTATGATAACTTTCCTTTCAAGAGAAAGAACAAGGAAAAAAAATGTGTTACTAAAGTGCATTAGGTAATAAAGTTGAACAAGGGGGGAAAAAATGTGTTCTACTAAAGACTGTTAGGTAAAATAATTATCAACAGGTTCACTCAAATAACATACGAGGGTGAGTCAAGTGAAAACCGGAAATATGTTATAACGATAAGAATAATCATGCCATTATATTGTAACTTGCCAACATTGTTGTCCTGGATGTCTCGAGTGTCATGCAAGCGCCATCGCGGTGATGATGCATAAGGTGATGTCATAATAACGTTTTAAAGATGGCCGCCCCGCTAGTGGAATGCACCAAACAGCAGCAGCATTCTGTTATTCAATTTTTGATCAGTGAAGGGGTGAAACCAATAGAAATTCATCGGCGAATGAAGCTCAAGTACGGTGATGCATGCATGTCAAGGTCGCAGGTGTATGAATGGTGTACAAAGTTAAAAAACGGCGTGATTTATGTGACAGATTGTTCACGACCGGGTCAGGCACACAGAGGAGTGACTCCAGAATCAATAGCAACCGTTGAACAACTCGTACAGAGAAACCGCCGATTGACTGTTGATGATATTGCCACACATCTTGACATCAGTCACGTTTCAGCACACCACATCATCTCTGATGTGCTACAGTATCACAAAGTGTCTGCAAGGTGGGTGCCACAGCAGCTTACTCCAGAATTGAAACAACGACGCATTGATGCTTGTCAAGAACTTTTGCGGCGATTCGAAACAGAAGGTGGTGGTTTCCTATCAAGAATTGTTACTGGTGATGAAACTTGGGTTCACTACCACGAACCTGAAACTAAGCGAGCGAGCAAGGAATGGCGCCATCCCTCCTCGCCGAAACCGAAGAAGTTCCGCACGCAGCCATCTGCAGGGAAGGTAATGCTGACTCTCTTTTGGGATGAACGAGGCATTATTTTAGAGCACTACATGCCAAGGAGCAACACTGTCACCAGTTCCACGTATACAGAGCTTCTCAGGAATCATCTTTGACCCGCAATCAAATCCAAATGACGTGGACTTTTGAGTAAAGGTGTCCTTTTGCAACATGACAATGCTCGACCCCATACAGCCCATGCAACGACTGAAACCATCAAGACCTTGCACTTTCAGTGTCTCCCACATCCACCATACTCGCCAGACCTAGCCCCAAGTGATTTCCACCTGTTTGGACGACTCAAAGAGGCATTGGGAGGAAAGACTTTCAGGTCTGATGAAGAGGTACAGCGTCGTTGTTTCAATTCTGGAGTAAGCTGCTGTGGCACCCACCTTGCAGACACTTTGTGGTACTGTAGCACATCATTCGCCGATGAATTTCTATTGGTTTCACCCCTTCGCTGATCAAAAATTGAATAACAGAACGCTGCTGCTGTTTAGTGCATTCCACTAGCGGGGCAGCCATCTTTAAAACGTCATTATGACGTCACCTTATGCATCATCACCGCGATGGCGCATGCATGACACTCGAGACATCCAGGAAAACAATATTGACAAGTTACAATATAATGGCATGATTATTCTTATTGTTATAACATATTTCCGGTTTTCACTTGACTCACCCTCGTAAAACTTAAAAAAAAATATCACTGATGCTGTAACAAGTTTATGCCATACAAGGCAACCAATATGATGGTGTGCATAGGGCTGGCAAACTCATTATGTAAAACAAAATGCCACAGAAACCACTGCTGCATAAGCATGTGACTGTTTTGGGCAGGTTTCCTGCGGTGGCTCCATGCTCCGTAGGGAGATCAATGGAAAATGATGTAACATAAAGAAAAAGTGAAAGTGAGAGATTTAAATTTTACTGAGTGAAAATAAAAAATAAAAGTAATCTATCGCTGCTTTGAATACTGTATATTAACAAAAAAAACGGTATTGAATACTGTGGAAGATCATGTTTCTCAATTACTTCTGGTGCCTGGTCTGTTAGTCAATGCAGGGTCTCCTTGTTGATGGCTCATCTTACCAGCACTATGTTGTGAGATTTGCCCAGCATATTCTTTCTGATTATCCTATATCTCTTTCCATAAATGCTTGATGACTGTTATGTGTGATCTAACATTCCTGTTTTCAAAAGATGCCCAATAATTTTGGAATGACTTTCATCTGTAACTCTGATTTCAACAGTGCACATTTTTTTTGGCCAAAGCTCCTAATAAACCTTGTTGTTTGCTGTCATCTTTTAAGCAGAATTTTAAATTTTCACCAATGATGCTTCAACTCATATGTCAAGTCAGTCCGATTGTATGGCTCTGAAATACTGAGAAGAATAAAAATATTGTTATTGTTGATCGAAATCGACATTACTCCACGCTGGCAAACCTATAGGTGCTCAGTTTCCCTTAGCTAATGGAATGGATGCTAACTGTTCCTATAGTGCGCTGGTTGTATATACGATGGATCATCATCATCATCAGTTGCCATCTCCACAACGAAGGTTGGCTGTAATGGATCTCCAACGTCTTCTGTCTCTTGTCTTGATGGTGCACTCTGATAGACTCTTTCCTGTCCATCTCTTGATGTTGTCTTCCCACTTATAGCACTGTCTTCCCCTTGCACGTTTGCCTTCAACTCTCCCTTCTGTTATGGTCTTCTGCAAGGTGTTATGCCTTTTTACGATGGATGCATCCCCTCATATGTTAATCCCTGTCAGTCTCAAGTTTTATACCATATTCCTTTTTGATTCATCTTTTGCAGTGCCATTCTCTAACAGCGATTTTTAATTGTCTTAAGTATCTCTCCCTTATCCATATCGGTGGATGGATATGAAGAAAAATAGTGATTCGTCTTATTTTCATGGCACGTTCTCTTTTCAGCGGGCATGCTAGGTCTTAGCCACTTTTACAGGCAGTATCCATTTTTTATTTATTTTCTTAAGTGTTCTACTTAGCTCTCACTTTCTTTCCCTGACAAAGGCCTTGTAGTAGCAACATTGGCTATTTTCTTTGTCTTTTGTCCTAGTAAGATGAATCACCTTTTATTCATATCCATTCATCGTACTCCATGTCTTACTACATGTTCCCTTCATCTTCCTCGACCAAATCAATATACAGTGTGTTACCAAGGGTACTCTCGAGGATAGTCTTCTATCCGCTGTCTGATTGCCACCAACTCCTGCATGACAGTAGATTTACACCAGTTCCTGAAGGTCTGAGGCTTTTATGGATGTTTTCCATTCATGCTGTAGCCATCCATTTTTGACCTTCCAAAGCATGGACTGAGAGTCTGACACAATAACTGCCCTGATTGCTAGAGTTTCAGACAGCCATTTCAGGGCTGCAGTAGCTGCCTTTATCTCTATTCTCATGCTGTAGGTCGTTGTCATGTAAGCTCCACTCTGTTCAGCGACGACCCTGCCCTTTACCTTACCTGAAAAGCCTCATCCTGAATTCTCACCATATAGTACGGACCCATCAGTGTACACAATGGCATCATCATCCCCGACATTACCATTTATCAGCTGGTTAATTTCCTGTTTTATTGTCCCACTTTCCCAAGCTCTGCACTCCCTGCCAAGCTGATGAAGACTTTCTGGTAGTTTGTCCAGTTCCCACCTGAATTACTCCATTCTTCACCATTGGATACATTTTCAACTGTGGTCACCTGCCCAATCGTAGCCTCTGCCTGTGCCATCCATAACACCCCTCTCTGTATTCTTGCCTAGCACATCGCATACCTGGATCTAATCAACAGCAATCAGAGCATGTGCTTCATCGCCACAATGGGGTACCAAGCCTACGAACGAACGAACAAACGAACTTTATTTTCAAAGGGTTAAGAATTGGGCACGCAGGCCCGTCTGACATTCTGCCCTTCCTTTCTCTCTCATCATGTATACTGTATCCTTCCATCCTCACATTTACTTTAAGCATTATTAAGGCATTTATCATTATAAAAGTAATATAACATCAAACATTTGCAATAATCACCATAATTAAAGTATGTTTTAAAATAAAGAAGATATAGATAGATAGATAGATAGATAGATAGATAGATAGATAGATAGATAGATAGATAGATAGATAGATAGATAGATAGATAGATAGATAGATAGATAGATAGATAGATAGATAGATAGATAGATAGATAGATAGATAGATAGATAGATAGATAGATAGATCGATCGATAGATAGATAGATAGATAGATAGATAGATAGATAGATAGATAGATAGATAGATAGATAGATAGATAGATAGATAGATAGATAGATAGATAGATAGATAGATAGATAGATAGATAGATAGATAGATAGACAGATAGAATTTTAATTTCAAAGGGTTAAGAATTGGGCATGCAGGCCCGTCTTACATTCTGCCCTTCTTCTCTCTGTCATCTTACATACCTTATCCATTCAATCGCACATGTATTTTGAGCATTATTTAAGCATACAACATTATCAAGGTAAAATAATAACATGCATTTGTAACATCCAGTCATAATCAAATTGAAGTATGTAATTTAAAAAAAAAAAAATAAAAAAAAAAAAATAAAAACAATAAAAAATTAAAAATTAAAAAAAAAATTAAAAAAATAAATAAGTTAAAAAAAATTTAAACCATTCATACGGTAAATTAGACATAATTTGAAACGTAATCAGATTATGGTGGTATATAATAAGAACTCGTGACATATTGGAAATCTGCTGCTGAATGACCTGGGACTTAGTGTGTTGTCAGCGCATGCGGAAAATGTTCCCACAGGTGAGCAGCTTTGAGTCCCAAACAGATACTGCCACAGGGAGTGAATTGTTGATGCCTCCACTATACAAGATCCAGCGTTATGACCTATGCTCCTTAGGGAGGTAAAGGGTATTGACTGATAGGTGAGAATCGTGTATATAGGCCCGTCTTACATTTTGCCCTTCCTCTTACTCATCTTTTATTGCTAGTTATCCAGACATTCTCCAACATACCTTAAGGTATTAGTTTAATGGCGATGCAACATTATAAGTAGTATAAAAGCATACATTTACAGTATTTGATTACAATTAAGAAGTAAGGTATATTAAAATGAAGAACTAGATCATCAGACCCTCCATACAGTATATTAGATAATAATTCGGAATATAATCCCTTAGGGCGGCATATAATTGGCACTCATAATGTATTTGAACAGTCTACGATTATATGAGTAGGGACTGTGCATGTTTTTTAGATTATGTGGAAGATTGTTCCAAAGATGAGCAGCTGAGTAAGCCAAGCTCTTCTTGAACAAATCTAGCCTTGGCTTGGGTACCTGTAACTGGTTTAAACGGTTACTACGTTTTTCATTGAATTTTAAAAGTGGCCACAGACACGTTGGAGCATTCTGTGACAAGATTTTGTGAGCGAATTTAGCTTTGTTAACTCTTTCAGTCCCAAGCAAAAAAGTGGGTTTGGCCCAAGCAAAAATGGCCACTTCAGTGCGTTTTTATTGTTGTTGTTTGGAAATAATTTTATAAAATGTTCATATGCATAAATAACTTTGTTGTTGTATATGAAACTGAAGGTAATTGGATGTACTTTACTCTTGTGCTACAAGTATAAAAGCTTTCATTGAAAAATGATTAGTTATTCAAGGTAAAATGGAGGATATGCGCTTAAAAAAAAATGATTAGTTATTCAAGGTAAAATGGAGGATATGCGCTTTAAAAAATCGTTTTAAAAATCTAAAATAAATATTTCAAAACAGAAACACGTTCACTCTTAAACACGTGCGGTATTTAAAAGAATGTACTTGCAGTCGGAAATGACTTTGTGGGTAGTTATAATTAGAAACAGTCTCAAACAGAGGCACATATACTAAACTCTTTTTAAAGTCGATTGGGCCAAGCGCGTCTAACCCCTGAGCCTTTATAAAGTCGATTGGGACTTAAAGAGTTAAATAGAAAGCGCTTTCTAAGGGGTAATATTTTAAGATAGTTATATAGATCTATACAATGTGTTTGGTGTTTATCAGCAACTAGGCGCACTGCACGTTTTTGAAGTGAATGAAGCCTTTTTGTGTTGGATATGGAACAACCAGCCCAAAGACCATACAGATCCCTTCATTTTGAATGTGTTACAGTTGTTCACACTTTGATACTGACAGTGTGATTACTCCCAGCCCATACTAAATAACTGACATGACTAGCTGATGATACAGAAGAAACAGTAGTCTCTGTTCTAGATGCTCAGTGTTGCTTTTAGAGCTGCCAGACCTTATTTGCACATCTGCATGATTAACTCAACATGGTACTTGTACGACAGTTGAGCAACTGCCTTAATTTGACTGAATGGATAAAACCAGGAGTAAATAGTCATTATAGAAATTACAACACAGTTGAGGGGAGGGGGGTAGAGGAAGGAGAGTGTGGTGAAGTGGGATGTTATAAATACTTATAGGGAACTTAGTGTACAGACTGAGATCAGCTGTGAAGGTATCTATATCTATTAAGAGTAGTGTATTATAGATAACCTTACTTGCTACCACATATCTATATATCTCAGTCAGAATTATTCTGGAATAGTGTGATGCTACGTTATGTGTCTAGGGTATGTGTATGATGAAGTGTAAGTCACAACAACAGACAGATAAACAATTTAATTTAATCCACTACTCTTGACAACACTGTGACACTCACATACATATAACACTCTATGAGAATATCTTAAAGGAGGCACTGATAACTTTCAAATAACAATATGTATTCATTACTGGCATGAATGAATATGTGTCCTGATTCAACTACAAGGGAACCAGGAATCACAATCAATTTAAATTACAAGTTATGTACAGAATGTATTTAATATGAATATTGTAGTGACATATATTATTACAAATGTTCTATGTGTGTCAGTTGTGTAGTAGTAAAATGAGGTAATACTGGTTTTGTTTTGTTCAAGCTCTGTTGGTATTTGTCATCATGACTTCAATAGTTTGTCTTTAGGGACCATTATTGGAGATGTTCACAGTTCCTGATTTTAAGACAAGTAAATTCCCTCTGAATAGTATTTTTATAAAGTTATTTCAAGATGAGGGGACATAATGTTGAGCTCAGCTGGCCAACTCTGCTTATCTTGAGTGATGGCGGCAGGAAAGGACTCCTCTGCTCGAATTCTCCTCTGGGTTCAGGAGACACCTCACTGATAGCTAAAAAGACCAAGGAGTATGCTGTCCGACTCTGGATTCAGCAAATCTCTGACCAGATGCTGCTCAGTACCATCAAGACCACTGTCCCACAATTCATACGAATAACACAGATACGTTGATTAGCAATGAATTCTGGCACAAACTGGCACAAATTTCCTTCTGCTTATCTTCCAGGCTTTTAATTTAGCCAAATATATGCTGGCTTCAACGCACTGATGCTTTATCAAGCTATTTTAAACAAGTGGTCTCGAACTAACGCTCCCAAGTGTGTATATCAGCGAGACTGGCCAATGAGCCACGTTTCGACAAGTGTTTGAAAAAATGTTACCTTTCCCCGTTTCCCCTAACAACCAAGATAGTATTTATAGCCCGACCAATCGTGGTTAGGCTTTCATTTGTTGCGCTCCAATCAATTTGGAGTTTACATGGTAGGCTATTTCTGTAACGTAAATTTTTTTCAAACACGTTAAAAAAAAATCTTATGAGCAGAAATGATTTTATGCTGTCAGGCACCCCCAATATTTTATTTTGGGTATAATTTATTAATTCCTGGACTATTTGCGTAACGTTTTACATATTATTTGTCAGCAAGCCCTAAGGAACCCAAAAATACTAATTTAAAGGAGCTACGTGGCTGCGTTCAAAATATGCAATTTCTTCTACCTCCTGTTTCGAAGATGTGCTGTCTGGGTACTGTTATGTGTTCAAACGTAAACCCATCTATTGTTATCTTTTCTAATAAGAGTTTGTTATGATTTATAAACCTAACTCTGGGAAAGGGTAGTGTATTTTATCACTGTCCGTCTGAAAAAGTTAGTGCATGTAGACTTACACGCGTGATGGCAGCATTTGTGTATCGCGCGACGCGTGTTGCATGCGTTCCTGATTTTCAGCCCTCCCCTCTCGCTATCCTTTTGTCCATCTGTTCGTTCGTTTTGGTAACGTAATATAATTAATGTTAGGATTAATTTAGGTCATTACGCAGTCTCTCAATGTTTTTCTTAGAAATGCAGCACACGTTTCATTGAAGAAGGCGGGTAATAATACAGTAAGCTTTTATATCAACGTGAAAGCGTTACAATTTGCAGACGAAGCAGAAAACAAGGGGGATTTCGAGTACATTCTTTGTGACAGCACTGTTATTTTACCATTGCTCTTCTCTTTATTAATTTTATTTGTTAGGCTTCATATTTACCTAATAATTTATATATGTGGATTAGAATATTTCATGACACCTCCCCTCTTAAAACAGACATTATATGTCAGTCCTTTATTCTATATACACATAGAGAAATTTATTATTATTTCTGGGGTTTACGGTGATTCTCATCACACGGATGGCGGCTTAAAAAATCCGCTCCCAGATTGGTTTTTCCAGATATATATTCAATGCTAAAATTATATGGAGCCAGAAGCAAAGACCATCGGAGTAACCTAGAGTTCTCATGCTTAGCCTGTGCTAAAAACGATAAAGGTTTGTGGTCAGTTTGCAACTTAAATGCCTTCCCATATAGATAAATATTGAATTTCTTTATTGCCCATATTACTGCAAGACATTCTTTTTCGCTAGTTGAGTAGTTGATTTCAGCTTTATTCAACTTTCTGCTAGCATATGCCACTGGGCTTAATTCCCCATCCAATGCATCTGATTTCTGTAGTAAAGTTGCACCTAACCCAATATTACTTGCATCCGTCCTTACTATGAATTCTTGACTTAAGTCAGGTAATTTCAAAATGGGTTTACTTGTGAGCTTTTCCTTCAATTCTTGGTAAGTCATTTCACATTGTGGTGTCCATGTAATGCGATCTGGATGTCCTTTACGTGTCAATTCAGTTAACGGTGCACATATGGAATTAAAGTTTTTGATATACTTCTGGTAGAAACCACATAATGAGACAAAGGATCTCACGTCCTTCTTGGTTTGTGGTCTCGGGGCTTTCTGTAGTTTCTCTAAATTCTTTGGGTCAGGGGTCATGTTTCCCTGATAAACTGTGTGTCCCAAAAATTCCAATTCTTTACATCCAACGCAACATTTGGTTGGTCGGGCTGTTAAATTTGCCTCCCTAAGTCGATCAAACAGCATGTTCAGAGAGTCAATGTGTTCCTCAAATGTTTCTGTTGCTATAAGGATATCATCCATAAAATTTGTTATACAGGGATTATTCAGAGGATCCAATAATTTTCTCATCATTCTAGAGAAGACACTAGGCGCATTCTTCAATCCAAATGGCAATCTATTAAACTCATAGTGTCCTTCTGAGGTACTAAAAGCTAGGTATGGTCTAACCTCAGGCTTTACTGGAATCTGATAGTATCCTTTACTCAGATCCACTTTTGAGAAATATTTAGCTTTATTTAGTCTGGCAAACAGCTGATTTGTATCCGGCAATGGATCCACCTGTCCTTCTGTAATAGCATTCAGTCTCCTGTAATCTATACAGAGTCTATGTTCTCCAGAGGGCTTCCTTAAGAGTACAACACCGGAACTATACGAAGACTCACTGTGCGAAATAATTCCTTCCTTCAATAGATAGTCTATCTCTTCCTTCAAAGCTTTTTCCTTAGCAAACGGAATCGAATATGGTTTCATACAGACAGGTGTGGAGTCTATGAGTTTCATATCATATTCCAATAGGTTTGTATGCCCTGGTCGGTCTGTTAACACCTCTGCATGATTATTTAGAACCTGTTGCACTCTCTCTTTCTGAGTTTTCGTTAAATGTGTACTGATTTTCACCTGTGCTGCTGTCTCACAGGGGTGTAATGGATATTCAAATGATGAAAGTGGTTCCTTTTTCATCTCCATGGCGATGGACAAGGTCAACAAGTGTGTCTCTTCCTGATGTTCTCTTTCCAAATATTTCTTCAGGAGATTCACATGATAGATTTTTTCTTTCCCCTTCTTATCTATCTTATAATTTGTTCTAGACACCTTCTCTAGAACTGTATATGGACCCTGCCATCCAATTTGTAACTTATTCTGACTCCCAGGCAAAAGAAGCAGTACTTTCTCTCCCACAGCCAAATTTCTGTCTTTCGCCTTCCTGTTATAATAGGCAGCATGTTTCTTCCTGGCTTGTTTCAAATTTTCATTGGCAAGTTTCCAGCCAGTTTTTAACCGAGTGGTCAGCTCATTCACATATTGGTATGAAGATGTAATGTTTTCCTCTGCCTTTTCATCAGTCCACGTTCTTAACAAAGCTACATATGGACCTTTAATTGTGTGGACCTATTTGTCCATGCACCGGTATGGTCTCTTCCACTCGAAGCTTTATAGTGATGATTTTTCCTCCCAGAATTATCATTCACAAAACGACCGCTACCAATTTTTCTTTTGGGGCTTTCTCCCCTCTTAAAATTCTTGATGAGAGATTTCCTCTCTACATCCTCTTCCTCCAGTTTGTTTAAGTCCGATTGAGGGATTTTCGGCTTATCCTGGGGTAAGACATCTGTTTGCACTCTCCGCATAGTGGCCATTGTAAAACAGTTAAGTGAAGCTTGTCCGTGAAAAGGGGCTTCCCATTCCATTTGGTCCACTTTATCAAATCTATTTTTCTTTTTATTATCAGGCCTGATTTTGCCCCGTGGCGTGTCCAGGTCCTGATCCATGTTCCCACTTGTGGGTGTTCCCTCATGTGCTATGCTACACCTTTCTACAAAATTCTCAATGTCCCATCTTGCTTTGGGCCAATAATAATTGTGAGCCACCTTTTGAATGATGGTACCTATCTTCTCATGGTCCCCATCTGGTTTCACATGTAGGCTCCTTATTAAGTCTGTCCTATATCTTTTTGGAAGAACCAGCTGTCCGTGACCATGGGATCTAGCTCCAGTCTTCCTATACATCAACTTGTTTTTCATGTAAAAATCTCCCTTGCCTGGAGTTGTATGACAAGTTGACAATTTTCTGAAACAAGGCTTGAGTGTTTTATCTCCAGCCTGTGCCTTCCTCATCTCTTCTGGAGTGGTATCTAACATAATATCCTCCTCCTGTCTTGAGGTCGACCTGACCTGAAGGGTTGCCATATACACAGGTTTCCTTCTGCAACGGTCAGTGTCATGATTGTCCATCTGACAATTTTTACACCACCTTTTTCCTTGGTTGAAAGATTTTCTTTCATCATATTTCCTTTCATCGAATTGTGGGAATTTATTTTTATTGTCATACCGTGGCCTATCAAATTGGTGCTTACCTTTATTTTGATCCCTAGGATCAAATTTATTAAAGTTCTGTGGTGCCCTAAAGTTATCCACCTGTTTCTTTTTATTACCTGTTACCTCTGCTTGAGCTGCTTGATACCTTTCAGCAACATTTAGCAACTCACCCAGCCTCTCTGCACCTTGTTCCATGAGAAACTTTCTCAGGTCTGGAGCCATGGACTCTCTTAGTTGCTCTATAAGGACCATTTCCTTAAGATCTTGGGTTTTCCCCAGAGAAGTCCATTTCTCCAAGTATGTCTCTATTCGTGCAGAGAACTGGTGATAGGTTTCACCTGACAGTAGTTTAGCATTCCTAAATTTTTTCCTGTAAAACTCTGCATTCTTTTCATACCTTAACAAAAGAGCCTGCTTTAGCATGTCATAATTTTCCTGATCACCTCTGCTCATTTTTGCAAAAACTTCATAAGCTGCCCCACGAAGTCCCTGAGATAACTTTAAGCTCCACCTTTCTCTCTCTAACCCATACGTGGTAGCTAATAGTTCATACCTATTTATATAGCTCTCAATATCATCGTCTTTCTCAACAAAATGATCTAAATGAAAATTCATAGCTGAGGTTGAGGCTCCTTGAGTAACCGTAGCATCAGAGGCAAAGGGACTGGCACCATTTTCAGGAGCATGGCCTTGAAACTCAAACTCCCTTAGTCGTAACTCATGTTCCCTTTGTAATCTTTTATCTTCTGCTTCCCTTTCTGCAGCTAATTTCCTCTCTTCCCTTTCTGCAGCTAATTTCTTCTCTTCCCTTTCTGCAGCTAATTTCTTCTCTTCCCTTTCTGCAGCTTGTCTTCTTTCCTCGGCTTCCAATGCTTTAGCCTCTTTGTCAGCCTCAATCTGCAACCTCTTAGTCTCAGCCTCAGCTTGCAACCTCTTAGTCTCAGCCTCAGCTTCAAATTGTAACTTCTTAATTTCCCTTTCAGCCTCTAACCTTCTTTCGGCTTCTTTTTCTAATCTTCTTTCTTCGCGTTCAATAAATTTGTCACATTCCGTTGTGACATAGGCAACCATAACTTGCCCATCTAATCCTAACTCTTTTGCAGTCTGAACCGCAGCAGATCGAAATTTGGCCAGGTCCGCCATTGTCTATCAGGTAAATTTATACAATGTCTAACCAACAATTCAATCTCTAATGGACAACACAGGCACCGTGAGCTCAACCTTATTTAATTCCACCCAAGGATACCTTTTAATTCTTATATTCCCTGAAGTGAATTACCCCCAATATTTTTAATAGTGAAAGATTCAAAATCCCAAGAGCGAGACCCCAATATATGTGGTGAAGTGGGATGTTATAAATATTTATAGGGAACTTAGTGTACTGACTGAGATCAGCTGTGAAGGTATCTATATCTATTAAGAGTAATGTATTATAGATAACCTTACTTGCTACCACATATCTATATATCTCAGTCAGAATTATTCTGGAATAGTGTGATGCTACGTTATGTGTCTAGGGTATGTGTATGATGAAGTGTAAGTCACAACAACAGACAGATAAACAATTTAATTTAATCCACTACTCTTGACAACACTGTGACACTCACATACATATAACACTCTATGAGAATATCTTAAAGGAGTCACTGATAACTTTTCAAATAACAATATGTATTCAGTGCTGTCATGAATGTATATGTGTCCTGATTCAAATACAAAGGGAACCAGGAATCACAATCAATTTTAATTACAAGTTATGTACAGAATGTATTTAATATGAATATTGTAGTGACATATATTAGTACAAATGTTCTATGTGTGTCAGTTGTGTAGTAGTAAAATGAGGTAATACTGGTTTTGTTTTGTTCAAGCTCTGTTGGTATTTGTCATCATGACTTCAATAGTTTGTCTTTAGGGACCAGTATTGGAGATGTTCACAGTTCCTGATTTTAAGACAAGTAAATTCCCCTCTGAATAGTATTTTTATAAAGTTATTTCAAGATGAGGGGACATAATGTTGAGCTCAGCTGGCCAACTCTGCTTATCTTGAGTGATGGCGGCAGGAAAGGACTCCTCTGCTCGAATTCTCCTCTGGGCTCAGGAGACACCTCACTGATAGCTAAAAAGACCAAGGAGTATGCTGTCCGACTCTGGATTCAGCAAATCTCTGACCAGATGCTGCTCAGTACCATCAAGACCACTGTCCCACAATTCATACGAATAACACAGATACGTTGATTAGCAATGAATTCTGGCACAAACTGGCACAAATTTCCTTCTGCTTATCTTCCAGGCTTTTATTTAGCCAAATATATGCTGGCTTCAACGCACTGATGCTTTATCAAGCTATTTTAAACAAGTGGTCTCGAACTAACGCTCCCAAGTGTGTATATCAGCGAGACTGGCCAATGAGCCACGTTTCGACAAGTGTTTGAAAAAATGTTACCTTTCCCCGTTTCCCCTAACAACCAAGATAGTATTTATAGCCCGACCAATCGTGGTTAGGCTTTCATTTGTTGCGCTCCAATCAATTTGGAGTTTACATGGTAGGCTATTTCTGTAACGTAAATTTTTTTCAAACACGTTAAAAAAAAATCTTATGAGCAGAAATGATTTTATGCTGTCAGGCACCCCCAATATTTTATTTTGGGTATAATTTATTAATTCCTGGACTATTTGCGTAACGTTTTACATATTATTTGTCAGCAAGCCCTAAGGAACCCAAAAATACTAATTTAAAGGAGCTACGTGGCTGCGTTCAAAATATGCAATTTCTTCTACCTCCTGTTTGGAAGATGTGCTGTCTGGGTACTGTTATGTGTTCAAACGTAAACCCATCTATTGTTATCTTTTCTAATAAGAGTCTGTTATGATTTATAAACCTAACTCTGGGAAAGGGTAGTGTATTTTATCACTGTCCGTCTGAAAAAGTTAGTGCTTGTAGACTTACACGCGTGATGCCAGCATTTGTATATCGCGCGTCGCGTGTTGCATGCGTTCCTGATTTTCAGCCCTCCCCTCTCGCCATCCTTTTGTCCATCTGTTCGTTCGTTTTGGTAACGTAATATAATTAATGTTAGGATTAATTTAGGTCATTACGCAGTCTCTCAATGTTTTTCTTAGAAATGCAGCACACGTTTCATTGAAGAAGGCGGGTAATAATACAGTAAGCTTTTATATCAACGTGAAAGCGTTACAATTTGCAGACGAAGCAGAAAACAAGGGGGATTTCGAGTACATTCTTTGTGACAGCACTGTTATTTTACCATTGCTCTTCTCTTTATTAATTTTATTTGTTAGGCTTCATATTTACCTAATAATTTATATATGTGGATTAGAATATTTCATGACAGAGAGGAAGGAGAGGAACCAGTCAACAAGAAAGATGGCACTTGGAAGTCTTGACCCAAATAGCCCCCCCTCCCCCCCCCATATATTAACTTCTAGTAGCTCACCAGTTTAAGAGGCATGCTGTTAGTCTGAAAATACAGCCCACCTCTTCAAATGGTGCGATACAGTTATCTCTATAATTGTAGTTTAATCAAAATTTACCTAATTTTTTTCCAATCCATTATTTCCTATGTTTATTCTGGTAACTCTCATGTTTACAGGTGTTCGAATTTTCTTTTACGGGCAATGTGATGTTAGTTTTTAATAACATTTTTAGAACAGCTTTGCAAACAAACTTTCTGCTCAAATGGCATCATATTCAAATTGTCGTAAGCAAGACTGTTAATTGAACATGCATTGCAGCTTATTCTGTCATGGACTGAAAATGAAAATGATAAGGATGAGTTGTTGAGTACTGATAGTTATGATTCAAGTAAATTTAGCAATAAATCAACAGATGAGCGTGTGACGAAATATCATTCACTCATACATTGTTTCTTTCCATTCTTTTACTATTTTCCTTTTCAACCTCATTTACCGGTTATCATTATTTTAATTTTCTTATATCGAAGAGCATACTCTCCCCTCGAATCACAACAACCTGGTCAAGACTGCTAGGCATGGTCACTGGTTGCATGTTGTTATCTATAATTGAGAAAACTGAATGCTTTGATGAGACTGTAACAACAGATTAGGGGATTAAAACACCTCGGTCACCTATCATAAGCATGGAAGTTGGACAGTCGTGTATGGCAAGATAATGTGTTAATCTTTCTGGCCAAACCCTAGAATTACCTAATTTGTTTCCACCCATCTGGAGAGATGAGATGGAGAAATATTGTAACATTAGGACAGGGACAGATCACCATACTGGTTGGAAATTTGTGATGCAATCAGTTCTGGCAATACAGAAAGATTAGCGAACCTATCCCACCTCTTTTATTAAACAACCCTCCCCAAAAATAAAAGATGTATAGGACTGAGTGATACAAATTAAGACACCCCTATAGTGGTAATTGGTTTAGTAAACAAACTAACCCTGAAAAAAAATTTTGCGTGGGCAAAATGTTTGGATATGAGACTTGCGTGTTAAAGACTCAGAACTTCCACTTCCATCAAGCAGAGAGAGAGAAGACATCGTCAGATAGGAGATAGGAAAGGTTTCTAGTATAGAACATGATTAATACAAAAAGTAGTCTTTTCAATTTAAAGTGCTAAATTTCAGGAAATGTATTCATAGTCGCTGTTCACAGGAACCTTCCCCAAGTAATAAAGCTAGGATTTTGTACCTTAATAATTATCATTAGCTCCTAATTGGGAAGACTGCATCTCAACTGCTGCAGTAATCACTATTGACCAATCTGTGCAAAAGAGTCAGCCATACCCTTCATAAAGCAAGGGGTAAGCTTTAAATGTATAATTTCACATTCTTATATGTTCATTTTAACATGGATAAATATGTTTACATATGTACAACCTCATCATGTAAAATAAATTGCAGCATAAACCACCAATACAAGAGCTGATGACTGTTTCATGCGCGTTTCCTCACAAGGAACCAATAGCAGAGGTAGCCCCATGCTCCACAGGGACCAGAAAGAGGATGATGATATCATGATGTATATATTTTTATATATCAGCACTATTGTTCAGACTGATAGAATGTTGTATATTATATTATGATTCAGTTGCACTCTTTCACTCTCCATATATACTTTCATCTGTCTTGGTGCCCAGAGTTTTCTTGTTCATGGGCATTGGAAAGAATAAGAGAAAGATGAGATGGTGGAGGAAAGTGGAGGTCTCTTGATATCTACATCAGAAGGCAAAAGCTATATGGGATATGTTATTTTGTGTTTCTCCTCAGTTCCTGGTACTCATTTCAGGATACCATCCTTAAAGACATTTCTAGAAGACATCCGAGGAGGTTTACTTGTGAGATCGATGTGTAAAACTAACGTGATCCCAAGCGCCACTCACCTCTAGCATAACTAAAATAAGGCTCCAGTGACACCTCATTGCCGGAAACTGCTTAAAGCTAAATTTTAAGGCCGAAACTCAATATATGGACCATTTTTCCCTCCACTAAACTTAAAATAATTTCCTATGAAATAATAACAAGACTAGCTCGGGTGTTGGCGTAGCTGGCAAGTCCTTTTTAGGGCTTTATGCTAGCAGATAGATAATGTTGGTCCTTTTCAGGACTTAGTATCTATCAATGCTGATCGGGTTACCAGTCAAAAGAGTTGACTTTTTTTTTTGGATGGTAAATGCTCTGATATAACCAAATAGGCTGAAAGGTATGTGCCTTGCCAGAAGAAGGCAAAAACTGAGCCAAAAAAAAAAAAAAAAATTTCCTATGAAGATCTGTTTTGTGTTAATCAAATATTCTTATTTTTACGTTTTCTAACTCATCATCATGTGACGTATTCTTTCCAGAACGTTGTCTCCATTACAGCTGCTCTGAACGCATCACGATTCTGGGCAAGTCGACCTGCATCAGCCAAAGACAAGTTCAGACTCTTTGTGATGTCCTGGGTCCACCGTCGTCTAGGTCGACCCCTTCCCCTTTTTCCAGGGACCATGCCTTCCATCACTATTTTTTCCAGACTATTATGTCTTTTTATATGACCGAAAAATTTCAGCTTCCTTATTGCAATGGTATTTAAAAGCCAATGTTCCTGTATGTTTACTGAGTGCAGTACTTCTCTGTTGGTCTTTTTTTCTGTCCAGGGTATTCTCAACATCCTTCTGTAGCATTCCATTTCGAATGATGTAATCTTTTTTGCAACTGTTTTATTGAGTGTCCAAGTCTCGCAGCCGTATGTTGCTACTGGGAACATACATGCTCTGATCAGTTGTAACTTTGTTTGTGCCTTGCCATAGGTTTTTCATCTGTATTAGTTTATGTGAAGCAATTGCAAGTCTTCTTTTAATTTCTACTGCACAGTCGCCAGAGCTGTTGATGATTGATCCTAAGTATTCGAATTCATTAACACTTTCCAGTTCTTCGTTATCAATTTCAATTTCTGGTTTGGTCTTTACTTTGTCTGTTGTCAATACTTTGGTCTTCTTGGTGTTTAGGTATAGATTCTAGGCCTCGTTGTGTTTTTTGGTGGACAGAATTAATTGTTCAAGTCCTTTTGGGTTGGTCGATAGGAGGACTGTGTCGTCAGCATATCTAATTTCTGGGATCTGGTACCCGCCGATGTTAAATGAGTCAAACTCTGTGTGTTCTTGGTCATCTCTTATGTTTCTCATGAGTTTTCTAACTATATTTCATAAATAAATATACCTGTGTGTGTTTGTGTACATATATATATATATATATATAAAAACACACACACACACAACACAACACACACATATATATACAATATAAAGTAAAAAGTTTTGAAAATTGCCAGTAATGCACAAAGAGACGCAGAGTGAACAACTCCTGTAAACAGACTGAATGGCGCAGGTGCTGAATGATAGAGAATAATATTGGTGCAAGCACACTTGCTTCTCTATCTCAGCTGACGAGTGCAAGATGCCGAAAATCACAGAATGAGTGAGACAAGATTATGACATGAAAATGATTTAAATTTAATTGCCTTATTAGCAAAGATCCAAAAAGCAGGGTGTGACTGTAAATATAAATCCCTAGTTGGAGGTGGTAACTTGGGTGACTGAAAGTTGATGTTTGCACCCATATGAACTCATTTTATATACCTATATAAAGATACATCAAATTATCTGTATCTTGCTGAATTACCTTCGGCTGGGGGTTCATTGAATATGAGTCTATTGTCACATAGTGACAAATATTTATCTTGCAGAAGTGCAGTGGGGATAAAAACTTTACAAAAACTGAGCCCAAACACTGTTTTTTTTTTGGTACTAGCCTTCCTTAGAACCTGCAAGACTCCCAAAAACAGGAACACAATTCTCTTATTTATCTCACTGCCAAGAGTAAATCTTGAGCGAAGGTTACTATCTTCTATTTTTTTTAAGGCGGAGCTAAAAGCTTTTCACCTGCAAAAAAATCAGACAACGAAATGCACCCAAATTATTCAGCTTAGTTTGTTTCTGTACAGGTGGATTCCTCATTCTCAAAAAGGAGCCCACTTCCTGAACTACGCTTACTGTCAATCTTAGAAGTGTCCACATTAATTAATTCACTACCTCGAAAAAAAATCATGAGGTGAAGATGGAATATCTTTGAGTAGCTAGCGGAGCCTGTTGTATGCGGCTCACTCACCTAGATTTGCAATCTATGCTGCACTCAGAAAGCGTCCCTTCTGTCAGCCATAACAAAACCTCTTGAACACCATATGTATAATCATAGTCTGCCCTCAATGACCAGCTACAGTATTCTACATGAAAACCAATCAAGATTTCGACCCAAACACTCATGTCAGTCCTTGTTGACTAAGACTACTGAGATCTGGCACTCAAATATCAACCGTGAAAAAATAAATGGTGCATTATTAATCGACCTTTACAAAACATTTGACACAAGTGACCACTCATTGCTGCTACAAAAGCTTATGGTGTAAAAACTTCATCCAAATGTGATCACGTCAATAATGTTATTCCTTGAAAGTCGTCCAGTCATTTACAATAATGTGTTCACAAAAGTACACATTGTTATTGTTGAACAGAATCGACATCATTGCACTCCAGGCAAACCAATAGGTGCTCAGTCTCCCTCAGTATATGTCGAAGAGTGTGAATGCTAACTGTTCCTGTAGCTCACTGGTTATAAACATGACGATGCATCCTCTCATACGTCCATCTCTACTAGCCTAACGTTTGATGCCAAATTCCAACAGTCTTAACCTTGATGATTCATTAATTGTAGTGTCATTCTCTAACAGGTGATCATTGCTTGTTCTCAGTATCTCTCCCTTATCCATATCCAGTGTCCCCACTGTTGGTGCTCTTGATGCTAGACAGTCAGCTCTCTCATTATCGCGTACCCTTGCATGATCAGGACAGTAGATCCACACCAGCTCCTGCAGATTCACAGCTTCTATGGAGGTTTTCCATTCATGCCATAGCCAACCATTTTGAACCTTTCGAAGCATGGAATGAGAGTCTGACACAATGACTGCCTTTGTTACTGAAGTTTCAGTTAGCCACCTTAAAGCTGCAGTAGCTGCCTCTACCTCCATTCTCAGGCTGGAAGTTGTTATCTTGTACGCCCCGTTATGTTCGATGACGATTCTGCCCTTTACCCTAGCAGAGAAGCCCCAACCTGATTTTTCACCACAGATCACAGACCCATCAGTTTACACAATGGCATCATTATCCCCGGCAAGATCAAGTATCAGCTGATTAATTTCCATTTCCGCTTACCCATTGCCCCAAATTCTACACTCTCTGCAAAGGCTGATGATGACTTGCTGGTAGTTAATCCAGTTCTCATCTGACTTACTCCACTCTTCCTCTTTAAATATATTTACAACTGTGGTCACCTGCTTTATTGTTGTTTCTGCCTGTGTCATCCATGACATCCCCCTCTTTATTCTTGCTCCCTTGATGTCAGCTATGTTTCCATGCGTTGGGTGCCATTTGTCTGTGGTTACTCGCATATAGGCTTTTGCCTGGGCCATCGCATATCTGGATCTAATTGACAGCACTCCAAGGATGTACCTCATTGTCACAATAGGGGTATCACGCGTACAGCCCAAGACTATACGCATCCCTTCATTTTGAGTGCGTTCTAGTTGTTCACATTGTGTTACTGACAGTGTTAGTATTGCCAGCCCATACTCAATGACTGATATAACTAGCTGATGATAAAGCTGCAGTCATTATTTTCAGGGCTGCCAGACCTCTCAATCATTTCTGTATGATGTGATCAACATGGTACTTATACGATAGCCTGAGATCGAATGTAATTCTGAGGTATTTCAGCTTTTCTTGCCTTTCAATTTTCTGTCCATTGAGAGTAATATCTGGAAGATCTGTTTTCACTATTGTTGCGTGGCAAATGTTGTGTGGATGATTTTTATTTGCCACTCAATGTTGAGGGTGTTATATTTCTTCTTCTTGCCAAAGGTAAGATAATGCTGGCACTTGAAGCGTGGTGTATCACTGTGGTAAAGTGGGATGATATAAATAGTTATAGGGGACTTAGTGTACTGACTGAGATCAGCTGTGAAGGTATCTGTATCTAATAGGTGTAGTGTTTTACAGATAACCTTACTTGCTACCACATTTATACCTCAGTCAGAATTATTCTGGAATATTGTGATGACTACGTTGAATGTCTAGGGTTATGAAAATGATGAAGTGTAAGTCACAACAACAACAGACAGATAAACAATTTAATTTATTCCACAACACTTTACACCACTGTGACACTCACATACATATAACACTCTATAAGACTATCTTAAATGAGTCAAGTGTAAAGTTTCAAATAGATATATATTAATTCCTTTCAAATATTTGATATCCTGATTCAACAACAAAGTGAACCAGGAATCACACTCAAATGTAATCACAGGTTATATATACACAATTATAAATAGAATCTTTGGATTGACATATTTTATTAGTATTATCCTATGTGTGTACATTGTGAAGTAGTACTATGAGGTAATACTGGTTTTGTTTTTCAAGCTACGTTGTTGTTTGTCATCATGACTTCAAGTGTTTGATTATCGTGGAAATAGTATTGGGAAAAGTTCATAGTTCCTGTCATTTGAAACAATTTATTGTCCCTCTGTGTTTAATATAATGTCAATTTTAGGGGGAGGGGGGGGGGGCACATAATGTTGAGCTGCTCTGGCCACAGAAGCTTAACTTTCGTGATGGCGGCAGGAAAAGGTCTCCTCTGCTTGATTGCTTCACTGCGTTCTTGAGACACCTCACTGGTCGCTATCTGGACCAAGGAGTATGCTGTCAGCCTCTGGATTCAGCAAAACTCAGACCAGGTGCTGCTTCAATAACTTAGGACCACGGTCCCTGAAACAAGAAGGTTGTACCTCCTACTTCAGAACTAATTTATAATCTATTTCCACACTGAGCACAATACATAACAAACACTGAGTTCAGAGCGGTAGGCCAACCGCTAGCTTCATCTGAAACAATTTACACCAGTATTCTCCTCCTTAATGGTTACAACGCCTCTGCAATTCCAGCATTATTTCCTTCTATTCAATAAGATAGGTGTCACAGTACTGTTTGGCAATTCCATGCAGTTTTTACTTTTCTCCGACACGTTCTGTTCAGGTTGGAGCAATATCTAGGCTTGGCCTCATGTTTGCTACTGAACCCCACACATATATACAGACACAAATTATCAATTCACATTCAATTTTCATCAAAAAGATATCAAATATGTCAAGCTTACCACAATTCATGGAAATAATAAACAAATACGTTGACCGGCGATGAATATGGCACAAATTCCGATCTGCCTCTGTCCCAGGCTTTTATTTAGAAAAAATATAAGCTGGTTCCCAACGCACTGTTTCTGAGTAAGTTTATTTTAAAATGTGGCACTGAACTGACGCTCCTAATTGACTATATTGGCGGGTCTAACCAATCGGGCCATGTTTACACAGCTTTTAAAAAAAAGTACCCCTACTACCGTTTCCCCTAACAACAAAAAATTAGTATTTGTAGTCCGACTAATCGTGTTTCGCCTTACATTTACTTCTATCCAATCAAATAGGATTTAACATGGTGGCCTATTTCCCGTAAAATGGTGGTTTCAAAACATGCCACTGTGCGATTATTATTTGGTGTTGTCTGACACCCTCACTATTTTCTTTTGGCTATAATTTGTTAATTCCTAGACTATTTGCGTAACACTTAACATATTCTTTGTCAGCAAGTCCTAAGGAACCCAAATATATAAGTTTCAAGGGAGCTAAGTGGCTGCGTTCAAAATATGTATTTTCTTCTAGGATAGTCGTGCTGTTGCCACCTCCTCACTTCCAAACTTTAGGGTGTCTGCTGTACTGTCAGACTAATGTCAGGAGTTTAGACATAAAACAGTAGAATGTCATGTTTCCTAATAAGCATTTTACAGGTTTTTAAACCTAACTCTCGTATGGGTAGTGTTTTTTATCACTGTTTATTTGGAAAAAAAAAAAGTTAGTGCTTCATGCCTTTCGCGTTGGGGGTGGCATTAATTTTATATCGCGAGACGCGTGTTAGTGTTGCATGCGTTCCTTCGTACATCGCTCTCTCTCTCTTTCTATCCTAAGTCCATCTGTCTTTTCATTACGCAGTGTATAAAATGAAATTAATGGAATATTAAACTAGGTCATTAATCAGCTTGCGTATCTCAAGGTTTTCTAAGAAACACAGTACTAGTTGTATTGTTTTTTTTTGAAACGCGTGTATGCTGCTGTAGGCTTTACTATCAAACGTGAAAGCGTTACAATTTTGCAGACGGAGCATAAAAAGGGGGATCTCGAGTACAGTCATTGTGACAGCACTGGTCTTTTACCATTCTTCTTTCCTTTGATTGAATTTATTCGTTATGCTTTTACCTTTACTTTTTAATTTATATATGTGGATTTAGAATGTTTCACGACAATCACCCTCAGACACCAGGGATGATAAAGGCGTAATAATATGGTGTCTTTGGTCTGGTTTGTATGTATGATGTAAGTGTGGAGTTAAACAGCTACAGTTCCAAACAGGGACGTCACATCAACTTATAACGTAGAAAGTCAAGGAATCTTTAAACAGCAAGTGACGTTTCTATCATGTATTGTGGACGCCACAATGACGAGGTGCATAGACATTAATATGCAGATACATCACATGTACGGTAGAAGTATATAAATTAATAAAACGGTATTGAATCAGTTTTACTAATAACAGTTGACATGAGACAAGGGACGTTTCGGGTTTTACCCTTCGTCAGCCACAAACAGGTGACAAAGACCAAAATTACATATAGGTACTACAAAACTATTCGATGATGAGAAACATACAAAAAATGGGCGATACAAGCAGATGGAAAAAGTAAATAACAATACAAGAAAACCGTAAAATCTAAAAGAAATACTGAAACAAGAAAGTAAATAATCCAACGAAACGAAAAAAAGAAGAATAAACAAAACTGTGGAACTAGTTAAAGTTAGCTTAGCTCGATGCAAAGAATCCATGGAAGAAAGCGGTAGTCTCTTGTCACAGAATTCGCAAGGAAGTGACGTGCGATAGCGACAAAACAAGAGATATAAAAAGATACGAAACGAACCAAAGCAAAAACACAAGAAGATGGATCATAAAGACAACGAATAAAGAATGAAAAAGAGAAAAGCTACCAGAATTTATGCAAAATGATGTTGTATATTTAAACCGCCGGGAGCTAGAACGCCCATTTTAAAAATAAGGCGATTCTCCAACGAAAAGCGAGTCTTGTCATTACCGGCACATGAACGCAGGGCAGTGACATGTATATCGGAATTACCTGAATGGTCAGGTCTATTGAAATGAAGGGTCACCGGTAAATGTTTGTCCTGATAGATGTCATTCAAGTGCTCACGAAACCTGTCTGCCAAACGCCTACCAGTTTCACCAATATAGGTCATGCCACATCTCTTGCAGATGATAGCATAAATCAGGTTTCTGGATTCGCACGTAAAAGACTCTCTAATGATAAATTTTCCTTTAGGAAAAGTGACTGTCTGAGTTTGGAGTACAAACGGACAGGTCTTGCATATCCGGCGTTGGCACGGTTTAGTACCAAAGTAAGATGGGCTAGAATGTCACAAGCGACTGTGTACAAGAATATCCCTAAAATTCCTATCCCTACGATAAGCTACCAAATGTGTATCACGAAATAACTCTTTGGTATCAGGATCAGAGTTGAGAATAGGCAGATGTCGAAACAGAATTCTCTTTACCGCCAGGCAGTGAGGATGGAAAGTTAGAACCAGTTTGAGTCTGTCAGATTGAACAGAAGGTTTAGTAGTGAGTGCCATCTGACGAGTGACGCGTGTGATACGATTAAGAGCATCAGATAACACATGTTCTGGATAAAGACGTCGGCGAAAGAACTCAAGCATCTCTTGAGCTCGCTGATAAAAATCAGCGTCATCATGACATAACCGACGCAAGCGAAGAAGTTGAGAAAAGGGAATGGAATTTTTACAGCTAAGAGGATGCGATGAAGTATAAAGCTCATGGTTTCCTCCTTTATACTTCATCGCATCCTCTTAGCTGTAAAAATTCCATTCCCTTTTCTCAACTTCTTCGCTTGCGTCGGTTATGTCACGATGACGATGATTTTTATCAGCGAGCTCAAGAGATGCTTGAGTTCTTTCGCCGACGTCTTTATCCAGAACATGTGTTATCTGATGCCCTTAATCGTATCACACGCGTCACTCGTCAGATGGCACTCACTACTAAACCTTCTGTTCAATCTGACAGACTCAAACTGGTTCTAACTTTCCATCCTCACTGCCTGGCGGTAAAGAGAATTCTGTTTCGACATCTGCCTATTCTCAACTCTGATCCTGATACCAAAGAGTTATTTCGTGATACACCTTTGGTAGCTTATCGTAGGGATAGGAATTTTAGGGATATTCTTGTACACAGTCGCTTGCGACATTCTAGCCCATCTTACTTTGGTACTAAACCGTGCCAACGCCGGATATGCAAGACCTGTCCGTTTGTACTCCAAACTCAGACAGTCACTTTTCCTAAAGGAAAATTTATCATTAGAGAGTCATCGTGACATAACCGACGCAAGCGAAGAAGTTGAGAAAAGGGAATGGAATTTTTACAGCTAAGAGGATGCGATGAAGTATAAAGGAGGAAACCATGAGCTTTATACTTCATCGCATCCTCTTAGCTGTAAAAATTCCATTCCCTTTTCTCAACTTCTTCGCTTGCGTCGGTTATGTCACGATGACGATGATTTTCATCAGCGAGCTCAAGAGATGCTTGAGTTCTTTCGCCGACGTCTTTATCCAGAACATGTGTTATCTGATGCCCTTAATCGTATCACACGCGTCACTCGTCAGATGGCACTCACTACTAAACCTTCTGTTCAATCTGACAGACTCAAACTGGTTCTAACTTTCCATCCTCACTGCCTGGCGGTAAAGAGAATTCTGTTTAAACATCTGCCTATTCTCAACTCTGATCCTGATACCAAAGAGTTATTTCGTGATACACCTTTGGTAGCTTATCGTAGGGATAGGAATTTTAGGGATATTCTTGTACACAGTCGCTTGCGACATTCTAGCCCATCTTACTTTGGTACTAAACCGTGCCAATGCCGGATATGCAAGACCTGTCCGTTTGTACTCCAAACTCAGACAGTCACTTTTCCTAAAGGAAAATTTATCATTAGAGAGTCTTTTACGTGCGAATCCAGAAACCTGATTTATGCTATCATCTGCAAGAGATGTGGCATGACCTATATTGGTGAAACTGGTAGGCGTTTGGCAGACAGGTTTCGTGAGCACTTGAATGACATCTATCAGGACAAACATTTACCGGTGACCCTTCATTTCAATAGACCTGACCATTCAGGTAATTCCGATATACATGTCACTGCCCTGCGTTCATGTGCCGGTAATGACAAGACTCGCTTTTCGTTGGAGAATCGCCTTATTTTTAAAATGGGCGTTCTAGCTCCCGGCGGTTTAAATATACAACATCATTTTGCATAAATTCTGGTAGCTTTTCTCTTTTTCATTCTTTATTCGTTGTCTTTATGATCCATCTTCTTGTGTTTTTGCTTTGGTTCGTTTCGTATCTTTTTATATCTCTTGTTTTGTCGCTATCGCACGTCACTTCCTTGCAAATTCTGTGACAAGAGACTACCGCTTTCTTCCACGGATTCTTTGCATCGAGCTAAGCTAACTTTAACTAGTTCCACAGTTTTGTTTATTCTTCTTTTTTTCGTTTCGTTGGATTATTTACTTTCTTGTTTCAGTATTTCTTTTAGATTTTACGGTTTTCTTGTATTGTTATTTACTTTTTCCATCTGCTTGTATCGCCCATTTTTTGTATGTTTCTCATCATCGTATAGTTTTGTAGTACCTATATGTAATTTTGGTCTTTGTCACCTGTTTGTGGCTGACGAAGGGTAAAACCCGAAACGTCCCTTGTCTCATGTCAACTGTTATTAGTAAAACTGATTCAATACCGTTTTATTAGTTTATAAACTTATATTCCTTACCAGTTTTACTGCAGCCCCTTAATTTATGTACGGTAGAACAGTCATCATTATATCGACATAGTCAGCACAACACTGGACAGCAGACAGCATCATAATAATGGTGAATCATATGAAGATCAGTACATCATAACCAACTGTAAATGTAGTCAGGTGGAAACCTCCATCCCTTTCCACAATAGCCAGAAGATATCAATAGGAGATCAAATCCACTCTCCTTTATCTGACCCCAGCAAGACAGGCATATCTTCTGAAGTACATAAAAATATCCTCAAAGTTCCTTTAGTCAACAAAGGTATCAAACCTAGATCGAGCAGTAGAGTTCAACAAGTAAATAGTCCTTAGGACATGCATCAACCCAATGCATAACAACGTACGTGATTCGTGAGCTGAGAAACTTCTCATAACATAGACTCTTCAATAAGCAGGCTACAAAAATGTCAATCTCGAAAGATGGTGATAATGTTATTCAAAATGTAATTACCTTTTCTTCAGGAAATAAACCACATAACTCACACGCCTCCAGGCGCTTCGAATCACAAAAGAGATATTATCTCAGAGGAACAAACAATAAATAGAGGACTCCATTTCCTGATAGAATAAGCACAGACGCTGGCAAAAAGGCATCTTGCTCTCAAACGAATCTGCCGCACACTGCGGGGCGGAAACCCGTTCAGACAACAACCAAAAAGTTAGACATGCGCAGAAATGCGCGATTCGAATACAGTTCAGATAATCTTTGAAGCTAGGACCTTTTCTTAGAACACCCTAAAAATTTGAGCCTTAAAAGGATAGGAATCCGAAACATTGCAAGTTGCCAAATGCTTCCAAGAAAAGTGGGCCTGAGCGCTCCATACATGGACATGACTTAAGATCGCTCAAACAAACTTATCGGCAACCGAAGCCAACAAGAAACGAAAACTGCTTTAAATAAAAGTGACTACAATTACACAAGTTATTTCCCTTGCATAAGAAAAAATATATAGTACACAGAATACGTTGCGACATTCTTGCGCAACATATTACCGCAACCTCCCGATTTTAAAAAAATGTTTCATTTTTTAAAAAAAATATCCAAGAGCAAGCTAGAAGCGGCTCAAAACACACGAATGATGCGCGGATAAATAGACAAACTGCCCAACATGAGGCTAAATCGACACATGGAGTGTCACGTGAGAATATATCTCAACAGAAAAAAATCTGTCTCAAAAATATATACATTATCGGGGAGGTGCCACCAACATACATCATGCTAGCATGTAAACATAATATACATATGCAAGTGTAATAATCATTATCAAATAGCGGTGTCATACTCTAATACCGCTTCAAAAGGATGGACACATGTGATAGTAAATATTACATATAATAATATTACAATACATAATGAAATAAGTTAAAAATATATGAAGATCCAGGACAAGGCGTAATGGATACAGCTTCTGTCTTGTCCTAGGTAAGTACATCCTCCATAATTCTACATGCTTGACAAGGAGTAAGGTAACTTCTCAGATCATCAATGACTTGCTGAGAAAATACAACCAATATAATCCTATTTAACAACTATTATGTTTCATAATATACAATACATTATTATTAATAACTGTGGCCGAGTGAATTTTCGGCCCTTATATTGTCTACTCAGCCTTCATCTGTTAATAAAGAAGGTAACAGAAGAAGATGATAACAAAGCACAATAGTATGTGTTCACATAAAGTGAGGACAGGTGTGCTAATGTATTATAATAATATAAGAGTTTTATATGTTCAAAGTATATCTGGAAATATAGGACAGAAATATTAGTTGGAGTCATGTGGGCATCTAGACAAAATGTCAGCCATCACATTATCCGCACCACGGATAGCTCGTACCGTGAAGTTAAAAGGTTGAAGAGCTATAGCATATCGAGTGGATCTCGAACTCTTCAAATTCTTAGTCTGAATAGCTGTAAGAGCTTTCTGATCAGTCTCTAGAATGAAATGTGCGCCCAGGAGGAATCTTTGTAGTTTGAGAATTGACCAAACCATAGCCAACAATTCACGGTCTAAAACCGAGTAGTTCCTCTCTGCCGCATTTAGTTTTCTAGAAATGTACATAACAGGATGCAGAGTTTCTGAATATTCCTGCATAAGTGCTGCTCCGTTTCCCAGTGGATGAAGCATCACTTCGAAGAACAAAAGTCCTATCAAGAGTAGGTAATCTTAGGATGGGAGGAGATGAAAATATATTCTTAATCTGGTCTAAGGAAGATTGACATTCTTTAGACCAATGAACCAGATTAGGCGATCCTTTCTTCAACAACGTTGAGAGAGGTGCCATGATCGAAGATAGATTTGGAATGAATCTCCCATAAAATTGAATTAAACCAAAGAGACTACGGACTTGTTTCTTCATCTTAGGTAAAGAGATGTTCAATATTTTCGAAGTATTGTGGTCTTCTGTCTTCAAGAGACCATGACCAACACGATGACCCAGGAAAGAGATTTCACCAAAACCAACATAGGCTTTAGAGGGTTTTGCTGTCAAATTATACTCACGTAGAGTGGACAGTAAGTCATATAAACCCAAATAGTGATCTTCCCAGGAATCACTGAAGAGACAGATATCATCTAAGTATGCAATGACATCTGAACGATGAGAAAGAATTCGGAGCATCATGCAAACGAAAGTAGCAGGGGCGTTCATAAGACCGAAAGGCATAACATTCCATTGAAATAGACCCCTAAGTGTTGAGAAAGCAGTAAGAGGTTTGGCATGATCTGCTAAAGGCACTTGCCAATAACCTTTAGACAAGTCAAGTTTAGTGAAGAATCTAGAATTAGAAAGTCTAATAAGTAGATCTTCTAGTAAAGGCATCGGTTCAGCATCGAACTTTGTGACTTGATTCAATTTGCGATAATCAACGCAAATTCGTATGTTCTTGTCTTTCTTCCGGACAATAACCATGGAAGAAGAATATGGTGAAGTCGATGGTTCAATTATATTTAATTGAATCATTTCATCCAATTCCTTCTCCACTTGCGACTGAAAGTGTATAGGAATAGGATACGGCCTAACCCTAATTGGATTATTGTCGGTAAGAATTATGTCATGTTCTATGACATGCGTGTGTCCAGGGATGTCAGTTAGAACATCCTGAAATGTCTGCAACATCAATGAGGCTTGTCGATGTTCCTCAACGGAAAGATTAGGAGAAACGGAAACGTTTTTCCAAGATTCCATGGAATGTAGTGGAACCACTGGAAGAGGAAGATTGACATCAGAAAAAATAGATTCCTCATCCTGTATGACAGACAGGGATGAGTAATGACCATGAGGTACAGAAGAATCGTCCGTTGCCTGGAAAATAGGCAGCAAATAGTCTGGGCGCTCATGAAATTCCGTTAGCATGTTGATATGGAAAGTTTTATGCTTTCCATCAATATCGACCACATAGTCAACATCGGAAATTCGTGAGACTATTGCATATGGACCTTTCCATGCAATAAGAAGTCTATTTTCCCTACTGGGGAGTAGAACGAATGCTTTGTCACCTGGACAAAGTTGTCGTAGACATCTATTCTTATTAGCAAACTGCCTTGCCTTTTCTTTAGCGATTTCTGATGAAGCAGTTGCCAGTTTGCATGCCTCAATGATCTTTTGCCTAAGAGCAATAACATACTCATATGAGGATTGAGTGTCATCGCTAATATCATCGGCAGTGATGAGATCGTGTAGTAAAGACATAGGGCCACGCGGACGCACGCCAAAGACAAGTTCGAAGGGAGAAAATCCTGTGTGTTCATTAGGGACTTCTCTATAGGCAAAGAGAGCCGCAGGTAAAACCCTGTCCCAATCTTGAGGATGATCTTCAGTTATCTTACCAAGCAAAGTCTTGAGCGTTCTATTCAAACGCTCAACTAATCCATTAGACATTGGGTGATAGATACTACTGAGAGATCTTTTAATATGTAAGGTAGACATCACTTGTGACATAGTGTCAGATATGAGTTGAGTGCCATGGTCTGACAATATTTCTCTGGGGAACCCCAAGCGAGAAAATATCAGCCAGAGAGCATTTGCGATATCGGTAGTAGATATGCTCTTAAGAGGGATAGCCTCTGGCCAACGTGTGCACATATCGACACATGTAAGGATAAACTGGTGTCCTCTGGCCGACTTGACCTTAAAAGGGCCAATAATATCTATGGCCATTTTCTGAAACGGCCGAATAGGAATGTCAGCAGCCTGGATAGGCGCAGCATGTCATGGTCCTCTAGATTTGACCTCCTGACATACCTTGCATGATCGGCAGTAAATACGAATGTCCTTGTTAACAAAAGGTCAAAAGAAAGCCGCAAGGACTCTCGACTTTGTATGGGAAAATCCCATATGTCCAGCACATTGCGAGTCATGAGCATGTTGCAATACTTGTACTCTCATACTCTTGGGAACAAGAATTTGCGAATGTGCCGACGTAGTCGAGTCTTGTACCATACGTACAAGTACGCCGTTTCTCATTGCAATCCAAGATTTTTTTTGTGTATCCTGATTTGGATCACCTTTCTTCGCAAGAATGAAGAATTTTTTTAGAGAAGGATCTTCTTCTTGTAATTTTATGAAAGAGTCCCGGGAAATAACCAAGTGACTATCTTGGCTATGAACTTCATTATTACTATTCAATGAAGTTTGGGGTGTTTGTAGAGCTTGTGCTCTTGTAACCACTGCATTGGTAGCTTGCATATTATGATCTTCCCAAGCAGCAATCTGCTGTGGGGTACATTCCCTAACTCCGTGAATACGACCAATAATAAGGTCCGCAATAGGATTAGGTAAGAGACAAGCGTGCACATCTCCCGTAAAGAAAGGAGTGGCAATGTGAATTACAGCAGTAGGATATTTCTCTAGAGTGCCGCCAAATGTGACACATTTGATAACCTTTCCTGTAGCACAGGATGGATCTACAAGCGATTGTCTAACACCAATAGTGGTGCATCCGGAATCGAAAAGTAGCGAGACCGGAGTATTATTAACAAGACCCTTATGTAGGATTAGAGAACCTCTCCCGTCATGCGCAACTGCAGCAGGCAGAGCGGGAAGAGGGTGACCACAGCTCAAAGTAGTTATGGTAGTCGGTTCAAACAAAGTACTGCATTGGGGGCATTTGTTTGCTCTCCCAAAGTCAAAGGCAGAACATGTGACAGCGCTAGAGTTTTTATCATCAACAACCTGATTACAGGCTCCCTGAGATTCTTGTTGTACAGAGTTAGCCTGCTGATATCTCTTTTTTTTGTATTGAGATCTACCGCGACTATTATTACCTCTGAAGTTATCAGAGTTATTATTATCTCTGAAGTTATTAGTGTCTCTATTGTAACTGTCATCCTGTTTTGAACTCCAGTTTTCATGATTATTATCATGTCCACATTTATGCGAACATCTATATGTTTGGTTTTGAGGTCTTCGCGAGGAATAGCCTCTGTTACCATATCCTCTTCTGAAATGCCTAAAATTATTAGGTTGGAAGTAACGAGGACTGTCAGCTTGTCTCCAATTCTGTGAAGAAGAATCACCTTGAAATTGATTGCTATGATTCTGAGCATAATTACGGTTACTCTTCTTATTAAAATTTTGTTGGAATTTACGACCAAAGTTTTGACCATATGGTGCTGCCGAAGCAACTGGCAGACCTTCTTTTACTTTAGAGTTGCTAATGGTTACTTGAGGATGCGCAGTGACATACTGGCAACAGTATTCTTCCATTTCTTTTATGTTTTTAGGCTTACGCTCATGAAGAAAAGAAAGAAAAGATTCATTGACAGAAGACATAACCTTGTCTCTAAGTAGTAAGTCCATAAGTGCTTCAAATCTATGTTCTGTCTTAGACAGTTCAACCCAACGTGTAAAAGTAAGATGTATCTTTGAAATGAATTCAGAGAATTCCACTCCAGTTTCTGGCAACATATTTTTAAATTGAAGACGATAGCCGTCTTCGTTAAGTTGGTATTTCTTTAACAAGATAGCCCTGACAACCTCATAGTTGTTCTTGTCAGGCTCATCTACCATGCCCAACATACTCAAAGCATCACCTCTAAGTATTTTGGACAAATGATAAACATACAGTGATTTATCTATGTTATGTACCTTACATGAACTTTCAAATCTGTCTAGATAAAACGTTATATCGTCAATGGAAGCATTGAATGCTGGTAGATTAAGTTTGAAAGTATTAGCATTAGTCTTATCTGACACCTTATTTGCATCATTAGCATTACCCATGTTCATCAACTTTAGCTTCTCTTACTCCAAAGCTAAGAGTTTTTCTTCATGCTCCATTTTCGCTTTTCTCTCTTCAGCCTCTCTTTCAAGTTTTTTATTCTCTATTTCAAGTCTTTTATTTTCAGCCTCTGTTTCTCTTTGTAGCTTTTTCTCTTCAGCTTCTCTTTCAAGTTTTTTATTTTCAGCCTCTGTTTCTCTTTTTTGTTTTTCCATTTCCATTTGGAATCTCTTTTCATCCACCTGCATCTGCAGTTTTAAATTCTCAGCATCTATTTTCTTTTGTTCAGTTTGTTCTTTCATTTTCTTTTCTTCCGACTTCAATGCCTTGGCATATTGAACAGTCGCAAATTCTTCTAATTTATCACCAGTCTTTCCAAGGGATTTACCCTGCTCAATAAAGTACTCAAATGTAGACATGTTGTCTAAAATATGAGTCCAAAACCTGAAATAATTAATTACCTTATTTCAAACTTAACTCTTAAATCAAGCACTTGCTTACTCACATCACATTATATTATACCAATCTCTGTGGGAAACAACTCTTTGCCAAAGAACTTGTGTATGAACCTTCTTGAAATATCATCAATCAATTCTTGATCATAGGTGCACTTCCCATTCAATAGTGCACGACACTATTCATCATTATTTATCATCAGTGTAGTATAATCCATTAATTAATTACCGTAAGTGTAACCAATGACTATGTAAACACAATCACAATGTAAACATTAACAATGTAAACAATAACAATGTAAACAATAACAAAGATTAGCAAACATACGAAAACACTCGCAGTAATCAACTAAAAATAAAGCGAAAAGTAAAGAAATATCACAAAAAATGTGATATCTGCGAGAAGATGATACAAAACACAAGACACCACAGTGTATAAATATAAATGGTGTATAAAACTAAACAATAGAAAAGAGGAGATCTACAAGTACAAACAAATCAAAACAAAACTAAAGAATGCGAAAAAATAACGAAAACAACACTAACACATGTCATCACGACTAACAGAAATAGCAACAAAAGTCGCTTAGCAAATTTCACTATAGGAAATTTGCATACCCTACAGAACACTCTCAATAGAAAACCTCTGTCACGTGGTATGATCTATAGGAGTCACCACCCAGCCAGACCCGCAGAAATATAAACATATAAATATACAAATAACATATAAACATATAATATGTAACAAAAGAATGAGAAATACAGAAGACTCAGTAGAAGTATAAGGGCACAGTTCACAAACAAACAGGCCACTTAACTTATGGACATCCAAACGTCAGCAGAGCCAAGAACATGTGAAGGTCAACATTCTATGGACAGAAGATCCAACGTTGATCGAACATGTTGATCTTGCATGGTAACTGCCAGGACGATGGTAGAACTTGAGTTTCTGATCGGTACAGGTAGTGTAGTTACAGAACTTGGCCTTCTTATGTAACAGTAAATTGCTTCAATCGGTACTTGGCCTTCTCAGTAAAGAACCCGTAGCAACCGGAACTTGGCCTTCTCAATGCAAGAACTCGTAAGCACCGGCACTTGATCTTCTCATAGAACAGTAGTCAAAAATGCCGCAACGCCGGGTAGTCATTTTCTTGCATCAGGCTTAGCAAAAAATTCTAAGTTGAAAAGATACCGGGCAACGCCGAGTACTTCCAGGATTCTGTATGACGATGTCTTGTGGAATGCTATATGTTGATTTCTATGGAGAAGAGAAGACATCACACAGGCCTTGTTGGGATTGACTTTGGAGCCAGTTTTCTCGCACCAGCTGAACACTTCATGTAGTGTCCAATGTATGCTATTATGCTATCTACCATTTCCTGTCGGTCAGAGCCAGTTCTGTAAATGAGTATGTCATCAGCAAAATTCAATGTTCGTCCCAACCCAGTTGGCGGAATGGTGGCTACTTTTGCTGTATAGATATTAAACAGCACTGGTGATAGTGGAGAAACCTGGGGTAGTTCTGGGCAAATGCGCATTGGGTCTGATGTCTGCGTTCCCAAGTGAATGTCACTGATCTCAGTTAAAGCAGCTGCTATCCATCTTGTTAGCCAAGGGTTAACACCTCAAGCAATTAAACAGTTCATTAATGTTTCAAAGTTCACACAGTTATAAGCTTCCTCTAGGTCGATTGCTATAGCAACCATTTCTCGTTTACCTTGGAACCCCTCGTACACATCATAAGCAAAAGTTGCAGCGTTACCTCATGTTACTTTCATGGGCCTATAGCTTCCGAGAGTATCTGGTAGGATCTGTGTATTTTCGAGGTGATTCATTATTTTCCGTGCTAATTTCTTTTCTAGTAGTTTACCACAGACATTCTGCATTGTGATCATTCTATAGCTGCTGAGAAGTGTGGGGTCTTTACCAGGTTTAGGACGTGGCCGTAGGTAACTATGTAGCCAGTCTTCCGGCACGTCAGCGTTCATTATGCTGGTGTTGAAATCACTCACCACATTCTTAATTCCCACATCCTGACCAAGGTGCAAGTGCCTCATCACGGAATGCTTTATCAGAGTCTGTGAAAACTAATAATTACACCACATTCATAAGATATCTGCATTCGCATGTAATGAAATCTTGACTACTGATAACTCTCTGTTTCATTTCATACAATATCTCCATGAGCATTTATTTGTAAATGGTAAAGCTTGACTTTAATTTAAATATTTAATTGCTTTATTACTTCCTCTCTCACTCTCACTATATATTTATTTATATATATATACACACACGCATATATACTGTTCAAAAAAAGAAACGCATAGCTACTGAAGGGACACACATAGCCATAATTTTGACATTCAATAACTTGTTTAATTTAATGAGTTAATTGTTCAAATTGCACACAAGAATACCTTAGGGTTCAACCAATCAATTGACAGTTGTTTTGCATCTGGGTCACGAGAGTTTTTTGGCGTACGGGCTTTCCCGTTAGTATGGTGTGTGGCCTCCTCTTGCATCGATCAGCGACTGGCATCTCCTGGGCATGGATGCGATCAGACGTCTGATGTGGGCCTGTGGGATGGCTGCCCACTCTTCCTGGAGTACCTGGAACAGATCCCGACAATTGGCTGGAGCAACGTCTCGGCGACAAATACGTCTATGCAGCTCATCCCACAGGTGCTCAATCGGACTCATGTCTGGAGACAGGGATGGCCAGGGAAGGATGAGAATGTTGTTGGCAGTCAGGAACTGCGTGGTCAACCTAGCACAATGGGGTCTGGCGTTGTCCTGTTGAAACACAGACCTTTGGGCAGCTCAAAGTGGAAGGACATGGGGTCGAAGAATTTCATTGACATATCGTTGCGCATTCAAGCCTCCTTCAATGTGCACCAATTGACTCCTTCCGTTGTAACTGATCATTTCCCACACCATTGCACCTCCACCACCGCTGAGCGCCCCTGCAAAGCCCTGCTTTTACCTGTGACTGTCCTTCAACTTGGAATGTGCGGCGGAGCTTCATCAACGCAATTTTGGGCAAAACGTTCATTTCGCCTATGGTAGACCCTATGCCGTCTATCATGACGCTGCAACAAAAAGAAAGATTCGTCACTAAACCAGACACGTCTCCATTGATTGTCAGCTGCCCAGGGACGATGCTGGTTGGCCCAAAGAAGTCAATTTTGGCGATTGCAGCGCGTAAGGACAGGTCATCGGTGAGGTCGTAGTGCCCAAAGTCCAGCGTCATGCAGTCTATTCCGGAATGTTTGATCAGACACATGATGTCCTGCAGGCAATGACTGGGCAGTTGAGGAAGCTGTTGTAAACCTGTCTCTGAGGTGACGAAGCCGAATAAAGCGATCCTCCGCTGCTGTTGTCACTCTGGGTCGTCCACTGCGATGCCGGTCTTCAACTGAGCCAGTGGCTTGGAACCGGTGCCAAAGTCGACTGATAGTACTCTGATGCACGTTTAGATGCCTAGCAACCTGACTGTGACTTTCGCCTGCATGCAGTCGGCCAATAGCAATGTTCCTTAAATTTATCGATAGAGACGCCATAAATGTCTGCTTGAAAATGAACTGAATTTTTTTTGTGTGTAGCGTTATCCTTTTATAGGGTTTCAGTTGCGTAGTCAGTGAATAGTGTTCACCCCAAATTTTGTTGCTTTCACGTGCGCGCAACATGAGCTGTGGTCAAAAATTGCGTCATAAACACTATTGACCACTGTGTTGTAAAGATTACAAAAACGAACGCAATTCAGGTCAACACGTGCATTTGACACTGTAAAGAACATTTGAGGCTGGTTTTTATATACCCTAGCACCAAACTTTACTTACAAACTCATAAAAACGCGCCCTCGGATAGCTATGCGTTTCTTTTTTTGAACAGTATATATATATGTGTGTGTGAATGTACTTGTGTGTGAATGTATGTGTGTGCTCAATTACTAAATACAATGATGATTGATTACTTATTACTAAAGTTAAGGATGTTTTAATTTAAAAACATCCTCAGAACTGTATTGTTGCAGGGCAGAAATCTAAAAAGGCATAAATGCCTATTTCTTTACCCTGATGAAATAAAGATTTTGTTCATTCATTTGTTCTGTAAGGCGTTTTATCACAAATATTTTGTACGGCAGAATTTAATCCCACCATTTCATAAATGGGTGCTTGCGTATAAAAGGAGTGAACTGGTATGATAAGACCACTAATGTAGAATTGATGATAAGAACCAGATAAGAGCCAGCAGAACAAGAGATGAGAAGATGCTGGAGATGTATAGGACACACATTGAGGAAACCTGTTGATAGCATTACCAGATAGTGGAATCCTAAGGGTAAAAGAGGTAGAGGGAGACCAAGGAACACATGGAGAAGAGAACTGGAGACAAACATGAAGAAGATATGTAAAGACCTTGAGCTGATGGCACAAGACTGGAAGACTTAGCATAAGTTTGTTGAAGGCCTATGCTCCTTGGAGAGATGAAAGGTGATGATGATTTCATATATAAAATACCGGATGCATGTCGCAATGTCGCCTAACTTGAGATCGATAAGTAGGCCAAGTCGCAATTTTTAATTACACCAGTTTTCTGTTGTGTCAATTATTATTTCTGAAAATGTTTAAAGCAGCTTAAGAGTTACAGTTAAAATTTGGGTTAGCAGTCACTGTTTTGAGATTTGAAGCTGCTTTTTTATTTACAAGAAAACTAAACTCCAAAAAAATGCTTATGGTTAGCGGTTTAGTATTTGGATGTAGACCTAGGCTTAGGATACAAAGACAGAAAAAAATGTGCCATAAATTCTCTTTCATGCTAAAAAAATGTGTCACAGATATTAAGGTCATACTAAAAAAAAACAGAACAAAAACAACAGTAAATGTTAAGGGGTCAACAGTTAGGCTACTTCTTCGATTTGTGCTACATCTCGATCATGAGTTGGGCGACATATGAAAATTTTAAAATTCCAGTTTCCGAAACATATCTATTCCAAAGAATATATATAAATGTATATGTACATATTGTTATTGTTGAACACAATCGATATCATTGCACCCTGGGCAAACCCATAGGTGCTCAGTTTCCCTCAGTATATGGTGAAGAGTTTGAATGCTAACTGTTCCTGTAGCTCACTTGGTTATATACACAACGCATGCATTCTCTCATACATCTATCGTCTGAAGTCAAATTACAACAGTCTTAACCTTGATGATTCATCCACAAGCCACTACACAGTTCACCCAATCACTTCACCCAAGCATGCAAAGACTTTGGCCTCACAATAAGTCTAAATAAAACAAATGTGCTGGGTCAGGATGTTAAAGTTGCACCAGTTATTACTACTGATAAAAATGAATTGGCAGTGATGCACCACTTCACATACCTGGGGTCTACCATCAATAACAAACTCTCTCTTGGCACAGAAATTGAACGTCGCATTAGCAAAGCTGCAGCCACCTTTACCCGCCTCACAATGCGTGTGTGGGGAAACTCCAAACTCACAACACAGACCAAAGCTGTGATAAATAACGCCTGCGTCACCAGCACACTTCTATATGGCAGCGAGACATGGACAACCTATGCTAAGCAAGAAAGAAGGCTCAATACCTTCCATCTATGGTGTCTACGCCCCATCTTTGGCATTTCGTGGAAAGATAAAGTGACAAATGTCATAGTGTTGTCACGTACTGGCCTTCAAAGCATGTGTATACTACTTAGCGCAGACTACGCTGGTGTCACAGGTCTGTTTTATTTTCACCTACAAGGCACGTGAATCATGAAATATCTTCGTACTTAGTGGTAGTAAATTTTTTATGGTGGGTAAAAATCTGAGGATTCTTTCTCTCAGGACCTGTAGTCTTAACTATCCCCCTTAACGATGAATCAACTTGAACATCAACATCCAAATCAGGAAGCCTTGAAAGCAACCAATTCTCAAAAGAACCAACTTGATTAATACTCTGGAAGTCATTATCTATAAAGAGGTTCTCAGCTTTATTGATTCTATCCACAGAATCATAATATTGTTCTTTGTTACTTTCGCTCAACGTTGACAAGTCACAACAAGGGGCCATCCATTAAAGACGTCCACAAAATTCTGGCATTTTTTTACCCTCCCCTCCCCCATGTCCACTTTTGATTGACATCCCTCCTTGTGGATGTCCACTCGACATGGTCTTGATTAAACACATAAGCTTACATTTTTAATCACCTACCGGTACCTATACTTAGAAATCTAATTATGAAATCACAATAATTGTGATGTCAGTTCCCAAAGAGCTAATACACTAAAATTGTTTGTTCCAGAGAACAGGAGCATAGAAGTTAAAACCTCTTCGTATTAGAGATTTTGAGTCTAGAAGGACTGGAAGGCCAGGCAAGAGGGACAAATTCCAAAGAACGTTTACTTGGGCTTAGCTGGACAGTAAGAAGCTTTCGAAGAGGGTTTGTTACTCTTGATAGATTTGTATGTGAGTGAAAGTTGCCATGTGGTTTGTGAATTGGACGTTCACTTTCAACTTTAATACCCCTCCCCCCTTTGTCCACTTTTCACATACCCCCCTCCTGTTGACCTCTTTTATGGATAGCCCCTAAGGCAATGAACTTAGTTACTTCTACAAAGACACAGTTAATACATTCTTAGGAGACAGTTAGTTTAAGTAGATGTAGTTTAGGAATATATTAATCAGTGGAAGAATTTCATCTTCTTTTCACCTTTGGTAGTATTTCTAATAAGATGATTCGGGGCTTCTGGGCTTTAGATTTCTTTAAGACTTATGCAGTTATACATTAAAGGCACGTGCGAGATTTGCTCTTCTCATAAATTGAATAGAAGTAAACAAAACATAGGATGAAATTCTTTAGACTGTTATATGTGTCATTTTTACACAAAAGTGTTCTCTTTTAGCTGTGCATCACTAGTGGAAATGGTATACTTCAGTAGTGAGTGATGTTGGAGTTATGCTTTCTAAACTTAGCTTAGGTTTTTCGTGTTGACACTCTTATGATATAATATGAATGTTAACTGTCTTTCGCTGCAGTTAGACAGCTGTTTGTGACTTCCTTCAACTCCCAGCAATCAGATATGGGAGTATTATTTCAGTAAAGTATGTGGTTTAGTTTTATTCCAGCTTGCTTCACATCCATGGTGGAGTCCAGCAAGAACACACTTCCAAAAATCATCACACATAGGAGTATAAATCAGCACTTCGTATGAGCACCTAAAACTGTGGAATACACAAATAGTGCATCAGCTGTTGAATCTCCATATATGTTGGAGGTTTTACAGTCCATACCTCACTGGCCTTATGTTTGAGCAATGCAGAGAGCAATCATTTGGATTATTTCTGGCCCATAAGGTCAAGTGAGTTTATTAAAAACCTGTACTGGGGATAAAATGAACCATCTTACAAAACTGTCTTGTCAGTATATAATAGTTCCCTCCTTTCCCTGTTGTTGGCCGGATAAGTCAATACATGTGGTCAACCATCAAGCATTAAGATGAAAAGTAAAAAGACATCACGCAAAATTCATTTGTTGGTGAAAGTGACTCAAAATAATTAGCGCAGAAATAGTAGAAAGTTCCTACAAATGATAAGTGTATTTAGACACATTTAAAAGAATAATATTCACAGAGGAGAAAAATACTTTAACAAATATGCATGCACACATATACATATACTTAGAATATTTACATTTATCCCACTGGTGTGTCACGCTCGAAAGCTTTCTTTGCTTTCCTAATGGAACGTGTTTTACAGACAATATTCAGCACTGCTCTGTTTTCTTATTTCAACACTGGAATTACAGAATGAAAAGTACTTCGCTTTTACTCACTGCTACATTATTCACTCCGCAACTGTTACAAACATTTTGGCCCTCTAATAATTCAAGGAAGGTGTATTTGTCGGTCCACAGATACGTCAGCTCTTCCGAGATCAGCGTTTTGATGATATCCTTACAGGTGATGAAAAGTTAGCTTGAATGCTTTCCAGCAAGTGGCCACAAACTTTCTTGGAAACAATAAGGCTGACAATTGCCAGGAGCTTGTAGAAACCCTCTTGCAGTGCTACGAGAGACTAGGGTGCAACATGTCTTTGAAATTACACTTTTTACACTCTCATCTGGATTTCTTCCCTGCTAACTGCGGTGCTGTCAGTGATGAGCTTGGGGAACGATTTCATCAGGACATTACTACCCTCGAAAAAAGGTACCAAGGGAAATGGAATGCAGCAATGCTAGCAGACTATTGTTGGACCCTTGTGAAAGATGCTCCAGAAACTAATAACAAGCGACAGGCAAAAAGGCGTTGCTGTGAATCATTTCCGCTATGAGCATTATTATCATATGGTATGTATATGCAAATGTGTAAAACTAGTTTTATAGATATTTAAAAAAACTAGAGCTAATCTGGTGTTTAAATGGCCATTTTCATATTCAGCAGCCCAAACAACATAAAGGAAACTTGGTTTAATCTCAGATACACACAAAAAGTCAAAATTTGTTGTCCAGTGTAATAGGAGTTAAGTTATTTTAACACTAAAATTGCAGAATGAAAAGTAACTTAGCTTTTACTCAAAACTACATTGATTCACTCCACAACTGTTACAAGGATTTTGCCTCTCTAACAATTCGAGTTAAGTTAAAGGCAAAGTCTAGTCCACTGTTATTCTGAAACATGGTAATATACCTCAATCATTATTTTCCCTCGAAATCTATTAGCAAGATCCACAGAGTATCAGAAAATCTCGAAGATGGCCAGATATAGTGCTGTATTCTTCATCACCACATCAGGTTATATTGATTGAACTGACTGTGACATTTGAATCCAGATTGGACAAGCAACATGCATTCAAAGCGGCCAAGTATAATGATTTGGCTGCTGACCTGAGACACAATGGGCTCACTGCAAGGGTCATGGCTGTTGAGGTGGGTGCAAGAGGGCTCGTGGCTGCCTCAGTGTATGATATATTGAAACTGTTGGGGCTGTGGGGACAGTCGAGAACAAGGGCACTGAAGAGGCTCAGTGAAACTGCGGAAAAGGCATCATGCTGGCTGTGGAACAACCGCAATGGGCTATGGAACTCAGGACAGTAAACTCTAGCCCCACCTGCGGCACAGGAAACATCCAGCAAATTGAAATTTTTCTAAGTCTGCAATACACTGAGTTTATCGTTGTATTGGTGTAAGAGCGGTGGCTTATAGGTAACCTGCGGTGTATTATATGGGGTGTCGGGTGCAGGTAGATTTCAGTTGCGAGAGCTCGCAGCGGCTTCACGCCTCGTCGGCTTCTCGCAGGTGTGTCAGTGTCAGTCCCTGGTTGTGGTGTGCCACAATGGGCGATTGAAAATTGGACAATAATTTGTGTCCAACATAGGGGTTACTTTCACAATTGCCTCCGGCTGACGGAAAAGTGTGGATTTTGAAGCTGCAAGGTGGAATGGGTTCATTTTCTACACAAACAGGAAGCTGACACTTGGTAGTCATGACCCAGGTGGGCTCGCCCCCCTTAGAGTGTAAAGGAGAGTAAGGGGCCGAAACACTTGAGTGATGGGGGTACCTCTTCTGATGATCAGATTGCCTCCTGTTGTATCGCTCTGTATAAAGTTTCCTATCATAGCAAGTTCCACGCCAGCAATGTGCAGTCTGAAAGGCAGTTTCATAACCTGTTATGTCTCAGATTAGCAGGCTAACCTGCTCAAATGCAGGGTTTCCCACTGAGAGGCGAGAAAGTGTCTGCTTTTCCATCTAGGGTTTCCTAAGTGTGAATTATGATCTCGTGGCATATGTAAAGCACAGAGACAAGATGTCCAGCATGCGGTGTCAGCATATTCAAATGTGGGGGGGTTTCACTGAGAGAATAAACTTAAGTATTAAAAAAACAAATGGATGTATTGAAATCTAAAATAAACAAATGGCACGTATATCATTTTGTCACTTGAATCAGTAAAGATTTTGCAAATCTACATGCGATGCCTGTACTATGTTCCATGCATCATACAGCCACATGTAGTTTCTGTGGTCTCTGAAAAGATTAAGACTTTTGCTCTCTCAGGTGTATCAATAAAGGTGACTAATATGAGGTTGTGTAATGGGCTTGCAACCTCACCATGTAAACAAAACTGCACAGAAACCACCATTGTAAGAGTGTGTGCATTGGTTGATGCTTCCGTAAGGGGGCCATCTGCAGCACTAGCCTCATGCTCCATAAGGAGTGAAAAAAGGAGATGATGATAATGATGACAACGTTCCTTAATGCAAAGTATTCATCAATTGTGAGATATGTGCAGAAATGTGCAATCTATTAAAAAAGAAGAAACAAAAAGGAAATGGAAAGCACTGGGGACAGTACCTTTGAGAGACTTAAATCTTCATCAGTCACTTCCGCAATCAGTATATAGTACCATGCTTGTCTCCATCTGCCATACACAAATTTAACAGGCAAGGGACTATCACTGCCTAGACCAGATTTGACAATAAGGAAGTTTCTCTGTTCTGATGAAACTGATGGGTATGACCAAGTCCAAAGGACATCACTGTTTTGATCTCGTTCTGTTAAGAACATAAAAAGTTCTAGAATTAATGTTGTAAAATATCTTTAACACATTAACTACCGAATTGAAAAACACACTGTGGCCGAATTAAATTTTTTTCCCATTTTCATCCTGTAGGTGTTTGCACAAAGTAAGCTGTAGTTTTCGTAATTGTTTACAGATTCTTGTGAATTACACGTCATCTTAAAGATAAATGAATGTACTATTACAATAAATGCCGGTTGTAACTCTAATAGAGGTTGTTGCTATTTCAAGGCCCTCCGATGGCAGAGGACTTGCAATATTTTCACAATTATAACTGCTTGCGCCCCATCTCTATCAAAATCACAATTTCAATCAATGTGCACAACGTTTTCACTCTTGTCCTCGTCGCTAGATCTATCGGTCAATTGTTGAAACACGTTTCTATCCTATTCAGCCGTTAGACGAGATGTACACGCATTTTTTTTAGTCCTATCACTAGTTGCCACGGTAAACAGTTTTACACGATTTGGTAACTAACCCAAAACGCTGAAAAATATGAACATAATATCAATTTTCCAGTGTTCTACAACAACCATGCTTTGGGAATTTGTTTTCCGGTGGCAACTTAAAATCTCGAACCAGATCAGAAAGTGTTTCAGTACATTTTTCATTCGTTTTATTACTAAAATTAGATTGGCGCTCTGAACGGCTTGCGGTCCAAATGTGATTATTTTGTGAGCCGCTGACAGCGGCTTGCGGTAGTTAATGTGTTAACGTCACAAAAAAGAAAAGTTTATTTATATTTAGATCTGATTTCAAGTGTGTTACAAAGTATAACATAAGATGTCTTTCATGTCTGTTTGTGCCATTTGGCAGCAATTATATCTAAAGTGATTTTCTTACTTGGATCACATTTATTTACAAAGAAAAAAAAAAATGCAAGATTTACCAATTCTATGTCCAATAGCAAGATCAATCACTCCATAAATATAAAAGCGAAAATACGATTTAGCATGTGGCTTTCAAGTAAATGAAAATGCAACATTCAGATGGTACGTTTTGTAAACTGAGTTTATTTTCACTGATGACTGCTAGAATCAAGAAAAAAAATATTGGTCATAATACCCAGGTTCATTTCCTTCCTGAAAGTACTTTCACAGTTTTAGGCATGTTGCTCAAGGGCAACAATGGGCATCTAAAGTTATACAGTAGGTCCAATCTGAACTATCACACCCTGAAAAATTACTGAAGTTGCATTTACTTGTCCATTATTCTATTGGAAAACCCTACAACTTAGTAGGTTCATGCCTTAAAATTTTTGTGTGATTAGTTTTGTATGAACTACGTTATGAGCAATTTACACTAAATTATGAAAAGTAAGTTTCAACGCTATGGATGGTGATAGCCTCATCTGGCAGTTTATCCAGGTACTTACGCTGAAAAAAAAAACCTGATGATGATTCTGACACTAGGGATTGCATGCCACAAGAAAGTTCAGACAATAGGACAGACTGGAACAATAAAGATCAGGGGATACCACTGGCTCAACTTAAAGGTGAAGTCACATTTGATGATGTCATTAAGTGGTTAGAGCACTTGCTTCTCACAGCAAAGTTACTACGTTTGAAACCAGGTAGCGTTGCGCTCCAGTCTACCAATCTGTACATTTTTACCTGATCTGCTCTTAAAATAGGGGAGGCAAAGACAGTGAGGAAGGGAACCAGTCACCTTGCCTCAAAAGCTGAGACATAGTATAGGAACATTTCTAACACTTCACTCCCCTATGACAGTATCTTCTATGGACTACCTTTACCTTTAACTCACCAGCAGAAGCAGCAATGTGCAGAACTGGCTTTCAGGAAAACAAATTGGCAAGGAAGAATAAGTACTAGGAGTACATTTATTTCCTGTTGATATGATATGGCCATCTCAAAGAAAATGACTTCTCAAGAATGCACTATCAAAGTAAAATCTTTTTTTTTTTTAAATAAAATTTTTTCTCGTTTTGATGTTCAGAGTTGTTAGTTATATTAGGGTGCATGTCCAAATAGAAAAGACTTTGCGGTCTGTTTTAGTGATATGGTAATAAGTCATATCAAAGTAAACGGAACAGTTTTAAATAAACGGAACAGTTTTAAAACAAGTAAATAAACAGACACGTTAATAACGTTGGGTGGAGATGCATCTCAGAAGTGAAAAACAGTATAGCCCGGGCAAAAGTAGCATTTTATAAAACAAAATGTTTTTGATGCAAAAATTTTTTGTTAATGGAAGTAAGGAGAGTTTTCAGTGTTATATTGAACCAATCTTGACAAACAAGTAGGAAAAGCACTAGAGGCCGCAGAGATGTGGTTTTACAGAAGAATGAGGATGTCCTGAAAGTGTGCAAAGGAAGTTTATTCCTTATGTTAGAAGGAAGCAATCAACTTTCTTTGGGTTTGTAATAAGAAGAAGAAAGCTGGAATATATCGTAACAACATAAATATTGAAGGAAAGAAGAGATTGAGGATGACAAAGATAGAAGATACTGGATAGTTTGACATTATGTCATGGAAAGAAATCAACCAAAGAAATGATAAATAGTACTGGAGACAGGAAGTTGTGAAAAGACATGATCACCTATGTCACTATACATGGTACTTGAAGAAGAAGCAGAAGAAATGATACACAATAAGCTATTGTAGATAAAACATGGAATGGACAAGTTTCCAGATCTTCCTACAGAGACTGACAGTCCCTCCCACAGGCCACTTTGGTCAGTTCTGCGCTACTCAAATGATACAGATGATTGTGACAAGAGGTTAACAAATACTCAATTAGTGTGTGGTAGCCTGCAGCGCTAAATCTTTGAGCCACAGCATGATAAATATTTTATGTGAATAGGAGTTGTCCAGATGCCTGGTCAAAGATCAACTGATCCACAGTGCTATGATGTAATGCCAAAGCTGATTTCATGAGTCATAAGGAATTTTAATATCTTGGCTGTCACATTCACTTCAACTACAATATCAATCTTGTGGCAAACTGTAGAGATGCCAGCTATGACCTACTCTCCAAGATTCCAATCCTATAGGACAGAGAAAGCAGTGCTCTCTTTTCTGCTCCAGAGTAGAGGTGATCAAGACTGACTTCATCAGTATTTTCTGAAAAGGCCAAAACATTTGTGTTTAAAGGTCAATGCTAGGTGCTGCAATCATAAGGTATTTATATGATTTTACAATCTACCAGTTTTGTGAATCACAGTTCGGGCAGAAAGTGTAAAATATCAGTCAAATGACTCTGTAACCCTGCTGTACAAATTCCTCCCAGAGGAAAAAAACTGACACTGACAACTGGTTCAATTAACCTGTGCTCCAAATGAAGCTAAAGCTATTAGGCCTTTATTCTCAAGGAGCTCCAGCTCTAACAGGCTTCAGAATTGTGGTTTAAAGTTAGGGTCCGATATTGGTAAAAAAAAAAAGAGATGAGGATTCTGTTACAGCAAGGCAAATGCAAACTCTAGACTTTGTGTCATCAGATGCTATAATATTCATGCAGTTCAAATTTCAGCAACTCATGCTGGTCTAGAAACTTTGAAGATGGTGAAGCATTAGAACAAGGCAGCTAAGATATATGTGGAAGTTCAATGTCCAGCTGTGATCATTGAATACAATGTCCACATGGGATTGGTTCATCCCCTTAAGATGCTTTCTGCAATGTTGGGCACTGGCCACAGGAGGGTAATGTGGTACCGTATAATTTTCTACCAGGTATTGAATATCGTTCACATCAAGGGCTGGATCATCTGCAAACATTACTGCATGAAGCTTTCTGTAAAAAAAAATTCTGGATCGTCTTTGATTTGATGCCAAAGTCTCACAATGTCTAACTGTGGCCAACAGGCTGATAATAATTTGGTTCACAAGCAAAACCAGCAAGCAAGATATCCAGGATGAAGAAACAGAGGCAGATGAAAATCCAAGACAGAAGAATGCCCAGGTTTTGTAACTATATTTTATGAGATTTTGTACTCAAAGAAAATAAAGCTTTTACAAGTAAATGTATCCCATTTATAAACTCTTCTTTTTAAATGTTTCCGTAAGTCCAATCAATCAATCAATACCCTTTAGCTCCCCAAGGAGCATAGGCCTTCAACAAGCACATGCCAAGTCCTCTTGTCACATGCCATCCGCTCAAGTTCTTTCCATGTTTTCCTCATCACTTTCACTTCTGTATCTAGCTCACTTCTCCATGTGTTTTTTGGTCTACCTCTGCCTGTTTTTCCCTAGGGATCCCAGAACAAGGACTGCCTTGTAATGCTATCAACAGGTTTCCTCAATGTGTGTCCTATCCATCTCCAGCGTCTTCTTCTCGACTCTTGTCATCAGTTCCACATTTGTGACTTTGTCATACCATTTCAATCCTTCTATTCTATGCAAGCACCCGTTTATGAAAGTCTGTAGCTTTTTGGTTGTTGATTTTGTTATTCTTCATGTTTCAGAGCCATACAATAGGACTGACTTGACATTTGAGTTGAAGATTCTTATTTTCGTGTTGGACTTGATTTCTCTTGTTCTCCATATATTTCTCAATGCAATGAAAGCTCCTCTTGCTTTTTGTATTCTTATTTTGATATCATTGTCTGTCCCTCCAACTTTGTCTATATTGCTGCCAAGATATGTGTACGATTCTACATCTTGTAGAGGTATTTCTTCAAGTTCGACCTTGTTATCATTTCTTGCATTTATTCTCATTATCTTTGTCTTTTCCCTGAATATTTTCAGATCTACTTGTTGTGACCTCTTATCAAGTATTTTTATTTTGTCTTGCATCTCATTATGGTAATGGGGCAGAAGAGCCAAGTCATCTGCAAAATCTAGATCAAGCTGTTTAGTCAGATTCCACTGGATTCCATTTCTGTTGTGTGTTGTTGATGTTTTCATAGCCCAATCTATTGCTAGTAAGAAAAGAAATGGAGACAAGAGGCTTCCCTGTCGCACTGCCATTCTAATCCCAAAAAATTCTGTAAGTTGTCCTTCATGAACTCTGCATGTCATGCCTTCATAGGTCTTCTTTGTTAAGTTAATGATCTTCATGAGAACTCCACAATGCCTCATCAATTTCCAATGTGATTCTCTTCTCTATCTACACTGTCAAATGCCTTTTCATAGCCCACAAATCTAATGTTTAGCAGTGAATTCCATTCCAGGCTTTGTTCCACTATTATTCTCAGTGTGGTTATCTGGCCTGTACAGGATCTGTTTTGTCGAAAACCTGCTTGTTCATCTCTCAGTTGCTTGTCTATGGACTCTTTTAAATCTCTCAAGGATGATTCTGTTTAATACTTTTCCTGGCACTGATAGTAACATTATTCCTCTATAATTTGTGCACTCTTGTAAATTTCCTTCTTAGGCAACTTGACCAGATAACCTCCCTTCCATTCTGCTGGTATTTCCTCTCTCTCCCAGACTTTGCCAAATAGTTTGTATAATATCTTTGTAGAGGTATCAATATCTGTTTTGATGGCCTCTGCTGGAATGCTATCTGGACCAGCTGCTTTTCCGTCTTTCAAAAACTTTATGGCTTTCTTTATTTCTTCTCTACTTGGTCGTTTCTGTCAGTCCAGTTTGCCCTAAAATATTGGAATGGCACATTACATCTTGTTCATGGTAGAACTGCAATAGATGGTGGAAATATCTGGTCACCCTGGTAGAGCCACCATACCAGAGAAGAGGCGAGGGATGTTTCTTAGGGAGTCTATCTGCCTCATGCTGCCCCACTCGTCAGAGTCACCACGGGAGCTATGGAGATTGTGCTCTTTTGTTTATACCAGTCTGTCTATCCCTTTCAGTCATTTCTGACTATGGGAATACACCCCCGAAATGATGTCTCAGTGGGCATGAGGGTGGACGCTTGGATAAAGAGGTCAAGCTGTTGCCCACATCGCATGCCTCTGCTGGTGAGTCCATAGGAACGGAATAGCCAATACAGTCTGGCCCCAGAACATTTATGTATATATATATAAACTCAGCAACTATACAAAGACTGTGTACACTATCTTTACCAAAAGCCATAAAGTAGCCAAGAAGAATATCAACCTGTGGCTAGACAAACACCAAGTGACAAAAGAAGAACATCTCACATATCCTGGAGTCACACTTGATCGGCAGCTCAACTTCAAGAACCATATTGAGAATACAAAGAACAAAGCATTGAGGCGATTACAACTATTGAAGAGGCTTGTGGGCACCACATGGGGATTAGACAAGGATACTTTGAGAGGCTTGTACCTTGGCTATGTTCGTTCTGTGACAGAATACAACTCACTGCTTACAACCAGTTCCAAGACAAACTTAGACTCTCTTGATACAGTGCAAAGCAATGCCCTTCGACAAATTAGTGGAACTATGAGATCAACTTCAACTACTGCATGTGAAATACACATAAATGTGGAACCCCTTGAGTTGCGGAGGGATAAAGCTGCTTTAGAAGTTTATGAAAGATGTAAGAGAATGAACCAAAACCACCCCAATAGACACCTTGTAGAAAACTGGGAACACAAGCAAAGAATAAAACACAAGTCTGTCTTACAAGTCCATGAGATTCAAGATAAATACCACCTCCCAGAAAGAAGACGAAGATATACAGAAAATAGTAAAGAATTTACCACAACATACTCACTTAAAAACACCAGAAGTACAAATAAAATTAGTAGATGGAACAACCAAACACTCCGACCCAGTCAGTCTTATGAGTGCATCACAATGAACCATTGATGCCTACCCTGAAGAATGGATCTGCATTTAAGGCCACTATCAAAGCAGATTATGGAGTCTACATATGTTATCCAGATGGATCCTCCGACGAGCTGTTTGATGCATGCGGGGTTTTGCTCCAACTATGAAGCTGAAATCCTTGCATTGGAAACAGCTGTATACCATATGAAGACTGTATTTGATGCCTTTCCCTCAAAGGCTCAAAACATTGTCATTTTTACTGACTCAATGTCTGCCCTTGGAAGGCAGTGGACATTGCAGAACTGAATTAGCCAAATCAATCCCGGATGCTGATCAGCTTATCACTTCCTATGGCATCAGAATAGTTATGCAGTGGATCCCTGTATATACACTCAAATACACCAGGTAATGAAAGAGCACACAAATTAGCAAAGAAGGGAACAAGATAAGAACAACCACTCACAGAAACAACTCTCCAAACAGCCAAAACATTCATATGAACAATAAACAAAGAAACTTGGCTGAACAGATGGGCCATGGGAAACACCGGGAGAGAGGTTTACAGACAAATGGCTGGTCCTGATCCTAAAGACAACCTTGGTCATCTTACAAGAAGGAATTAGAGAACCATTTTTCGGCTCAGAACACAACATATACCACTCAACAGTCACTTGAACAGAATCCAACCATAACACTCTCCGGAGTGCCAGCTATGTAACTACCCCTACGAAACTGTTGATCACCATCTCTTTGAGTGCCCAGCACTTGATGATGTTAGGAAAATGCTCTTTCTTCCGAAGCCAGATAAGTGGAACGCCTTGTACAGAGAAACAAAACAACTTGCGAATACATGCAGATTATCACTACATGGCATTGGACTGAAGGGCAAGAGCCCAAGCACCGCTGGATCAATAACAAGAACATATAAACCCAGCTCATGCTTCCTAATAGTGGGTCCATTGCTTGGCAAATTCTGCTTCGCAATGATAGGAAAAGCCGACATCGAAGGATCAAACAGCGACATCACTATAAACGCTTGGCTGCTACAAGCCTGTTATCACTGTGGTAACACTTCTGACACCTCTTGCTTAAAAGGAGCGAAAGGCCACGCTTTCACGGTTTGTATTTGTACTGAAAATCAAAATCAATCGAGCTTTTGCCTTTTTGCCCTACGTGAGGTTTCCGTTGATACCCTTGATACATAAAAAGTTGTAATATGGATGCAGAAGGAGAGGCAGGGGAGAGAAGAGGAAAGAGAGAAAAATAAGAGCTCGCAAAAGAAAATTCAGAAAGAAAGTGGACAGACTCTCAATCAATATGTGCGTATATGATACTGGAACTGTTGCAGCACCAATTATATAGACAGTCATCTAATATTTTGATATTCTCATGATCCAGGAGAAAAACGTAAAAGCGAATAGCATTATTAATTGCCTAGGTTAAAGATGTTCCACTAGTCCATGTGGGCTAGAAGATAAGGGCAAGCTATATATGTGAAACATAAGCTCCCTCATTCATGGTTGGATACAAACACTAATGAGGGTCTGGAATTGCAGGTGATTGCACTGAATATAAGCTGTAAAGATGTGAGTCTACAATTTGTATGCTCATGTAGATTATTTCCCTGAAGAGGGTAACTGGGATTTCCTGATGGAATTGTCCAACATAACTAACATAAGGTGTTTAATTGCTGGCAGTTTCAATGCTAGGTCTAAGGAGTGAGGTAACATTACGGACAATAGACAGGGTATGGTCTTGAGCCAGGCTTTAATGAACATGATCTTGAATGATGGATGCCCAACAAGAGTGGAAACTAGACCAGGAAATACTGATGGCATTATAAATCTGGCACTGATTTCAAGTGCTGCCGCCACCTTTGCAGTTGGGATTTATTAGGAGCACAGGAAAATGATCATCTACTCTGTGTCATCCTCACTGCAAAGGGAAAGACCACCAGACACAGGAAACCTAAACACACCTTCAAATATCCTACAGGCCCATATGACTGTAATAGCCCTGTACACACACATACTGCTTCAAAAAGAAAGACAAAACACAGCTAGAAAACCTTTCACTCAACCACCTTGGTGGAATGAGACAGTGGAAGAAGCATAGATAGAAAATGAAAGAGTAACAAAGGAATGGCATAAAGCATGAAAGAGAAGGACAATGAATCATGGAGAGGTTGAAAAGATGAAGGAGAAAAAGCAGAGAACTATCAATAGATTCAAAAGCTTGGCAGCAGATTCCAAGGACAAAGTGTTGGAGGCTTTTGTGACACAGGTGGGCATGGAAAAAGCTCTACAGAAATTATGGTTCTTACACCACAGAATAAATAGGAAAAGTACATGCCAAAACATTTCTAATGTTTTAGCTCAACAGGAATCCTCTTGAAGTTTGATGAAGAAAGGGGACTTGCACTATTCAATTGGTACGTTACTCAGATGAATAAAGGTGATGAAGCTGCCCATTAAAAAAAATTAAGGATCATGTTCTGTAAAATGACATGAGGCGAGATATACTTCAACCTCATATCTGAAGATGTGTACACTTTAAAAACCAGTATAAGTAGAAACACTGCCCCAGGTCCTAATTGTGGACAGTACCACCACATAATGGAGCTCGATGACAGAGGCATTATGAATGTAGTGAGGGATTTCAACAACAGCATACAGAATGCTGAAGTGCTGGAAGACTGGCTACATAGTTACCTACTGCCACTTCCTAAACCTGGTAAAGACCTCACACTGCTTAGCAGCTATCAAATTATCCCACTACGGAATATCTATGGTAAATTACTTGAAAAGATAGTTATGAGACAATCAATGTACCACCTCAAAAATGCACACATCCTCCCTGATACCCTGGGTAGCTATAGGCCAATGAAAGCATTACATTTGCGTACTGTGTATGAGGGATACTAGGGTAAAAGAAAAACTGTGGCTGTGGCAATCGACCTACAGGATGTTTATAACTGTCTATGGACTCTTTTAACTTCTCAGGGATGATCCTGTTTAATATTTTTCCTGGCACTGATAATAATATATATTATTCCTCTGTAATTTGTGCACACTTTTAATCTCCTTTCTTAGGCAACTTGACCAGATAACCTCACTTTCATTCTGCTGGCATTTCTTCTCTCTCCTAGACTTTACCAAGTAGTCTGTAGAGGTGTCAATATCTGCTTTGATGGCCTCTACTGGAATGCCATCTATTCCAGCTGCTTTTCCATCTTTTAAAAGCTTTATGGCTTTCTTTATTTTTTACCTATTTGGTCATTCACAATTGATTTGTAACTCAACTTCTGCTGGCTGGATATCTGGGGGATTTGGTGATATCGATGCTGCTTTTTGTATTCTTTCATGTGTATTGAGAAGTTCCTCAAGATCTTCTGTCCAACTCTTCATTTGTTCTTGTATATTACTAAGCAATTCTCCATTCTTGTCTCTGATGAGGCCATTAGCTTGATTATATTTCCCAATTAGCTTCTTTGGGTAGTTGTGAAGGTCCCTCATACTTCCGTTGGCTGCAGCTTCCTCTGCTTCCCTTGCAAGCTGCTCAAAATATTTTCTCTTGTCTCTTTTGATGTTCCTTCTTAATTCTTTGTTTGCTTTTCAATACACTTCATGAGTCTTGGATTTGGAGCTTCTGATTTTGCTTGTGTTTAAATCTTCTTGATTGTTTTTCCTGTTGTTTATCTTGGTGATGGTTTCTGTTGTTATCAACGCTTTGTGCTGACATTCTCTTTTTCCCAGTACCTCTCCACATGTCTCATCACATATACAGGGTGGCCCAAAAAAAGTGAGAACATCTCATAGCAACGGGTTATTTAATATAATTGAATTAATATAATGTTTTGTCGTTTACAGTTGTATGCCAAGTAATTACACTAATCGGAAAACATGTTCAATGTGTCCCCCCTGCTTCTCAACGACTTGTAAGCGTTGGGGGCCACTCGTTTATGCTTCTGTCAATAAAGCGCTGCCCTAGATTTCTCCATTCCTCGATTATTGCCAACTTGAGCTGCTCAACTGTGGTAAATTTTAGCCAACGGTAGACTTTTTCTTGCAATGCACCCCATATGGCATAATCGACAGGGTTTAAATCAGGACTGTGCGGTGGCCACATGTTTGGCTCGATAAAGGTAACATTCTCCTGATGAAGAAAGTTTATATTTCTGGCTGTGTGTGATGGAGCTCCGTCCTGCTGTAATGTCCAGTTATGGCGACCACATGTCGCTTGAATATCAGGCAGCAAACCTCGTCTGAGAACATGTTCACAATAGTATTCACTGTTTACTCTGGCGCCTGGTTCAACGAACACAACACTAGTTTTCCCCTTTTCGAGACACACCAACTGATATCATGATACCGCGGCTGAAATGTTCACGTTCTCGTATAAGTCTCCTTTCTGGAACTTGCTTTTTCTTTGTTTCAACTGAATAAACACGATCATTTTGATAATTAACTGGCGTGGCAACGGTGAATGTCTTTTCGTCTGTAAACCAAATGATTCGTACACTTCTCTCATTAGGAAACCGTTCAAGTAGCTGCTGACTGCGTTGCAAACGTTTCAATGTGCAATTTTCATTGAGCGTCTGCCCGATCACACACTTGTACATTTTAAGTTGTAAATCTTGCTTTACAATACGTTGCACCGACGACCATGGTATACCCATTTCTCTTTCAATTTCCCGCGGACTTTTGTGATTGTGAGGATCATCATCTTGACTGCAGATCAGCTCACTCACCCGCTCAATGTTCTGTCGTGTTCTTGCAGACTTTGGACAACCACTTCCGGGTTTACGTTCTGTTGTACCGTCGTTGTCAATTTTTTTAATAACCTGACTGACACTAGCTATGCTCCAGGCTTTGTTTGGAAACTCATTTATCATTCGCCTAGCACCCCATTGTTTTTCAATTCGCAAATTTTTAATCAGAATACGGTCTTCTGCTGTGATTTTTGTCATTCTGGATAAAATATTTTCAAAACACGCAGAAGTTGACGATTGGCAAATTAAAAATCAAAGATGGCGACCGTAAATTGTCGTAATAATAACGTCATATAGTTAAATAGCTAAGTAAGTAAATCAGTAAACTATTTAAGCTATTATGGTGTCGCAACATTTGTTTCCAACACATTGCAAATCCATGTTCCAACACATTGCAAAGTCACTTCGCGCAGTTTTATGGACCAATATAACAAAATGGAGGTGTAGGCAAACATTAGATTTGTCAAAGATACGTCGGCAATCGGGAATGATAAATAGGATCAGAATGGAATTATTGTGAAAAGAATTTCACCTTTGATTCCAGGAGAGGATTTTGTATACATTTATATAAGGGACAAACGGTAGGAGTGTATCATTTACTAGATAAATGCGTATTTCTGGTGTCTTCAGTTGAAGGCATGTAAACCCACATCTAATAATAATAGAAAATTCAAGAAGTAACAGTTTGTGAAATTACATGGATAGGAAGGTAGAGATATATCGGCTGTATAAAACAAGATAGGATGGAATAGTATGGGTAGTATATAAGCCGAGGATGAGTAAGCGAAAGTTTCAAGGAACACACAGATCTTATGGATTCGCTCGTTCTGGAAGAAAATTTCAGGTCGAGTTTTAGACTGTGACGTCAGTACCCCTCTGCCGTTCGCCAGAGCCTTATAAAAGAGTGGAGCGCTAAATTGAAAGGACACACTGAAAGGAAGTTTGAGACAGACTGGGGCAGAGCCTGCCACTACATCTTTACCATCTGAATTGTGAGCAGATCTCCAAAAATGTCAAGTCCAGTGTCTGGTACCTGAAGACTGAGGGTAAGCTGAAATTATGATAACTATCATGTATATTTTTTTCTTCTTCTTTCGTTCGCTTGAAATATATTGTCTATATCTGCAATGTTGTTTCTTGTATAAACTTCACTGTCTTTTGTAGTTCATACAGGGGTCCATATAGTTTTGCTTCCAGTGTTGTTTCTCTGGGCCAGTGGGTTTGCCTCAATATATCATATTCGGGGCAATCTTGCAGTACGTGCTCCGCTGTCTGGGGTGCCTGTCCACATGTACACATGGCTGAATTGCCAATCTTGAATTTTGTATACATGTGGCTGCGGAGGCGGTTGTGTCCTGTTCTGAGGCGCAGAATGACTATTTGTTCTGATCTGTTCATAGCTTGGTAGTCATCCTGCGTTGATGTTGGTGGCTTTCTGATAGATTTGATCATCTTTTTCTTCTGATGGTACGTTACTGGTACATCCGGTTGTTCGTCTGCAGCACCTTCTTTAGCCAGTCCGTCTGCTCTCTCGTTTCCTGGTATTCCACAATGAGACGGTATCCACTGCATGGCGACCCTGCGCTGGTTGCACAGTTCAGAAAGTAGGGCCTGTATAACTGGCAATTTTCTGGACTGAAGTGCTTGGAGTGCTGATCTTGCATCTGTCAGGAATACTACAGGCTGTGGACCGAGATTGGTGTTCAGTAGTTTCTCAGTTGCCACCTTGATTGCCTGGACTTCTGCATCATAGTTGTTACAGAATTTCCCCGTTGGTACTCTGACCGTATCCCTAGTGTTGTTTGGGTATTCTATGTACACTCCTGCTCCTCCATTCTTTACTGCATTCTGTGCTGACCCATCCGTGTATACTCGGACCCAGAGGTCCTGTGGGTATTTATCATCCAGGAAACTGAGAGTGACTGTCCTACGTTGCACGCTGTTCTGTTCATCCCTGTCGAATATTCCTTTCACTTTTGTGTGGATGTGTACTGGTAGTCCATGCTCCTCTCTCCAAGGGGTTTGTTCTGGCACAGACTTTAGAGGGCTGTTAACTTCAGGCAGGTCTGAGGTTTGTCTACGAAATCGTTTGGCCTGGTGGATAAAGCTGCTTCTTTTCAGTCGCCCCATTGCTAGGTTTTGGAATCTGTCCTTCATTGGATGGCTCGGCATACAGAGGAACTTTTCTGCCTGTGTTAGCACTTTCGTGTCTCTGCGTTCTCTCAGTGCTTGTATCCTCCCCATTTTCTCCATCTCCACTATAGGCGTTGATTTCATTGCCCCCGTGATGACCCTAAGCGCCTGGTTTTGCACCTTATCTAGCTCTTGTAATGTGGTGTTTGATGCTGGACACCACGCAGCTGACCCATATTCCAGGTGTGGTCGTATGCCCTGCTGGTAAACTTTACTAAGTATTTTCCCGCTGGCTCCCCATGTGGTTCCACTTAGTTTTCTCAGGATGGCTAGCTTCCTCCTGGCCTTTGTTGCTGCCTTGTTGATGTGCTGCTTCCATGTCAGCCTATCATCGAATGTAACTCCGAGATAGGTGGGTTGTTTATCTTCTCTCAGGAGCTCTTTGTTTATCTTGATGACACCAGCTTTTTGTTTGGGAGAGAGGGTGAAGAGCGTAGTGCTGCACTTGTCTGTGTTGATGCTGACACACCATCTATTTGCCCATGAGGTTAAGGCATCTATAGCTCTTTGTAGCAGTTTGGTGGCCACTGTTGCATGCTCATCTGTGCACCATATTACCAGGTCATCAGCGTACATTGCCACTTTCATTCCATGTGGTAGTTCAGCAACCAGGTCATTGATGTAGACTAGGAAAAGTGTGGGGGACAGAACCCCTCCCTGAGGGACGCCATGACGCAGTAGAATTTTCTTACTCTTGAGGCCATCTAGTTGTACTCGGGCTCTTCTGTTATGCAAGTATGCTTTCACCCATTTGTACATCTTACCATTCACTCTACAATTTCTCAGTTTCTTCAGAAGCCCTTCTTTCCAAACCTTGTCAAATGCTTTTCTTAGATCTATCCATGCTGCTAGTACCAGTTTCTTATCTTGGAACGCATCCTCAATCTCTTGGGAAAGGTAAGTTGCCTGATCTTCGGTGGAATAACACTGCCTAAAGCCCGCCTGCTGTGGTACAAGAAGGTTTTCACTTTCAAGGTACCACTGTAGCCTGAGGTTGATGATACGTTCCATTGTTTTGCAGAGGCAGCTTGTAAGGCTGATTGGTCTGTAGCTGGAGGCAGTGGAACTGTCTTTTCCTGGTTTTAGGAGTGGTATCATGATTGCTTCCCTCCAGGTCTGTGGAACTCTGCCTGAGTTCCAACAGATATTGAAGATCTGCAGCAGCTTTGTTTTTGCTGCGGTTCCCAAGTTCTTAATCATTTCATTGGACACTCCATCAACTCCTGGCGACTTTCTCATTTTCAATTTGGATATTGCAAGCTCCAGTTCTCTGAATGTGATTGGTGCCTCCATAACTTCAGGTATGGTTCCATCTCGTCCTGCGTGTTGTTTCTCACGAGTCTCCTGTTGCTTCTCTGGGCTAACTTCGATGTTGTTGTCTTTAGCAAAGGAGTCTGCAAAGTGATCAGCTGCCTGTTTTCCCATGAGGATGTTTCCATCTTTGTACAGAGCAATCCTTGAGTTTCTCTCTGTACCTTCATCGTTAAGTTGCTTTACCAGCTTCCACAGTTTCCTCGTATCTCTTTCAAAGTTCAAGGACTCTGTTTTCTCCTTCCAGCTTCTTCGCCTGGCCTGCAACTTGGCCCTTTGAAATTTGGCCTTAGCTTGCTGGTAGTTATTGTGGTGTTCTTGGCATGGACTGGTCTCTGCCTGCTTTCGAGATGTTTCCACGTCGTTGTGCAGCTGCTCTAGTTCACTATTCCAATATGGTTTGTAGTGCTTACGAGCCCCTCTAGGTATTGTTTCACGAGCAGCCTGTAATATGCATCTGCTGAATTCATCAACTAGCTTATTGATGTCTTTGTCTACAGTCAGATCTCTAGCCAGTATACTAGTACGGTGCTGGTACATTGTCCAGTCTGCCTTCTTGTAGTTCCACCTAGAGAGAGTGCTGCTCTCCTTGACAAGTTCATTTTCCACAATTAGGAAGACTGGCCGGTGGTCGCTGCCTCCAAGTTGTTTCCCTACAACGCGTGTGGTGTTCCACTCCAAGCTGGGTGAGTGGAATGCCAGGTCTGGTGTAGAGGTGGTGTGCCATGATCTCGAGTAGAAGGTTGGTGGGTCGATTGGCTGGTTAATCAGGATAAGCCCATTGTCATCCTGCCAGTTTTCAAGCTCCTCACCTCTCCTGTCCATGTGATCATAGCCCCAGCTCTGTGAGTGGCTGTTGAAGTCTCCGCATACAATCAGTCTTTCTTTTGCTGGGATTGTATCTAGTGCCAGTGGGCGGTCGCTCGGACAGTAGTAGTTGAGCAGGTGGAATTCTGAACTTTCTGTCCTGAGATGAAGCATCTGGTATTCCGCCCCCTCCATATATGTTTCAAGCTGACATGCACTGATGTTATTCCTCACGAGTGTCAGTATTCCACCTTTTCGCCTGTCTATTCGGTCAGATCGGTAGCACTGGTAGCCTCTGATTTTGAAGGCTATGTCTTTGTTGAGGTGGGTTTCTTGCAAGCAACATACATTTACTTGCTCTTCATTCAAGATATTTTCGAGCTCTAATTTTTTGCTGTAGCCGTCTTTTTTACTATTGACGCCTTCAGCATTCCAGTGCATTATTTTAAATGGTCTTTTCTTTGCTTGGCCAGTAGCTCTATTCTCATGCCTCCTGGCTCCCCGGGGCAATTGAGAAGGACCCCCAGTAGTAGGGGTTGGGCCCTTCCGAGGCAGAGGGCCCGGCACTGCGCCTGCCTGGGTGTCCGTCACAGGGCGAGTGCCATAACGTTTTGCAGATATAGGCATACTTCCCATAGCGCTAATGCGTGGCATCCTGATTGCTGTGGTGCGCCTCTTGGCTGGTTGCCTCCGTCTTCAGCACCTTGACTTGCTAGGGCAGACTGTGGTCTTGCTCGAGTCTAGGAGGGCCTGGCCAGTCTTGGTTTTTCAGCCGCTGATGGCTGTACTTGAGCCCCATCTCCACGTCAAGGAGCTGGCCTTGATGGGGTATCATGTATATAATTTCTTTATTGCAGGATAGTATATGATGTGTATTAATTTTGTGTAGATGCTAAGAATGGCATCAGTATTTAAAGTTGTACCTGATGTGAAGTATCAACCATATTCAGGAATATTAGAAGATCTGTGTTTAATATTTTGATGGTTAATACTTATAATGTAAATACTAATCCTGTTTCATTGAAATGATGTTCTTACTTACTATGTCTATAACTTTGACATCTGATGACTGACTAGTCTGACATCTGTGCTAGTCAGTTACAATTAATTGAAATATTAATGCTTCTACTATATCACTGAAATGATGTCCTTACTTACTATGATTGTATAACTGTGACATCTGATGACTGACTGGTCTGACATCTGTGCTAGTCAGTTACAAGTCTAGCCCAATACTAGCCAAGGCTGATATGATGTTTCAGGTTCCATGAAATAACTCAAACAGACTGTCAAGTATCAGAAGCCTGTGTTGTTCATCAGAGGCAATCCCACAAAAGTGCAGGACCCCAAAGAGTGAACTACCGCTGGTCATTGGTATCCCTGGTGATGGGTCTACCAATGCTGATAACTACAAGTGACAGTTCAGTGTCAGCAGTATCAAGATGCACAGATAAGTGTCAATAAAGGTGCTAACAATCCATATATGAACCAACAGCCAATAGTTGTGATATGAAACAAATCTACAACAGTATTCAAATCATTGTAGAATTCAGTCAAATGATGACAGTAATGTGTGAAGTCACTAAGAGAACAGTGATAAACGGTAGTAATAGTGATTCCAGTATTCATTAACTTTATTATCCAAGAGGACATTGTTCAAAATCCTGAAGTCTAAAAGACAATACTACTTATTAACATTGATGAATGACTGTTTCAAGTAAATAAATTTTCCACAAGGACAGACAATCCTACCAAAACATTAGTTAAGAAATAACATTAATTGTGTGAATATTTTGTGTATATTTTAATGCTCATTTCCAAATAGCAGAAAAAGAAGATTAATGTAAATATTAAAGAAAAAAAGATTATAATTGTACCTGAGGACTTATTCACTTTTTACACTTGTGTTTAACTCTTAGTATACGAGCTAATTTCATGACTACCTTTACAGATTTTGCAATAAACAATTTATTTATAACGATAACATAAGTGTTATATATCAAAATTTGAAGAAATGAAACCCCTATATCATGCACATAACTAAATTGTTCAGTGGTTTTAAACATGCATTCACCTATAAATTTTCGCTATTGACGGGGATCGATCATCGGCCTCTCTAAGAGGCCGCTCGTATACTAAGAGTTAAAGTAAATGTTCATTTTATTTATCCCCTAGAAATTAATTAATCATAAGATAGTCACAGGGAGGAGACACTTTAAATCCTGGTACTACTTCTTACCATCTGGGCCAGGATTTTCACAGTCTGATTATTTCTATGATATCCATACTTACTTACTTACTTAGTCGTTCCCCTTCTACCGTGAGGTGTAGAGGTTTGGAAGAGAGAGCGCCAGACCATTCTATCAGCTGTCTTCTTCCTGGCCTGGTTCCATTCTAGTCCTCGGTCCTTCAAAGATTGTCTAATGTTGTCCTCCCAGCGGACTCTGGAGGTCTGGATCCCTGGCTCTTTGTTTCCCATGCTTGTCGTGGTAGCCGATCTTCTCCCATTCTGCAGACATGGCCAAACCATCTTAGTTGGGACTGTTCTATTTGGGTCTGCAGCGGATGGGATTTTAGGCCTGGACGGATCGTCTGGTTGCGGACCATGTCTCTTCTTGTTACTTCAACCACTTTCCTCAGATACCTCATTTCTGAGGTTTGGATCTGGCTTTTGTGGGTTGTAGTCATTGCCCACGACTCGCATCCATATGTCAAGACTGGGACATAGGTGGAGCGGTATACAGCCATCTTCGTTTTCTTACCAACCTCTTTCTTGCTGAGGAATCCACGATTTATGGCCTGAAAAAGTCTCCCAGCCGCTGCTTTTCGAGTGGCCAGCTCTTCTTTGATGCCTCCCTTTCGGTCTATAATAGCTCTGAGATATTTAAATTGGTCGACCTGCTCCAGGACCTGTTCTCCCAACTTAATCTGATGTTTTCTTTCTTCTCGTGATATCACCATGGATTTTGTTTTAGAGCTGCTTATGACCATCCCTCTCTTCTCCAGCTCTTCCTTCCAGACTTGCAGGTTGGATTGGAGATATGCCTCTGATTTAGCAATCAGGGCAACATCATCAGCAAATGCCAGCTCCGAAATATAGACCTGTCTCATCTTCCAGTACCCCACTGAATACTTTCTTGATATCCATACACCAGTGCTTATTTCTAAGACTGGGGTATTACTTGTAAGACCAGAACTCTTTAATGGCATACTATCCTGGTATCATATGATACACCTGGATATCCATCTGCCATCACTATACTTACATAATAACATAACTTAATAAAACCTCCCGCTACATTGGGGTCTCGTTCGCGGGATATCCTTGATATTCCAGAGCCATAATTCTATTTCTGCTGTCTAGAGAATTTTTTTGTAAACATTTTTTGGAAAGAGTTAACAAAGTAGGAAATAAAATTTTTTAGGAGTACCATTGAGTACCGATCCAAAAAGCTGTTTCATATATGGTGATGTCAGTTTAATTAACTTTAATTTTAATTAAGTTAATTATATTGTAGTAATTTAGTTTGAGTAAGACAGCTTACCCTACTAGGCTACAGATACATCATGGCTGACTTGGTCAAGTTTAGGTCTGCTACACTGCAGGTGGGAAAGGAGTTTGGCATGAGTGGTGATGCTCTGATCCAGTATGTCATGACTGAGTGTGATAAGTATATGGACAGAGAAGAAAGGAAATTTGAAGCAGAGAGAGAAGCCAAGAAATATGAAGCAGAGAGAGAAGCAAAGAAATTTGAAGCAGAGAGGGAAGAAAAGAGATTAATGTTGGAAGCTGAAGTTCAAGCAAAAAAGGTAGAAGCTGAGAGAGAAGAAAGGAGGTTACAAGCAGAGAGAGACCATGAGCTGAAAATGAGACAACTTGAACTTGAACTTCAGGCTGGTACTAGCACCCATGGTAACAGCTCACCTCACTCTGAGAATAGCTCTAATCAGAACATGGCAAATGGAGTCATGAGTTTTCACCTGGATCCATTTATTGAAAAGGAGGACGCCATTGAGTCTTATCTGGATAGATATGAAAGGCTGGCCTCTACATATGGACTGGAAAAGGAAAAATGGAGTTTAAAGTTATTTCAGGGATTGAGAGGTATTTCGTATGATGTGTTTCTGAAACTCCCCAAAGATCAGGAAAATTATGAAATCCTAAAGCAAGCATTACTTATTCGTTATGAAAAAAACTCAGAGGCTTATAGGAAGAAATTTAGAACTTCTAAACTTCTACCTGGAGAAACCTATAACCAGTTCTCAGCTAGACTAGAAACGTATTTGGTGAAATGGAGTAGTTTAGGTAAGTATCAGAAAACCTATGAGGATCTGAAAGAAATGGTTATGTTAGAGCAAGTGAAAGATTCCATGCCTCAAGAAATGAGGAAATTCCTTATGGAACAAGGAGCAGAGAGGCTGGAAGACATTTTAAAATGTGCAGAGAGATACCAAGCAGCTCAAGCTGAACTGGTAGGAACAAAAAGAAAGCAAGTAGAAGGATATAAGCCACCACCACAAAATACCAAGGTTGACCAAAAAGACCAACCGTACAAAAATAAGCAAAGATTTGATAATAAGGACAAGAACCCTCAGACTCAGGAAAAGAAACCCTACAAACAGAGAGATAAGTGGTGCAAAATTTGTAAGATGAGCAACCACAACACTGTAGATTGTAAAAGGAAAACCCCTCCTCATCACGCTGCATGTTTAGCAACAGGGAATAGGAAAGATAAGATGGAACTGACAGGGAGTCAGAATAGCCTCCATCATCCCCCTGTGAGTGAGATCGTAACCGTGAATGGCACTCGAGTCACGTGCTTATATGATACAAGTCTGGATTTTGACTCAGTTGTGAGTTCAACCCTAGTGCACCCTGATCAACTTACCACAGAGACAGTGGAAATACAAGGGGCAACTAAGGGAACAGCAACCATGACACTTCCAATAGCTAGGATCAATGTGAAATCTCACTACGTGGAAGGAGTGATAACAGCAGCAGTGATAGATGACCCTATATACCCACTGATACTGGGAAAGAAGAAGAATAAAAAAACCTGTTGTCATGGCAGCAGTTCAAACCAGGTCGAGCACCAAAAAGGAGGAGGAAAATCCTATCAATACTCATCCAGAGCTGATGAAAAAGGCTCAAACAGTAGATGACACACTGAAGCCTTGTTTTGGCAAATTGCCAAAGGCCCATAACCCTCCAGAGAAAGGAGACTATATGAAAATAGGACTACTGTATAGAAAAGCTGGCACAGAACCTCAAGAGCATGGACAGTTGGTAGTGCCAAAATCATACAGGGAGAAAGTTATGGAGCCGGCACATGCTATTCCATTTAGTGGACACATGGGAATTGGTGCCACAAGTCAACGGATAGCTTGTCACTATTACTGGCCAGGGATCACAAAAGATATCAAAAGATATGTGAAATCTTGTCCAGAGTGTCAATGTGTAGCCCCCAAACATAGGACTGCACCAGCAACTCTAGGAGAGATGCCAATCATGGGTACTCCATTCGAGAGAGTTGCAGTGGATATTGTTGGACCCCTCACTAGGACTAAGAGAAGGAATAGTTATATCTTAACTCTGGTTGATACATGCTCTATGTGGGGAGAGGCCATAGCCATGGCATCTATAGATTCTAAGCATGTGGCAGAGGCACTGTTGACAATATTCACCAGGTTAGGATTCCCACATCAAATATTGACTGACAATGGTTCTCAGTTCAAGGGAAAGCTAACCCAAGAAGTGTTCAGGATATTTCAAGCCAGACATTATCATTGCTCTCCTTATTACACACAAGGGAACGGTCAAGTCGAGCAGTTCAATGGTACGCTCATTTCTATTCTCAGAAAGCTGGCAAGTGAAAAACCTGAAACTTGGGATGTATACTTACCTGCTGCATTATTTGCCTATCGGGAAGTCCCACACAATTCCACAAGAATGGCACCGGCCACATTGTTGTTTGGCCGGCCTATAAAAGGTCCACTGGAAGCATTGCTGCAGACTTGGACAGATGAGAAGGCAGAGGAAAGTGTCACCTCATCAATTCAGTATGTAAATGAGTTGACATCTCGACTGAAAACTGGCTGGAAATTGGCTAATGACAATCTACGCAGAGCCAGAAGGAAGCATGCTGAATACTATAACAAGAGAACAAAGGATAGGGAACTTGCTGTTGGAGAAAAAGTGCTTCTTCTTTTGCCCAGCAGTAACAACAAACTGCAGATTGGTTGGCAGGGTCCATATAAAGTGCTAGAGAAATTATCTAGGACTAATTACAAAATTGACAAGAAGGGCAAAGAAAAGGTGTACCATGTCAATCTGTTAAAGAAATACAGGGTGGTCATAAAGTCTTTCCCTGATTGCAAATTTTTACGAGATCCTCCAGATGTTAAAAGCATCAAAGCTTGGTATATAAAGTTTACGGACACTGACAGCGTCGGTGACATGCCCAGAGCAGGTAGGCCTCGTATGAATGAAGAAACTGTGGATGCAGTGCGCATGGCGTTTCAATGCAGTCCTCAAAAATCAACCTATCGTGCCTCAAGAGAACTTGCTGTCCCTCGAATATTAGTGTTGAATATCGCAAATATTGGAATCTACAAATGGCATAAAAAACTGTTTTAGTTCTGGAATAATTTCCAAAAAACCAAGTGACTCTGCACAGAATACTTTTTTTTTTTAATTTTTGAAATCAGGGAAAGACTTTATGACCACCCTGTATTATGACAGGACATCAAATGAGGTAGCCCATATGATGACTCTGGCCATCGCAACTGAAATGAAGCATGAACCACTAACCTCAATAGACCGACTGAGACTTATGAACAAGTCAAAATTAGTACTCAGTAAACTCAGGAACAGAGGGAGCAAGTTAAAAAGGTACTAAAAACACATGCAGATGTGTTAACAGATAAACCGGGGTGCACCAACTTATTGAAATATGACATAAAGGTCATCGATCCAACACCGATCTGCATGAAGACCTACCCTATACCATATGCTAAGGCACAGGCAATGAAGGAAGAAATTTATTATTTGTTGCAAGAACAAATCATCTCTAAGTCAGAATCGCCTTACAGTTCAAGGGTTGTACTGTTGAGAAAACCAAGCGGAGAACACCGACTCTGTATCGATTACCGGAAATTGAATGCGATCACTGAAACCCAAGCTGATCCACTACCGGATACCAATCAGCTGTTCTCGACGCTAAGTACAGCGAAATATTTCTCTAAGGTCGACTTAAGTAAGGGATATTACCAGATTCATGTCAAACCCGAGATCCAACACATGCTGTCTTTTAGCACTTCAGATGGCCACTACGAATTTAATGTGCTACCATTCGGGTTCGAAAAACGCACCAAGCGTATTTTCAAGGATGATGAGGAAATTGCTGGAGCCCTTGAAAAACTCAGCCATCACCAACTTTATGGATGACATTCTCATTGCCACTGAAACATTTGAGGATCATCTACATTCCTTATCTCTGTTACTGGATAGACTCAGAGAGGCAGGTTTGACTGCTCGTCCAACAAAGTGTGTTATTGGATGTTAGGAATTAAAATTTTTGGGACATACAATTTGTCGTGGAAACATGTCTCCTGATCCCAAAAATATAGAAAAGTTAAGGAATGCACCTAGACCACAGACAAAAAAGGATGTGAGGTCATTTGTATCATTAGGTGGATTCTATCAAAAATACATCAAAGACTTCAACACCTTATGTGCACCTCTGACTGACCTGGCAAAGAAAGGAAAATCTGACACAATAAAGTGGACAGCAGAGTGTGAGCATGCTTATTCAGAATTGAAGCATAAACTCACCAGTATGCCTATTCTGAAGTTGCCAGAGATGATGCAAGAGTTTATAGTACGGACTGATGCAAGCATTCTAGGAATTGGTGCAGCTCTATTACAAAAGTCTCAGACACCACCTGAGGAACTTTTTCCTGTTGCGTATGCCAGCCGCAAGTTGAACTCTGCAGAAAGGAATTACTCTACTATAGAGAGGGAATGTTTAGCATTGGTGTGGGCCATCAATAAGTTTCAACCCTATTTGTATGGCAAGCCATTTGTTGTCCAGTGTGATCAACCGCTGGCATTCCTGGCCTCGTCACGTCATGCAAATAGTCGTTTGCTAAGATGGTCGTTATTGATTCAGCCATATTCCTTTACTATTGAATATATTCCTGGAAAACAGAATGTGGGTGCTGATTTTCTCAGTCGCCATCCCAAAGAACTAGAACAGGATGGAAGGAAGGAACACTAACCTCTGAATGATGGATTTGCAACTGTATTGTACCCAATAGTTAAGCTAGATATCATCCAGCTTAAAATATGGGGGGAGCACTGTCGCAAAATTTGTTTCCAACACATTGCAAGTCCACGTTCCAACACATTGCAAAGTCGCTTCGCGCAGTTTTATGGACCAATTGTCTGTCGCGCATCGCGGGGCCAGCCGAGCCTATGTTAAACATTATTATAACAAAATGGAGGTGTAGGCAAACATTAGATTTGTCAAAGATACGTCGGCAATCGGGAATGATAAATAGGATCAGAATGGAATTATTGTGAAAAGAATTTCACCTTTGATTCCAGGAGAAGATTTTGTATACATTTATATAAGGGACAAACGGTAGGAGTGTATCATTTACTAGATAAATGCGTATTTCTGGTGTCTTCAGTTGAAAGCATGTAAACCCACATCTAATAATAATAGAAAATTCAAGAAGTAACAGTTTGTGAAATTACATGGATAGGAAGGTAGAGATATATCGGCTGTATAAAACAAGATAGGATGGAATAGTATGGATAGTATATAAGCCGAGGATGAGTAAGCGAAAGTTTCAAGGAACACACAGATCTTATGGATTCGCTCGTTCGGGAAGGAAATTTCAGGTCGAGTTTTAGACTGTGACGTCAGTACCCCTCTGCCGTTCGCCAGAGCCTTATAAAAGAGCGGAGCGCTAAATTGAAAGGACACACTGAAAGGAAGTTTGAGACAGACTGGGGCAGAGCCTGCCACTACATCTTTACCATCTGAATTGTGAGCAGATCTCCAAAAATGTCAAGTCCAGTGTCTGGTACCTGAAGACTGAGGGTAAGCTGAAATTATGATAACTATCATGTATATAATTTCTTTATTGCAGGATAGTATATGATGTGTATTAATTTTGTGTAGATGCTAAGAATGGCATCAGTATTTAAAGTTGTACCTGATGTGAAGTATCAACCATATTCAGGAATATTAGAAGATCTGTGTTTAATATTTTGATGGTTAATACTTATAATGTAAATACTAATCCTGTATCATTGAAATGAAGTTCTTACTTACTATGTCTATAACTTTGACATCTGATGACTGACTAGTCTGACATCTGTGCTAGCTTAATTGAAATATTAATGCTTCTACTGTATCACTGAAATGATGTCCTTACTTATTATGATTGTATAACTTTGACATCTGACTGACTGACTAGTCTGACATCTGTGCTAGTCAGTTACAATTAATTGAAATATTAATGCTTCTACTATATCACTGAAATGATGTCCTTACTTACTATGATTGTATAACTGTGACATCTGATGACTGACTGGTCTGACATCTGTGCTAGTCAGTTACAAGTCTAGCCCAATACTAGCCAAGGCTGATATGATGTTTCAGGTTCCATGAAATAACTCAAACCAGACTGTCAAGTATCAGAAGCCTGTGTTGTTCATCAGAGGCAATCCCACAAAAGTGCAGGACCTCAAAGAGTGAACTACAGCTGGTCATTGGTATCCCTGGTGCTGGGTCTACCAATGCTGATAACTACAAGTGACAGTTCAGTGTCAGCAGTATCAAGATGCACAGATAAGTGTCAATAAAGGTGCTAACAATCCATATATGAACCAACAGCCAATAGTTGTGATATGAAACAAATCTACAACAGTATTCAAATCATTGTAGAATTCAGTCAAATGATGACAGTAATGTGTGAAGTCACTAAGAGAACAGTGATAAACGGTAGTAATAGTGATTCCAGTATTCATTAACTTTATTATCCAAGAGGACATTGTTCAAAATCCTGAAGTCTAAAAGACAATACTACTTATTAACATTGATGAATGACTGTTTCAAGTAAACAAATTTTTCCACAAGGACAGTGTTAAGTCAAGTTTTATTAAGGGGAGTTAAGCGTTAAAAGACTTGTATGCACAGGTCCGTTTTTTGTAAACACGCTTATAAACACGCTCTGGGTGATGATGATGATTTTTTAGTGGGGAGCTGTATACCCAGTAATTTTTGAACACAGCTCTATTGTACCTGCTTGTTAGTTTGCTTAAAAAAATAACACAAGGAAACTGGTCGAACATTCTATTGATAGGTTGGGGTAGAAGACGGATGAACTCTACTCACATTTCAGCGAGGGAGTTCGCGCCTGGATGAATTTTTGATGAGCTGTTTTTGAGCAGGGGATATTTTCGTGACAGTTGAATCCGGGCAGAGCTCCGAAATGGATGTTAGACCATTTTCGTCAGTGTGTCCCAGGATAGGATATATTTTGAATAAAAGGAATATGTGATAATTCCAGAATATTATATTACTTCTAAGTCAAGGATTATTGCGGCTTGTTTATCATGTGCTGTGCACGTTATTGTAGATTGAAAGAGAACATAGAGAACATATTTATATTACTTCCAAGCCAAGGATTATTGCGGCTTGTTTATCATGTGCTGTGCACGTTATTGTAGATTGAAAGAGGACATAGAGAACATATTTATATTACTTCTAAGCCAGGGATAGGCTTAATTATATACTGTGTATGCTGTATACGGATGTGTTGAACTGCTGATGTTCCATGATGTGCTTATGTACTGTGTTACCATATGTCTATGTTTGCTGTGTCGTAATAAACAGTGTAAAACGTTACTAGGAGTTCAACGTTTACTGACTCCGATGTTTGCTATGGTGTGTGTGGTTGCAAGTGACTTAATAGGACTACATGACATTCGCGTGAGTTAACATCTATATATATATCCACACCCATCGGCCATCCGTAAGCCTGACACATGCTGATCGCCTTTATCAGCGTAATTTATAACCACATTTACACACACCCCACTTAACCATTAACAGTGGTCGCCAGTGATATAGGGCTATTATGAAGTGATGCACAAGTTGTTCTACAAGATTCCAACGTTCCTCGATTCCTATGTTAACAGCAGAAATTACATTAACATTTAACTCCTGACACCACTCACTGTTAACAGTGGTGTTTTCCAGTGTTTCGGGGTATCTCATCAACTGAAGAAGGAGTACTATACAAGTTCAACATGTCCAGTCAAGGTTGGCAAAGTTTCCAGTTCTTGTTCCATGTACAAGTTCCCATTAGATGTCATACAGTATCAAGAACCTGAGAGTGACGAGTTCCAGTACTTTCAAAGGTGGATTTTTCTTTGTTCGGACTGTGGGATACTTTATGTACATCAGTGTTGCTGTTACGAAGGCCAGGATTTTTCCTATTGAAGATAAGTGGTTGTTTGTTTTGTAAACTGTGCCACTGTATGTCTGATTGAGCCTTCCTCAGTACTTACGCTATTAGATCCTTGTTTTGTATGTTATATGTTTCATATTTCTGCGGGTTTGGTTGGGTGGAGACTTTCGGTAGGATATATCCCACTTCACCGAGGGCCTACGAAAGCGTTCTTTAGGGACATTCTTGCGGATTTCCCGCAGTGGAAATTTCCAGCGAACTTTTTGCTGACGTATTTCAGTCCACTGTGTCTGGTAATCTGTAATATCTTTGTTTAGGTGTGACGAAACATCTCAGTGTTGTTGTCGTTATATTTTTTTTCTCTTCATTAGTTTATTAATTGATTTGTTCGTGAGTGTCCTTCTCTCCCTCCTATCTTTTATTTCTATACACATTTTTCGTTTATACACTGTTTTGTCGCTTGTATTGTCTTACTTTTCGCAGTGTCATTGCATTTTTTGCAATATTTTTCCTTTAGTTCGCCTTATTGTTTAGTTGATTCTGCGAACGTGGTCATTTGTGCTTCATATCTTGTCTTTGTCACTCTTGTCTGTACTGTCTATTTTGTCATGCACTGTCAATATTATAATGCATAATATATATATATATATATATATATATATATATATATATATATATATATATATATATATATATATATATATATATATATATATATATATATATATATAACTGATTAATTATATTATTAACTGATTCCGTACGTAATTATTTTCAGCTCTGGACGGAATTATTTTTAAGCCCCAAAAATTTACACATACATAATTTACGTTTACTGACAATGTGTGTCTAATCATGAGTTAAATATAACATATTATATATCAAATTAAAGTACATTGGATGAACAATAGAAATCCATATGCCTTTCTAGCTAATTTTATGTTATGTTTATGTTATAACAGATAACATGTACACGGAAAAAAGATAACTTGAAATTTTGAACGAAAATTTTCGAATTACGTAAGGCTTGTAACATAAATTGTAATCACAATACAGTTTCACTGCTCTCTTTGTGCAGGTAATCCATTTAGAAACACAGAAAAAGTAAGAAAGTTATGGTTGATCACACAGTTTGTTCACTGTTCACATATTAGTAACATATCCTGTGTGTTTTTCGGCCATTATGGCGATACGACAAAACACGATTAAAGATGAAGATAAATGTGAAAAAATCCGTTTAAACGCAAATAAAAGACGTTGAAGCTTGTTGAAATTTGCCCAGTTTTGTGTTTACTTCCGTTGGAGATAAATTCCGGGCAGTATAAAATATCAGAATAGAAAGAAACAATGAAATAAATCAGCGTCTTTTAAAAGATCTTACGTCTACAGCGTTCGGCCTTTGCGTCTATTATTAGATCTTGCGTACGGAATCAGTTAATAGTTAAGGTAATTATACAAGTTCTTGAGCAAGGACTTGTCACCAACTGAGTTGGGATAAAGTGAGGTTCTTCATAAGTATATTGACATAAGTTATCTATTTCATATAATTAGACATAATGTCTAGTTTAGATTATTTCATTACACAAGGGAAATCCCTTGGTATGACTACTGAGGAGGTAAGAGAATTCGCACTTGTTGAATATTCCAAGGCGCAGAAGTCTGAAGAAAAGAAACAGAAAATGGAAGCTGAAGATAGGAGATTGCAGATGCAGGCAGAAGAGAGAAAATTTCAAATGGAAATGGAAAAACAGAAAATGGAAGCTGAAAAACAAAAATTAGAAGCTGAAGAGAGAAAAATTCAACAGCAAATGCAAATGGAGGAGAGAAAGCTTCAGATGTAAGCTGAAGAAAACCAAAGACTCCACGAGCAGAAGTTGTTAGCTATGGAGCTGGAGAAAATGAATGTGATTAATACACAGAGTGCGACAGACACTCAAACTACTTCACATAAAACAAATAATAATTCCCAAAAACTCACATTGCCTCCATTTAAACCTACCTCCGACTAGATTTGAATTCACATGTGAATCTCAGAAGATAGACAAGTCGGAATATTGTGCACGACTTGTGGAACTACTTACGGGTGATGCAATGAATGTTGTAATGAGATTGGAGGGGCCTGACAACAATAACTACGATACTGCCAGGGTTGAATTATTGAAGAAATACCAACTTGACGAACATGGTTATCGTCTGCGCTTAAAGACTCTGTTACCGGAGACTGGGGTAGATGTTTCAGAGTTCATAGCAAATATACGTCTAACGTTTTCACGTTGGATTAAACTTTCTAAAACTGAACACACATATGAAGCCCTTATGGACTTATTGCTTTGTGACAAAGTCATGTCGTCAGTTAATGAATCTTTTCTTTCCTTTCTACATGAGCGAAAGCCTACAAACTTAAAAGATATGGAACAATACTGTTGCCAATATGTCACGGCACATCCACATATGACTGTTAGCAATTCTCAAGTCAAAGAAGGTTTACCCATGGCTTCAGCAATACCATATGGTCCTAATTTGCGCCGTAGACCTAAAGTGCTGATCGCAATTTTGGTAGGAGAGATAATCGTAATTTTGGACAGAACCAAAGGGGTCCATCACGTAACGATTCTCCTTCTTCAAGAAACTGGAGACAATTTAACAGTCCTCAACATTTTAGTTCCAACAATTACGGAAATTTTGGAAGGGGTAACTACAATAGAAATTATCAACCCTACAATAATTGTTCTCAGAGACAGCAAAACCCATCAAATAGATATTTTGATCAAAGGGAAAATAGTAATCGCGACAATGCTAACTGGGGCTCAAATCAGAACAATAGTTTCAATAGAGAAAACAACAATACTTCCAATATAGATAGATCGCAATATGACGGTAGATCATCAAATAATAGATCGTATCATCATGCTAACTCTGCTCAACAAGAGCCCCAGTTTATTAATGATCAAGGTAACAATAATAATAGTGTCTCTAATGCTACTGCTTGCTCTGCTTTCGATTTCGAGAGAGCATCTCAGTGCCTGGAGTGCACAACTTTGTTCAAACCTACAGCTATAACTACCTTGAGTTGTGGTCATCCTCTACCCGCTATTCCTGCCTTAGCTGCGCATGATGGAAGAGGGTCTCTTACTTTACATAAGGGGTTTGTTAATAATAGTCCAGTCTCAGTTCTCTTTGATTCTGGGTGCACAATAGTTGGGGTTAAGCAGTCTCTCATAGATCCTTCCTGTGCCACTGGAGATGTAGTGAAATGTGTGACATTTGGTGGAACAGTTGAAACTTTTCCGACTGCTATCGTTCACATAGCCACTCCCTTTTTTACGGGACATGTCCACACATGTATACTCCCGAATCCTATTGTGGACCTTATCGTCGGACGTATAAATGGAATTAAGGACTGTACTCCGCAACAGATTGCTATCTGGGAAGAGCAAAACATTCAGGCTGCTTATGCAGTCACTACTAGAGCACAAGCTCAAAATCTTTTACAGACTCCATCTGCTGAAATTAATGAAGTACATAATCCGAATGTTCACTCCGTGATTTCACGAGAGTCTTTTATCAAACTTCAGCAAAATGATACTTCATTAAAAAAATTTTTTCTCCGAGTTAAAGAAGATAATACAGACGGTGACTTAAATCTTAAATATTGGTTCTCAATTAAGAATGGAGTACTAGTCCGAATGGTACGAGGTTCTATTTCGTCCGTGCGTTCGCAAATTCTTGTACCTACGGACATGAGAGTTCAGATCTTACAACATGCCCACGACTCTCAGTGTGCAGGACATATGGCATTTTCCCGTACTAAATCTAGGGTTCTTGCTTCCTTTTTTTGGCCGGGTGTAAATAGAGATATAGGTATTTATTGTCGCTCCTGCAAGATATGTCAGGAGGTAAAGTCACGAGGTCCATGCCATGCAGCACCTATCTAAGCTATGGATATTCCTATTCGCCCTTTTCAAAAAATGGCAATTGACATTATTGGCCCTTTTGAAATCAAATCTGCCAGGGGACACCAATTCATCCTTACATGCATAGACATGTGTACACGTTGGCCAGAGGCTATACCTCTCAAGAGCATTTCTAGTGTTAAGGTTGCAGATGCTCTTAGGCTGATATTCTCACGTCTAGGATTTCCCAAACAAATCCTATCAGATCATGGCACACAACTGGTATCAGACTTGATGTCTCAGGTGATGGCCACGCTCCGCATTGAAAGGTCTCTTAGTAGTATTTTTCACCCTATGTCAAACGGGTTAGTCGAGCGTCAGAATAGAACGCTTAAGAATTTACTTGGAAAGATAACTGAGGACCATCCTCAGGATTGGGACAGGGTTTTACCCGCTGTTCTTTTCACGTATAGAGAGGTGCCTAATGAGCATACGGGGTTTTCACCATTCAAGCTCGTCTTTGGTGCGCAACCTTGAGGTCCCATGTCGTTGCTTCACGACCTAATAACTGCTGATGATATCAACGATGACACTAAATCTTCCTACGAATACGTCATTGCTCTGAGACAGAAAATTATTGATTCATGTAGGTTAGCTACCTCTGCATCTAAGTTTGCCAAGGAGAAGGCGAGGCACTTCACAAATAGATACAGGTGTCTATGACAACTCTATCCGGGTGACAAGGCATTGGTATTACTCCCTCGTAGAGACAATCGTCTTCTCATTTCCTGGAAGGGCCCTTATACTATTATCTCAAGAATTTCTGATGTCGACTATGTCGTCGATGTGGACGGGAAGCATAAAACCTATCATATTAATATGCTGACAGAATTTCATGAATGACCAGACTACCTACAGCCTGTTTTTCAGGCGGCAGACGATCCTCTGGTCCGTCATAATTATTATACATCTCTATCTGTTATTCAGGAGGAAGAGGCTACCTTCTCTGATGTAAATCTTCCTCTTCCCGTTATCCCACCTCATTCGAAAGAATCATGGGAAAATGTAACTATTTCTTCGGAGTTATCTACTGAAAGACAGCGACAAGTCTCCTCTCTTTTGCAAACTTTTCGGGACGTCCTTACTGACATTCCAGGTCAAACATCGATCATTACACATGACATAATACTCACTGATTACAACCCTATTAGAGTCCGACCTTACCCAATCCCATTACATTTTCAAACACAGGTCGAAAAAGAATTAGATCAAATGATAGTTAAATATAATTGAACTATCTACTTCGGCATACTCCTCGTCTATGGTTATTGTCCGGAAGAAAGACAATAACATACGTCTCTGTGTCGACTATCGTAAATTAAACCAAGTGACTAAATTCGATGCAGAACCAATGCCCTTGTTGGAAGATTTACTCATCAAGCTTTCTCATTCACTGTTCTTTACGAAACTCGACTTGTCCAAGGGATATTGGCAAGTTCCTCTTACTGAACGCGCCAAACCTCTTACTGCCTTTTCTACACCTCAGGGTTTGTTCCAATGGAACTTCATGCCTTTCGGCCTCGTTAATGCCCCAGCTACTTTTGCACGCATAATGCGTCGAATCCTCTCACATCGTCCAGATGTTATTGCGTACTTGGACGATATTTGCCTTTTTAGTGATTCTTGGGAAGATCATTTTCAAGGTCTTTCTGAACTTTTGTCTACACTGCGCTCTCATAATTTGACGGCCAAACCGTCTAAAGCCTATGTTGGGTTCAGCGACATTTCTTTTTTGGGTCACCGAGTTGGTCATGGTCTCTTACAGACGGAGGACCATAACACGTCAAAAATCCTCAACATCACTACTCCTAAAACAAAAAAGCAAGTTCATAGTCTCCTAGGTCTAATCCAATTCTATGGAAGATTTATTCCAAACCTATCGTCAATCACTGCACCTCTTTCAACCCTATTGAAGAAGGGGTCACCTAACTTAGTACACTGGTCCTCAGAATGCCAGTCCTCTTTAGACAAGATTAAGATACTGTTATCCTCTCATCCAATCTTAAGACTACCCACTGCAAATAAGCCTTTTATTCTTCGCAGTGACACCTCATCCACAGGGATCGGGGCTGCATTTATGCAAGAGTATTCTGAAACTTTACATCCAGTGATGTATGTCTCTAGGAAGCTGACTCGGCACACGGAACTACTCTGTACTAGACCAAGAATTATTAGCTATGGTCTGGGCAATTCTTAAACTCCAGAGATTTCTCCTGGGCTTGCACTTCATAGTAAAAACCGACCAAAAAGCTCTCACAGCTATACAGAATAAGGACTTGAAGAGCTCAAGATCCACTCGTTACGCTATTTCTCTACAGCCTTTTCACTTTTCCGTACGAGCTATTCGAGGTTCGAATAATGTGATGGCAGACATATTGTCTCGATGCCCACATGATTCTGCTTAACTGTCATCGTCTAGATTTCTTTTTAGTTTCCGGGATCTCTTATATACCAACGATTCTAGTTTACATTAACGCACTCTAGTAGAATACTTTCATAACCCTGTTTTATTCTTGACTCTAAATGAGTCTGTGCTACTCTCTCTGTTACCCTTTCTTGTGTAACGGAGGAAGGTTTTATTATTGCCATACAGGGGCCAGAAGTTTACACGGATAGAGTAAAATTAAAATTGACTGTTGTATTTCACAAAATCTTACCTTTACCAAACAAAGATTTTCATTTGTGTTTTTTCACAGCAAATGCTTTTCCATGAGAGTCAGAGCTGCTATATTGATTGTTTGAGCTGTTTACCAATGGTAGTTATCGCAAGATTTGCTGTTCCTATGAAATCATTCGGCAGTTTGACTCCACACTAGATGTGTTTGTACCTTCATGCTCACAGGATGTTCCAAGATTACTGAATTTGTCCTTGATGTGTAACTTCTTTAATAGTATTAGTACAATATGTTAGAGAGTAATATATTATAATATGGTATAACCTCTTTATGATAATATGTTGGTTCATCTTTATGCACCATTGCATTACTATATTGTTCGTATACTACTGTGTTTTGTAATGTTGAAAGTAGGACAATTGTAATGATGCTACTATTTTTACGTAACTGATCATTGCGATACATATCGGTATTGTACTTTTTGAAGAAAATGAAGACAAGAGAAGAGGATTTTTTTCTGACATTATAATGTTTTTCTGAGGTTGTAATGTAATTTTTTCATTACTGGAGCTTGATTGTGTGTCAGGAATAGCTATGTATAAAGGTATTAGTAATTTTGATAATTATATGGGTTCATCATTGGTACTCCATGGGCTTATTAACTTGGTTATCATGCGCATTATGCTTTTTTTTTTTCTCTACATGATAGCTAGTTATTTGTTCTTTGATTTAGATATGCATTGTTTTTTGTAATGTATGCTGTTGTGCTATAATGGGGCTCATTTATACAATGCATTGTTTAATGTAATTGTTTACCATGAGATATCATTGTTTTCTTTATTCTTATTGCATTGCTTTCTTTCATTACTGCTTATTTTTCTTGTATTTCATCTGCTCTTTTTACTTTACACTTATTTCTATCCCTCTTTTGTTCATTTTTGTTAACATGACTTAACATAGTGTATCCTTATGTGTAGATATTAGTATTCTATCGACCTCAAATTTTTTTGTTTGATGTATTTGTTTCAAAAAAAAAAAAAATGATTATATCATTTTTTTTTCCCCGGGGGTCGGTGTAGTATGTTAAGTCAAGTTTTATTAAGGGGAGTTAAGCGTTAAAAGACTTGTATGCACAGGTCCGTTTTTTTGGAAAAACGCTTATAAACACGCTCTGGGTGATGATGATTTTTTAGTGGGGAGCTGTATACCCAGTAATTTTTGAACACAGCTCTATTGTACCTGCTTGTTAGTTTGCTTAAAAAATAACACAAGGAAACTGGTCGAACATTCTATTGATAGGTTGGGGTAGAAGACGGACGAACTCTACTCACATCTCAGCGAGGGAGTTCGCGCCTGGGTGAATTTTTGATGAGCTGTTTTTGAGCAGGGGATATTTTCGTGACAGCTGAATCCGGGCAGAGCTCCGAAATGGATGTTAGACCATTTTCGTCAGTGTGTCCCAGGATAGGATATATTTTGAATAAAAGGAATATGTGATAATTCCAGAATATTATATTACTTCTAAGTCAAGGATTATTGCGGCTTGTTTATCATGTGCTGTGCACGTTATTGTAGATTGAAAGAGAACATAGAGAACATATTTATATTACTTCCAAGCCAAGGATTATTGCGGCTTGTTTATCATGTGCTGTGCACGTTATTGCAGATTGAAAGAGGACATAGAGAACATATTTATATTACTTCTAAGCCAGGGATAGGCTTAATTATATACTGTGTATGCTGTATACGGATGTGTTGAACTGCTGATGTTCAATGATGTGCTTATGTACTGTGTTACCATATGTCTACGTTTGCTGTGTCGTAATAAACAGTGTAAAACGTTACTAGGAGTTCAACGTTTACTGACTCCGATGTTTGCTATGGTGTGTGTGGTTGCAAGTGACTTAATAGGACTACATGACATTCGCGTGAGTTAACATCTATATATATATCCACACCCGTCGGCCATCCGTAAGCCCGACACATGCTGATCGCCTTTATCAGCGTAATTTATAACCACATTTACACACCCCCCACTTAACCATTAACAGACAGACAATCCTACCAAAACATTAGTTAAGAAATAACATTAATTGTGTGAATATTTTGTGTATATTTTAATGCTCATTTCCAAATAGCAGAAAAAGAAGATTAATGTAAATATTTAAAAAAAAAAGATTATAATTGTACCTGAGGACTTATTCACTTTTTACACTTGTGTTTAAAGTAAATGTTCATTTTATTTATCCCCTAGAAATTAATTAATCATAAGATAGTCACAGGGAGGAGACACTTTAAATCCTGGTACTACTTCTTACCATCTGGGCCAGGATTTTCAGTCTGACTATTTCTATGATATCCATACACCAGTGCTTATTTCTAAGACTGGGGTATTACTTGTAAGACCAGAACTCTTTACTGGCATACTATCCTGGTATCATATGATACACCTGGATATCCATCTGCCATCACTATACTTACATAATAACATAACTTAATAAAACCTCCCGCTACATATGGATACAGTTAAACAAATTTTGATGTAATTATATTACATTGTACAAGATGTTCTCGCTTTTTTTGGGCCACCCTGTATAGTTTTCCATCTCATTCTGTCATTCTTTCCATTCATAACGCTACCAAAAATATAACTCGCCAAAGAAAAGTGTGCAAAGGTTGGTGTGCATGCGCCATGTGAACGGTGTGCATGGTCAGACTTTGTTTAACATCGGATGTAAAACAAATATTTTGGTTTTTTTAATACTCTCCTGAAAATATCAACACTCACCAAAGAATAATTTGCAAAGGACGGTGTGCATACGCCAATTACATCTCTCTGTGAACGGTGTGCATGTTCAGACTTTGTTTAACACCGGATGTAAAACCAGTATTTTGATTTTTAACATGGGAATTAAAAAAATGGAAGAAAATGTTGATAACTATTCTTACTGTCCCCCACCTAAGTGAATTTTATGCGATGATGAGAAAATTGCAGCAAAACTGTTTTAATCTGTATCTTCGTATACAACTGTTCAGAAATGTATAAATACCCACACTTAATGTCTACAGATGTTTATTTCCTCCAACGAGTCATTTTGTGCACCAAAAATAAAGAGGCTTTAGATCTGAATAGAGAAATCATAACAAAACTTCAGGGTGAGCAAAAGATCTATTATAGTTCTGATCAAATAGTATCTGAAGATCCCAGTGATGTTATGAACTATCCGGCCGATTAAAACTACATGAAATCAAGGTGTTCTACTTATGGACAATCAGATGTTCACACCTAACATTATCTTTCCACAAGTATTTGAATAAATAAAATTTCAGTTAAGCATTGGTGCTTTTGAACTTAATTCCCACCATATGACGGGCTTTTAGTTCTATATATTTTTGTCAGTGATCTGTATTTGCTACATCATCCAGCCATTGGAATATTTGGCATTTGTTGAAGACTGTAATAAAAAATGTGTCTCTTATCTTCTTAGATATCCCACATTAAACTGTTGTCTACATCCATGTACAACCAATGACGAAACAGATCTACAGGAAGTGATAGTCTGGAGTGGTGGAAAGCCATTTCTCAAGTGGTGGAAAGCCATTGAAAATCATTAACATTTACAACCCGCCAAAAACACACCTTGCTCTGAAGCCTTTCCAGACCACGGACTTGAGGAGAATGATCATTGCTGGTGACATGAATGGTCATTCACCTCTGTGGGGCTACACAGACAGGAACCCAACAGGAATAGCTATAGAAGAACTCACTAACACTACCACACTCATCCTACTGCAGAATGCTCACACCCCACCGCGCCAGTGGATCAAAGAGCAGACCAGATCTCACCCTAGTAAAAGCAGATATCCACCCACATTGCTCAGTTAGAGTGCTTGACGACATCGGAAGTGACCACAGACCCATCCTCCTTGAGATCACAAACACCAGGGAAATAAAAAGAAATTGCTTAACATCACCCCCATGGAACTACAAAAAGGCAGACTGGCATTTCTTCAGGAGATAAGTACAACAACGATTCGAGGCCATCGACATGATGCTGGACATGTTCACACCTAACATTATTTTTCCACAAGTATTTGAATAAATAAAATTTCAGTTAAGTATTGGTGCTTTTGAACTTAATTCCCACCATATGACGGGCTTTTAGTTCTATATATTTTTGTCAGTGATCTGTATTTGCTACATCATCCAGCCATTGGAATATTTGGCATTTGTTGAAGACTGTAATAAAAAATGTGTCTCTTATCTTCTTAGATATCCCACATTAAACTGTTGTCTACATCCATGTACAACCAATGACGAAACAGATCTACAGGAAGTGATAGTCTGGAGTGGTGGAAAGCCATTTCTCAAGTGGTGGAAAGCCATTGAAAATCATTAACATTTACAACCCGCCAAAAACACACCTTGCTCTGAAGCCTTTCCAGACCACGGACTTGAGGAGAATGATCATTGCTGGTGACATGAATGGTCATTCACCTCTGTGGGGCTACACAGACAGGAACCCAACAGGAATAGCTATAGAAGAACTCACTAACACTACCACACTCATCCTACTGCAGAATGCTCACACCCCACCGCGCCAGTGGATCAAAGAGCAGACCAGATCTCACCCTAGTAACAGCAGATATCCACCCACATTGCTCAGTTAGAGTGCTCGACGACATCGGAAGTGACCACAGACCCATCCTCCTTGAGATCACAAACACCAGGGAAATAAAAAGAAATTGCTTAACATCACCCCCATGGAACTACAAAAAGGCAGACTGGCATTTCTTCAGGAGACAAGTACAACAACGATTCGAGGCCATCGACATGATGCTGGACATGTTCACACCTAACATTATTTTTCCACAAGTATTTGAATAAATAAAATTTCAGTTAAGTATTGGTGCTTTTGAACTTAATTCCCACCATATGACGGGCTTTTAGTTCTATATATTTTTGTCAGTGATCTGTATTTGCTACATCATCCAGCCATTGGAATATTTGGCATTTGTTGAAGACTGTAATAAAAAATGTGTCTCTTATCTTCTTAGATATCCCACATTAAACTGTTGTCTACATCCATGTACAACCAATGACGAAACAGATCTACAGGAAGTGATAGTCTGGAGTGGTGGAAAGCCATTTCTCAAGTGGTGGAAAGCCATTGAAAATCATTAACATTTACAACCCGCCAAAAACACACCTTGCTCTGAAGCCTTTCCAGACCACGGACTTGAGGAGAATGATCATTGCTGGTGACATGAATGGTCATTCACCTCTGTGGGGCTACACAGACAGGAACCCAACAGGAATAGCTATAGAAGAACTCACTAACACTACCACACTCATCCTACTGCAGAATGCTCACACCCCACCGCGCCAGTGGATCAAAGAGCAGACCAGATCTCACCCTAGTAACAGCAGATATCCACCCACATTGCTCAGTTAGAGTGCTCGACGACATCGGAAGTGACCACAGACCCATCCTCCTTGAGATCACAAACACCAGGGAAATAAAAAGAAATTGCTTAACATCACCCCCATGGAACTACAAAAAGGCAGACTGGCATTTCTTCAGGAGACAAGTACAACAACGATTCGAGGCCATCGACATGATGCTGGACATGTTCACACCTAACATTATTTTTCCACAAGTATTTGAATAAATAAAATTTCAGTTAAGTATTGGTGCTTTTGAACTTAATTCCCACCATATGACGGGCTTTTAGTTCTATATATTTTTGTCAGTGATCTGTATTTGCTACATCATCCAGCCATTGGAATATTTGGCATTTGTTGAAGACTGTAATAAAAAATGTGTCTCTTATCTTCTTAGATATCCCACATTAAACTGTTGTCTACATCCATGTACAACCAATGACGAAACAGATCTACAGGAAGTGATAGTCTGGAGTGGTGGAAAGCCATTTCTCAAGTGGTGGAAAGCCATTGAAAATCATTAACATTTACAACCCGCCAAAAACACACCTTGCTCTGAAGCCTTTCCAGACCACGGACTTGAGGAGAATGATCATTGCTGGTGACATGAATGGTCATTCACCTCTGTGGGGCTACACAGACAGGAACCCAACAGGAATAGCTATAGAAGAACTCACTAACACTACCACACTCATCCTACTGCAGAATGCTCACACCCCACCGCGCCAGTGGATCAAAGAGCAGACCAGATCTCACCCTAGTAACAGCAGATATCCACCCACATTGCTCAGTTAGAGTGCTCGACGACATCGGAAGTGACCACAGACCCATCCTCCTTGAGATCACAAACACCAGGGAAATAAAAAGAAATTGCTTAACATCACCCCCATGGAACTACAAAAAGGCAGACTGGCATTTCTTCAGGAGACAAGTACAACAACGATTCGAGGCCATCGACATGATGCTGGACATGTTCACACCTAACATTATTTTTCCACAAGTATTTGAATAAATAAAATTTCAGTTAAGTATTGGTGCTTTTGAACTTAATTCCCACCATATGACGGGCTTTTAGTTCTATATATTTTTGTCAGTGATCTGTATTTGCTACATCATCCAGCCATTGGAATATTTGGCATTTGTTGAAGACTGTAATAAAAAATGTGTCTCTTATCTTCTTAGATATCCCACATTAAACTGTTGTCTACATCCATGTACAACTAATGACGAAACAGATCTACAGGAAGTGATAGTCTGGAGTGGTGGAAAGCCATTTCTCAAGTGGTGGAAAGCCATTGAAAATCATTAACATTTACAACCCGCCAAAAACACACCTTGCTCTGAAGCCTTTCCAGACCACGGACTTGAGGAGAATGATCATTGCTGGTGACATGAATGGTCATTCACCTCTGTGGGGCTACACAGACAGGAACCCAACAGGAATAGCTATAGAAGAACTCACTAACACTACCACACTCATCCTACTGCAGAATGCTCACACCCCACCGCGCCAGTGGATCAAAGAGCAGACCAGATCTCACCCTAGTAACAGCAGATATCCACCCACATTGCTCAGTTAGAGTGCTCGACGACATCGGAAGTGACCACAGACCCATCCTCCTTGAGATCACAAACACCAGGGAAATAAAAAGAAATTGCTTAACATCACCCCCATGGAACTACAAAAAGGCAGACTGGCATTTCTTCAGGAGACAAGTACAACAACGATTCGAGGCCATCGACATGATGCTGGACATGTTCACACCTAACATTATTTTTCCACAAGTATTTGAATAAATAAAATTTCAGTTAAGTATTGGTGCTTTTGAACTTAATTCCCACCATATGACGGGCTTTTAGTTCTATATATTTTTGTCAGTGATCTGTATTTGCTACATCATCCAGCCATTGGAATATTTGGCATTTGTTGAAGACTGTAATAAAAAATGTGTCTCTTATCTTCTTAGATATCCCACATTAAACTGTTGTCTACATCCATGTACAACCAATGACGAAACAGATCTACAGGAAGTGATAGTCTGGAGTGGTGGAAAGCCATTTCTCAAGTGGTGGAAAGCCATTGAAAATCATTAACATTTACAACCCGCCAAAAACACACCTTGCTCTGAAGCCTTTCCAGACCACGGACTTGAGGAGAATGATCATTGCTGGTGACATGAATGGTCATTCACCTCTGTGGGGCTACACAGACAGGAACCCAACAGGAATAGCTATAGAAGAACTCACTAACACTACCACACTCATCCTACTGCAGAATGCTCACACCCCACCGCGCCAGTGGATCAAAGAGCAGACCAGATCTCACCCTAGTAACAGCAGATATCCACCCACATTGCTCAGTTAGAGTGCTCGACGACATCGGAAGTGACCACAGACCCATCCTCCTTGAGATCACAAACACCAGGGAAATAAAAAGAAATTGCTTAACATCACCCCCATGGAACTACAAAAAGGCAGACTGGCATTTCTTCAGGAGACAAGTACGACAACGATTCGAGGCCATCGACATGATGCTGGACATGTTCACACCTAACATTATTTTTCCACAAGTATTTGAATAAATAAAATTTCAGTTAAGTATTGGTGCTTTTGAACTTAATTCCCACCATATGACGGGCTTTTAGTTCTATATATTTTTGTCAGTGATCTGTATTTGCTACATCATCCAGCCATTGGAATATTTGGCATTTGTTGAAGACTGTAATAAAAAATGTGTCTCTTATCTTCTTAGATATCCCACATTAAACTGTTGTCTACATCCATGTACAACTAATGACGAAACAGATCTACAGGAAGTGATAGTCTGGAGTGGTGGAAAGCCATTTCTCAAGTGGTGGAAAGCCATTGAAAATCATTAACATTTACAACCCGCCAAAAACACACCTTGCTCTGAAGCCTTTCCAGACCACGGACTTGAGGAGAATGATCATTGCTGGTGACATGAATGGTCATTCACCTCTGTGGGGCTACACAGACAGGAACCCAACAGGAATAGCTATAGAAGAACTCACTAACACTACCACACTCATCCTACTGCAGAATGCTCACACCCCACCGCGCCAGTGGATCAAAGAGCAGACCAGATCTCACCCTAGTAACAGCAGATATCCACCCACATTGCTCAGTTAGAGTGCTCGACGACATCGGAAGTGACCACAGACCCATCCTCCTTGAGATCACAAACACCAGGGAAATAAAAAGAAATTGCTTAACATCACCCCCATGGAACTACAAAAAGGCAGACTGGCATTTCTTCAGGAGACAAGTACGACAACGATTCGAGGCCATCGACATGATGCTGGACATGTTCACACCTAACATTATTTTTCCACAAGTATTTGAATAAATAAAATTTCAGTTAAGTATTGGTGCTTTTGAACTTAATTCCCACCATATGACGGGCTTTTAGTTCTATATATTTTTGTCAGTGATCTGTATTTGCTACATCATCCAGCCATTGGAATATTTGGCATTTGTTGAAGACTGTAATAAAAAATGTGTCTCTTATCTTCTTAGATATCCCACATTAAACTGTTGTCTACATCCATGTACAACCAATGACGAAACAGATCTACAGGAAGTGATAGTCTGGAGTGGTGGAAAGCCATTTCTCAAGTGGTGGAAAGCCATTGAAAATCATTAACATTTACAACCCGCCAAAAACACACCTTGCTCTGAAGCCTTTCCAGACCACGGACTTGAGGAGAATGATCATTGCTGGTGACATGAATGGTCATTCACCTCTGTGGGGCTACACAGACAGGAACCCAACAGGAATAGCTATAGAAGAACTCACTAACACTACCACACTCATCCTACTGCAGAATGCTCACACCCCACCGCGCCAGTGGATCAAAGAGCAGACCAGATCTCACCCTAGTAACAGCAGATATCCACCCACATTGCTCAGAGTGCTCGACGACATCGGAAGTGACCACAGACCCATCCTCCTTGAGATCACAAACACCAGGGAAATAAAAAGAAATTGCTTAACATCACCCCCATGGAACTACAAAAAGGCAGACTGGCATTTCTTCAGGAGACAAGTAGACAACGATTCGAGGCCATCGACATGATGCTGGACATGTTCACACCTAACATTATTTTTCCACAAGTATTTGAATAAATAAAATTTCAGTTAAGTATTGGTGCTTTTGAACTTAATTCCCACCATATGACGGGCTTTTAGTTCTATATATTTTTGTCAGTGATCTGTATTTGCTACATCATCCAGCCATTGGAATATTTGGCATTTGTTGAAGACTGTAATAAAAAATGTGTCTCTTATCTTCTTAGATATCCCACATTAAACTGTTGTCTACATCCATGTACAACCAATGACGAAACAGATCTACAGGAAGTGATAGTCTGGAGTGGTGGAAAGCCATTTCTCAAGTGGTGGAAAGCCATTGAAAATCATTAACATTTACAACCCGCCAAAAACACACCTTGCTCTGAAGCCTTTCCAGACCACGGACTTGAGGAGAATGATCATTGCTGGTGACATGAATGGTCATTCACCTCTGTGGGGCTACACAGACAGGAACCCAACAGGAATAGCTATAGAAGAACTCACTAACACTACCACACTCATCCTACTGCAGAATGCTCACACCCCACCGCGCCAGTGGATCAAAGAGCAGACCAGATCTCACCCTAGTAACAGCAGATATCCACCCACATTGCTCAGTTAGAGTGCTCGACGACATCGGAAGTGACCACAGACCCATCCTCCTTGAGATCACAAACACCAGGGAAATAAAAAGAAATTGCTTAACATCACCCCCATGGAACTACAAAAAGGCAGACTGGCATTTCTTCAGGAGACAAGTACAACAACGATTCGAGGCCATCGACATGATGCTGGACATGTTCACACCTAACATTATTTTTCCACAAGTATTTGAATAAATAAAATTTCAGTTAAGTATTGGTGCTTTTGAACTTAATTCCCACCATATGACGGGCTTTTAGTTCTATATATTTTTGTCAGTGATCTGTATTTGCTACATCATCCAGCCATTGGAATATTTGGCATTTGTTGAAGACTGTAATAAAAAATGTGTCTCTTATCTTCTTAGATATCCCACATTAAACTGTTGTCTACATCCATGTACAACCAATGACGAAACAGATCTACAGGAAGTGATAGTCTGGAGTGGTGGAAAGCCATTTCTCAAGTGGTGGAAAGCCATTGAAAATCATTAACATTTACAACCCGCCAAAAACACACCTTGCTCTGAAGCCTTTCCAGACCACGGACTTGAGGAGAATGATCATTGCTGGTGACATGAATGGTCATTCACCTCTGTGGGGCTACACAGACAGGAACCCAACAGGAATAGCTATAGAAGAACTCACTAACACTACCACACTCATCCTACTGCAGAATGCTCACACCCCACCGCGCCAGTGGATCAAAGAGCAGACCAGATCTCACCCTAGTAACAGCAGATATCCACCCACATTGCTCAGTTAGAGTGCTCGACGACATCGGAAGTGACCACAGACCCATCCTCCTTGAGATCACAAACACCAGGGAAATAAAAAGAAATTGCTTAACATCACCCCCATGGAACTACAAAAAGGCAGACTGGCATTTCTTCAGGAGACAAGTACAACAACGATTCGAGGCCATCGACATGATGCTGGACATGTTCACACCTAACATTATTTTTCCACAAGTATTTGAATAAATAAAATTTCAGTTAAGTATTGGTGCTTTTGAACTTAATTCCCACCATATGACGGGCTTTTAGTTCTATATATTTTTGTCAGTGATCTGTATTTGCTACATCATCCAGCCATTGGAATATTTGGCATTTGTTGAAGACTGTAATAAAAAATGTGTCTCTTATCTTCTTAGATATCCCACATTAAACTGTTGTCTACATCCATGTACAACCAATGACGAAACAGATCTACAGGAAGTGATAGTCTGGAGTGGTGGAAAGCCATTTCTCAAGTGGTGGAAAGCCATTGAAAATCATTAACATTTACAACCCGCCAAAAACACACCTTGCTCTGAAGCCTTTCCAGACCACGGACTTGAGGAGAATGATCATTGCTGGTGACATGAATGGTCATTCACCTCTGTGGGGCTACACAGACAGGAACCCAACAGGAATAGCTATAGAAGAACTCACTAACACTACCACACTCATCCTACTGCAGAATGCTCACACCCCACCGCGCCAGTGGATCAAAGAGCAGACCAGATCTCACCCTAGTAACAGCAGATATCCACCCACATTGCTCAGTTAGAGTGCTCGACGACATCGGAAGTGACCACAGACCCATCCTCCTTGAGATCACAAACACCAGGGAAATAAAAAGAAATTGCTTAACATCACCCCCATGGAACTACAAAAAGGCAGACTGGCATTTCTTCAGGAGACAAGTACAACAACGATTCGAGGCCATCGACATGATGCTGGACATGTTCACACCTAACATTATTTTTCCACAAGTATTTGAATAAATAAAATTTCAGTTAAGTATTGGTGCTTTTGAACTTAATTCCCACCATATGACGGGCTTTTAGTTCTATATATTTTTGTCAGTGATCTGTATTTGCTACATCATCCAGCCATTGGAATATTTGGCATTTGTTGAAGACTGTAATAAAAAATGTGTCTCTTATCTTCTTAGATATCCCACATTAAACTGTTGTCTACATCCATGTACAACCAATGACGAAACAGATCTACAGGAAGTGATAGTCTGGAGTGGTGGAAAGCCATTTCTCAAGTGGTGGAAAGCCATTGAAAATCATTAACATTTACAACCCGCCAAAAACACACCTTGCTCTGAAGCCTTTCCAGACCACGGACTTGAGGAGAATGATCATTGCTGGTGACATGAATGGTCATTCACCTCTGTGGGGCTACACAGACAGGAACCCAACAGGAATAGCTATAGAAGAACTCACTAACACTACCACACTCATCCTACTGCAGAATGCTCACACCCCACCGCGCCAGTGGATCAAAGAGCAGACCAGATCTCACCCTAGTAACAGCAGATATCCACCCACATTGCTCAGTTAGAGTGCTCGACGACATCGGAAGTGACCACAGACCCATCCTCCTTGAGATCACAAACACCAGGGAAATAAAAAGAAATTGCTTAACATCACCCCCATGGAACTACAAAAAGGCAGACTGGCATTTCTTCAGGAGACAAGTACGACAACGATTCGAGGCCATCGACATGATGCTGGACATGTTCACACCTAACATTATTTTTCCACAAGTATTTGAATAAATAAAATTTCAGTTAAGTATTGGTGCTTTTGAACTTAATTCCCACCATATGACGGGCTTTTAGTTCTATATATTTTTGTCAGTGATCTGTATTTGCTACATCATCCAGCCATTGGAATATTTGGCATTTGTTGAAGACTGTAATAAAAAATGTGTCTCTTATCTTCTTAGATATCCCACATTAAACTGTTGTCTACATCCATGTACAACTAATGACGAAACAGATCTACAGGAAGTGATAGTCTGGAGTGGTGGAAAGCCATTTCTCAAGTGGTGGAAAGCCATTGAAAATCATTAACATTTACAACCCGCCAAAAACACACCTTGCTCTGAAGCCTTTCCAGACCACGGACTTGAGGAGAATGATCATTGCTGGTGACATGAATGGTCATTCACCTCTGTGGGGCTACACAGACAGGAACCCAACAGGAATAGCTATAGAAGAACTCACTAACACTACCACACTCATCCTACTGCAGAATGCTCACACCCCACCGCGCCAGTGGATCAAAGAGCAGACCAGATCTCACCCTAGTAACAGCAGATATCCACCCACATTGCTCAGTTAGAGTGCTCGACGACATCGGAAGTGACCACAGACCCATCCTCCTTGAGATCACAAACACCAGGGAAATAAAAAGAAATTGCTTAACATCACCCCCATGGAACTACAAAAAGGCAGACTGGCATTTCTTCAGGAGACAAGTAAGACAACGATTCGAGGCCATCGACATGATGCTGGACATGTTCACACCTAACATTATTTTTCCACAAGTATTTGAATAAATAAAATTTCAGTTAAGTATTGGTGCTTTTGAACTTAATTCCCACCATATGACGGGCTTTTAGTTCTATATATTTTTGTCAGTGATCTGTATTTGCTACATCATCCAGCCATTGGAATATTTGGCATTTGTTGAAGACTGTAATAAAAAATGTGTCTCTTATCTTCTTAGATATCCCACATTAAACTGTTGTCTACATCCATGTACAACCAATGACGAAACAGATCTACAGGAAGTGATAGTCTGGAGTGGTGGAAAGCCATTTCTCAAGTGGTGGAAAGCCATTGAAAATCATTAACATTTACAACCCGCCAAAAACACACCTTGCTCTGAAGCCTTTCCAGACCACGGACTTGAGGAGAATGATCATTGCTGGTGACATGAATGGTCATTCACCTCTGTGGGGCTACACAGACAGGAACCCAACAGGAATAGCTATAGAAGAACTCACTAACACTACCACACTCATCCTACTGCAGAATGCTCACACCCCACCGCGCCAGTGGATCAAAGAGCAGACCAGATCTCACCCTAGTAACAGCAGATATCCACCCACATTGCTCAGTTAGAGTGCTCGACGACATCGGAAGTGACCACAGACCCATCCTCCTTGAGATCACAAACACCAGGGAAATAAAAAGAAATTGCTTAACATCACCCCCATGGAACTACAAAAAGGCAGACTGGCATTTCTTCAGGAGACAAGTACAACAACGATTCGAGGCCATCGACATGATGCTGGACATGTTCACACCTAACATTATTTTTCCACAAGTATTTGAATAAATAAAATTTCAGTTAAGTATTGGTGCTTTTGAACTTAATTCCCACCATATGACGGGCTTTTAGTTCTATATATTTTTGTCAGTGATCTGTATTTGCTACATCATCCAGCCATTGGAATATTTGGCATTTGTTGAAGACTGTAATAAAAAATGTGTCTCTTATCTTCTTAGATATCCCACATTAAACTGTTGTCTACATCCATGTACAACCAATGACGAAACAGATCTACAGGAAGTGATAGTCTGGAGTGGTGGAAAGCCATTTCTCAAGTGGTGGAAAGCCATTGAAAATCATTAACATTTACAACCCGCCAAAAACACACCTTGCTCTGAAGCCTTTCCAGACCACGGACTTGAGGAGAATGATCATTGCTGGTGACATGAATGGTCATTCACCTCTGTGGGGCTACACAGACAGGAACCCAACAGGAATAGCTATAGAAGAACTCACTAACACTACCACACTCATCCTACTGCAGAATGCTCACACCCCACCGCGCCAGTGGATCAAAGAGCAGACCAGATCTCACCCTAGTAACAGCAGATATCCACCCACATTGCTCAGTTAGAGTGCTCGACGACATCGGAAGTGACCACAGACCCATCCTCCTTGAGATCACAAACACCAGGGAAATAAAAAGAAATTGCTTAACATCACCCCCATGGAACTACAAAAAGGCAGACTGGCATTTCTTCAGGAGACAAGTACAACAACGATTCGAGGCCATCGACATGATGCTGGACATGTTCACACCTAACATTATTTTTCCACAAGTATTTGAATAAATAAAATTTCAGTTAAGTATTGGTGCTTTTGAACTTAATTCCCACCATATGACGGGCTTTTAGTTCTATATATTTTTGTCAGTGATCTGTATTTGCTACATCATCCAGCCATTGGAATATTTGGCATTTGTTGAAGACTGTAATAAAAAATGTGTCTCTTATCTTCTTAGATATCCCACATTAAACTGTTGTCTACATCCATGTACAACCAATGACGAAACAGATCTACAGGAAGTGATAGTCTGGAGTGGTGGAAAGCCATTTCTCAAGTGGTGGAAAGCCATTGAAAATCATTAACATTTACAACCCGCCAAAAACACACCTTGCTCTGAAGCCTTTCCAGACCACGGACTTGAGGAGAATGATCATTGCTGGTGACATGAATGGTCATTCACCTCTGTGGGGCTACACAGACAGGAACCCAACAGGAATAGCTATAGAAGAACTCACTAACACTACCACACTCATCCTACTGCAGAATGCTCACACCCCACCGCGCCAGTGGATCAAAGAGCAGACCAGATCTCACCCTAGTAACAGCAGATATCCACCCACATTGCTCAGTTAGAGTGCTTGATGACATCGGAAGTGACCACAGACCCATCCTCCTTGAGATCACAAACACCAGGGAAATAAAAAGAAATTGCTTAACATCACCCCCATGGAACTACAAAAAGGCAGACTGGCATTTCTTCAGGAGATAAGTACAACAACGATTCGAGGCCATCGACATGATGCTGGACATGTTCACACCTAACATTATTTTTCCACAAGTATTTGAATAAATAAAATTTCAGTTAAGTATTGGTGCTTTTGAACTTAATTCCCACCATATGACGGGCTTTTAGTTCTATATATTTTTGTCAGTGATCTGTATTTGCTACATCATCCAGCCATTGGAATATTTGGCATTTGTTGAAGACTGTAATAAAAAATGTGTCTCTTATCTTCTTAGATATCCCACATTAAACTGTTGTCTACATCCATGTACAACCAATGACGAAACAGATCTACAGGAAGTGATAGTCTGGAGTGGTGGAAAGCCATTTCTCAAGTGGTGGAAAGCCATTGAAAATCATTAACATTTACAACCCGCCAAAAACACACCTTGCTCTGAAGCCTTTCCAGACCACGGACTTGAGGAGAATGATCATTGCTGGTGACATGAATGGTCATTCACCTCTGTGGGGCTACACAGACAGGAACCCAACAGGAATAGCTATAGAAGAACTCACTAACACTACCACACTCATCCTACTGCAGAATGCTCACACCCCACCGCGCCAGTGGATCAAAGAGCAGACCAGATCTCACCCTAGTAACAGCAGATATCCACCCACATTGCTCAGTTAGAGTGCTCGACGACATCGGAAGTGACCACAGACCCATCCTCCTTGAGATCACAAACACCAGGGAAATAAAAAGAAATTGCTTAACATCACCCCCATGGAACTACAAAAAGGCAGACTGGCATTTCTTCAGGAGACAAGTACAACAACGATTCGAGGCCATCGACATGATGCTGGACATGTTCACACCTAACATTATTTTTCCACAAGTATTTGAATAAATAAAATTTCAGTTAAGTATTGGTGCTTTTGAACTTAATTCCCACCATATGACGGGCTTTTAGTTCTATATATTTTTGTCAGTGATCTGTATTTGCTACATCATCCAGCCATTGGAATATTTGGCATTTGTTGAAGACTGTAATAAAAAATGTGTCTCTTATCTTCTTAGATATCCCACATTAAACTGTTGTCTACATCCATGTACAACCAATGACGAAACAGATCTACAGGAAGTGATAGTCTGGAGTGGTGGAAAGCCATTTCTCAAGTGGTGGAAAGCCATTGAAAATCATTAACATTTACAACCCGCCAAAAACACACCTTGCTCTGAAGCCTTTCCAGACCACGGACTTGAGGAGAATGATCATTGCTGGTGACATGAATGGTCATTCACCTCTGTGGGGCTACACAGACAGGAACCCAACAGGAATAGCTATAGAAGAACTCACTAACACTACCACACTCATCCTACTGCAGAATGCTCACACCCCACCGCGCCAGTGGATCAAAGAGCAGACCAGATCTCACCCTAGTAACAGCAGATATCCACCCACATTGCTCAGTTAGAGTGCTCGACGACATCGGAAGTGACCACAGACCCATCCTCCTTGAGATCACAAACACCAGGGAAATAAAAAGAAATTGCTTAACATCACCCCCATGGAACTACAAAAAGGCAGACTGGCATTTCTTCAGGAGACAAGTACAACAACGATTCGAGGCCATCGACATGATGCTGGACATGTTCACACCTAACATTATTTTTCCACAAGTATTTGAATAAATAAAATTTCAGTTAAGTATTGGTGCTTTTGAACTTAATTCCCACCATATGACGGGCTTTTAGTTCTATATATTTTTGTCAGTGATCTGTATTTGCTACATCATCCAGCCATTGGAATATTTGGCATTTGTTGAAGACTGTAATAAAAAATGTGTCTCTTATCTTCTTAGATATCCCACATTAAACTGTTGTCTACATCCATGTACAACCAATGACGAAACAGATCTACAGGAAGTGATAGTCTGGAGTGGTGGAAAGCCATTTCTCAAGTGGTGGAAAGCCATTGAAAATCATTAACATTTACAACCCGCCAAAAACACACCTTGCTCTGAAGCCTTTCCAGACCACGGACTTGAGGAGAATGATCATTGCTGGTGACATGAATGGTCATTCACCTCTGTGGGGCTACACAGACAGGAACCCAACAGGAATAGCTATAGAAGAACTCACTAACACTACCACACTCATCCTACTGCAGAATGCTCACACCCCACCGCGCCAGTGGATCAAAGAGCAGACCAGATCTCACCCTAGTAACAGCAGATATCCACCCACATTGCTCAGTTAGAGTGCTCGACGACATCGGAAGTGACCACAGACCCATCCTCCTTGAGATCACAAACACCAGGGAAATAAAAAGAAATTGCTTAACATCACCCCCATGGAACTACAAAAAGGCAGACTGGCATTTCTTCAGGAGACAAGTACGACAACGATTCGAGGCCATCGACATGATGCTGGACATGTTCACACCTAACATTATTTTTCCACAAGTATTTGAATAAATAAAATTTCAGTTAAGTATTGGTGCTTTTGAACTTAATTCCCACCATATGACGGGCTTTTAGTTCTATATATTTTTGTCAGTGATCTGTATTTGCTACATCATCCAGCCATTGGAATATTTGGCATTTGTTGAAGACTGTAATAAAAAATGTGTCTCTTATCTTCTTAGATATCCCACATTAAACTGTTGTCTACATCCATGTACAACCAATGACGAAACAGATCTACAGGAAGTGATAGTCTGGAGTGGTGGAAAGCCATTTCTCAAGTGGTGGAAAGCCATTGAAAATCATTAACATTTACAACCCGCCAAAAACACACCTTGCTCTGAAGCCTTTCCAGACCACGGACTTGAGGAGAATGATCATTGCTGGTGACATGAATGGTCATTCACCTCTGTGGGGCTACACAGACAGGAACCCAACAGGAATAGCTATAGAAGAACTCACTAACACTACCACACTCATCCTACTGCAGAATGCTCACACCCCACCGCGCCAGTGGATCAAAGAGCAGACCAGATCTCACCCTAGTAACAGCAGATATCCACCCACATTGCTCAGTTAGAGTGCTCGACGACATCGGAAGTGACCACAGACCCATCCTCCTTGAGATCACAAACACCAGGGAAATAAAAAGAAATTGCTTAACATCACCCCCATGGAACTACAAAAAGGCAGACTGGCATTTCTTCAGGAGACAAGTACAACAACGATTCGAGGCCATCGACATGATGCTGGACATGTTCACACCTAACATTATTTTTCCACAAGTATTTGAATAAATAAAATTTCAGTTAAGTATTGGTGCTTTTGAACTTAATTCCCACCATATGACGGGCTTTTAGTTCTATATATTTTTGTCAGTGATCTGTATTTGCTACATCATCCAGCCATTGGAATATTTGGCATTTGTTGAAGACTGTAATAAAAAATGTGTCTCTTATCTTCTTAGATATCCCACATTAAACTGTTGTCTACATCCATGTACAACCAATGACGAAACAGATCTACAGGAAGTGATAGTCTGGAGTGGTGGAAAGCCATTTCTCAAGTGGTGGAAAGCCATTGAAAATCATTAACATTTACAACCCGCCAAAAACACACCTTGCTCTGAAGCCTTTCCAGACCACGGACTTGAGGAGAATGATCATTGCTGGTGACATGAATGGTCATTCACCTCTGTGGGGCTACACAGACAGGAACCCAACAGGAATAGCTATAGAAGAACTCACTAACACTACCACACTCATCCTACTGCAGAATGCTCACACCCCACCGCGCCAGTGGATCAAAGAGCAGACCAGATCTCACCCTAGTAACAGCAGATATCCACCCACATTGCTCAGTTAGAGTGCTCGACGACATCGGAAGTGACCACAGACCCATCCTCCTTGAGATCACAAACACCAGGGAAATAAAAAGAAATTGCTTAACATCACCCCCATGGAACTACAAAAAGGCAGACTGGCATTTCTTCAGGAGACAAGTACAACAACGATTCGAGGCCATCGACATGATGCTGGACATGTTCACACCTAACATTATTTTTCCACAAGTATTTGAATAAATAAAATTTCAGTTAAGTATTGGTGCTTTTGAACTTAATTCCCACCATATGACGGGCTTTTAGTTCTATATATTTTTGTCAGTGATCTGTATTTGCTACATCATCCAGCCATTGGAATATTTGGCATTTGTTGAAGACTGTAATAAAAAATGTGTCTCTTATCTTCTTAGATATCCCACATTAAACTGTTGTCTACATCCATGTACAACCAATGACGAAACAGATCTACAGGAAGTGATAGTCTGGAGTGGTGGAAAGCCATTTCTCAAGTGGTGGAAAGCCATTGAAAATCATTAACATTTACAACCCGCCAAAAACACACCTTGCTCTGAAGCCTTTCCAGACCACGGACTTGAGGAGAATGATCATTGCTGGTGACATGAATGGTCATTCACCTCTGTGGGGCTACACAGACAGGAACCCAACAGGAATAGCTATAGAAGAACTCACTAACACTACCACACTCATCCTACTGCAGAATGCTCACACCCCACCGCGCCAGTGGATCAAAGAGCAGACCAGATCTCACCCTAGTAACAGCAGATATCCACCCACATTGCTCAGTTAGAGTGCTCGACGACATCGGAAGTGACCACAGACCCATCCTCCTTGAGATCACAAACACCAGGGAAATAAAAAGAAATTGCTTAACATCACCCCCATGGAACTACAAAAAGGCAGACTGGCATTTCTTCAGGAGACAAGTACGACAACGATTCGAGGCCATCGACATGATGCTGGACATGTTCACACCTAACATTATTTTTCCACAAGTATTTGAATAAATAAAATTTCAGTTAAGTATTGGTGCTTTTGAACTTAATTCCCACCATATGACGGGCTTTTAGTTCTATATATTTTTGTCAGTGATCTGTATTTGCTACATCATCCAGCCATTGGAATATTTGGCATTTGTTGAAGACTGTAATAAAAAATGTGTCTCTTATCTTCTTAGATATCCCACATTAAACTGTTGTCTACATCCATGTACAACCAATGACGAAACAGATCTACAGGAAGTGATAGTCTGGAGTGGTGGAAAGCCATTTCTCAAGTGGTGGAAAGCCATTGAAAATCATTAACATTTACAACCCGCCAAAAACACACCTTGCTCTGAAGCCTTTCCAGACCACGGACTTGAGGAGAATGATCATTGCTGGTGACATGAATGGTCATTCACCTCTGTGGGGCTACACAGACAGGAACCCAACAGGAATAGCTATAGAAGAACTCACTAACACTACCACACTCATCCTACTGCAGAATGCTCACACCCCACCGCGCCAGTGGATCAAAGAGCAGACCAGATCTCACCCTAGTAACAGCAGATATCCACCCACATTGCTCAGAGTGCTCGACGACATCGGAAGTGACCACAGACCCATCCTCCTAGAGATCACAAACACCAGGGAAATAAAAAGAAATTGCTTAACATCACCCCCATGGAACTACAAAAAGGCAGACTGGCATTTCTTCAGGAGACAAGTAAGACAACGATTCGAGGCCATCGACATGATGCTGGACATGTTCACACCTAACATTATTTTTCCACAAGTATTTGAATAAATAAAATTTCAGTTAAGTATTGGTGCTTTTGAACTTAATTCCCACCATATGACGGGCTTTTAGTTCTATATATTTTTGTCAGTGATCTGTATTTGCTACATCATCCAGCCATTGGAATATTTGGCATTTGTTGAAGACTGTAATAAAAAATGTGTCTCTTATCTTCTTAGATATCCCACATTAAACTGTTGTCTACATCCATGTACAACCAATGACGAAACAGATCTACAGGAAGTGATAGTCTGGAGTGGTGGAAAGCCATTTCTCAAGTGGTGGAAAGCCATTGAAAATCATTAACATTTACAACCCGCCAAAAACACACCTTGCTCTGAAGCCTTTCCAGACCACGGACTTGAGGAGAATGATCATTGCTGGTGACATGAATGGTCATTCACCTCTGTGGGGCTACACAGACAGGAACCCAACAGGAATAGCTATAGAAGAACTCACTAACACTACCACACTCATCCTACTGCAGAATGCTCACACCCCACCGCGCCAGTGGATCAAAGAGCAGACCAGATCTCACCCTAGTAACAGCAGATATCCACCCACATTGCTCAGTTAGAGTGCTCGATGACATCGGAAGTGACCACAGACCCATCCTCCTTGAGATCACAAACACCAGGGAAATAAAAAGAAATTGCTTAACATCACCCCCATGGAACTACAAAAAGGCAGACTGGCATTTCTTCAGGAGACAAGTACAACAACGATTCGAGGCCATCGACATGATGCTGGACATGTTCACACCTAACATTATTTTTCCACAAGTATTTGAATAAATAAAATTTCAGTTAAGTATTGGTGCTTTTGAACTTAATTCCCACCATATGACGGGCTTTTAGTTCTATATATTTTTGTCAGTGATCTGTATTTGCTACATCATCCAGCCATTGGAATATTTGGCATTTGTTGAAGACTGTAATAAAAAATGTGTCTCTTATCTTCTTAGATATCCCACATTAAACTGTTGTCTACATCCATGTACAACCAATGACGAAACAGATCTACAGGAAGTGATAGTCTGGAGTGGTGGAAAGCCATTTCTCAAGTGGTGGAAAGCCATTGAAAATCATTAACATTTACAACCCGCCAAAAACACACCTTGCTCTGAAGCCTTTCCAGACCACGGACTTGAGGAGAATGATCATTGCTGGTGACATGAATGGTCATTCACCTCTGTGGGGCTACACAGACAGGAACCCAACAGGAATAGCTATAGAAGAACTCACTAACACTACCACACTCATCCTACTGCAGAATGCTCACACCCCACCGCGCCAGTGGATCAAAGAGCAGACCAGATCTCACCCTAGTAACAGCAGATATCCACCCACATTGCTCAGTTAGAGTGCTCGACGACATCGGAAGTGACCACAGACCCATCCTCCTTGAGATCACAAACACCAGGGAAATAAAAAGAAATTGCTTAACATCACCCCCATGGAACTACAAAAAGGCAGACTGGCATTTCTTCAGGAGACAAGTACAACAACGATTCGAGGCCATCGACATGATGCTGGACATGTTCACACCTAACATTATTTTTCCACAAGTATTTGAATAAATAAAATTTCAGTTAAGTATTGGTGCTTTTGAACTTAATTCCCACCATATGACGGGCTTTTAGTTCTATATATTTTTGTCAGTGATCTGTATTTGCTACATCATCCAGCCATTGGAATATTTGGCATTTGTTGAAGACTGTAATAAAAAATGTGTCTCTTATCTTCTTAGATATCCCACATTAAACTGTTGTCTACATCCATGTACAACCAATGACGAAACAGATCTACAGGAAGTGATAGTCTGGAGTGGTGGAAAGCCATTTCTCAAGTGGTGGAAAGCCATTGAAAATCATTAACATTTACAACCCGCCAAAAACACACCTTGCTCTGAAGCCTTTCCAGACCACGGACTTGAGGAGAATGATCATTGCTGGTGACATGAATGGTCATTCACCTCTGTGGGGCTACACAGACAGGAACCCAACAGGAATAGCTATAGAAGAACTCACTAACACTACCACACTCATCCTACTGCAGAATGCTCCCACCCCACCGCGCCAGTGGATCAAAGAGCAGACCAGATCTCACCCTAGTAACAGCAGATATCCACCCACATTGCTCAGTTAGAGTGCTTGATGACATCGGAAGTGACCACAGACCCATCCTCCTTGAGATCACAAACACCAGGGAAATAAAAAGAAATTGCTTAACATCACCCCCATGGAACTACAAAAAGGCAGACTGGCATTTCTTCAGGAGACAAGTACAACAACGATTCGAGGCCATCGACATGATGCTGGACATGTTCACACCTAACATTATTTTTCCACAAGTATTTGAATAAATAAAATTTCAGTTAAGTATTGGTGCTTTTGAACTTAATTCCCACCATATGACGGGCTTTTAGTTCTATATATTTTTGTCAGTGATCTGTATTTGCTACATCATCCAGCCATTGGAATATTTGGCATTTGTTGAAGACTGTAATAAAAAATGTGTCTCTTATCTTCTTAGATATCCCACATTAAACTGTTGTCTACATCCATGTACAACCAATGACGAAACAGATCTACAGGAAGTGATAGTCTGGAGTGGTGGAAAGCCATTTCTCAAGTGGTGGAAAGCCATTGAAAATCATTAACATTTACAACCCGCCAAAAACACACCTTGCTCTGAAGCCTTTCCAGACCACGGACTTGAGGAGAATGATCATTGCTGGTGACATGAATGGTCATTCACCTCTGTGGGGCTACACAGACAGGAACCCAACAGGAATAGCTATAGAAGAACTCACTAACACTACCACACTCATCCTACTGCAGAATGCTCACACCCCACCGCGCCAGTGGATCAAAGAGCAGACCAGATCTCACCCTAGTAACAGCAGATATCCACCCACATTGCTCAGTTAGAGTGCTCGACGACATCGGAAGTGACCACAGACCCATCCTCCTTGAGATCACAAACACCAGGGAAATAAAAAGAAATTGCTTAACATCACCCCCATGGAACTACAAAAAGGCAGACTGGCATTTCTTCAGGAGACAAGTACGACAACGATTCGAGGCCATCGACATGATGCTGGACATGTTCACACCTAACATTATTTTTCCACAAGTATTTGAATAAATAAAATTTCAGTTAAGTATTGGTGCTTTTGAACTTAATTCCCACCATATGACGGGCTTTTAGTTCTATATATTTTTGTCAGTGATCTGTATTTGCTACATCATCCAGCCATTGGAATATTTGGCATTTGTTGAAGACTGTAATAAAAAATGTGTCTCTTATCTTCTTAGATATCCCACATTAAACTGTTGTCTACATCCATGTACAACTAATGACGAAACAGATCTACAGGAAGTGATAGTCTGGAGTGGTGGAAAGCCATTTCTCAAGTGGTGGAAAGCCATTGAAAATCATTAACATTTACAACCCGCCAAAAACACACCTTGCTCTGAAGCCTTTCCAGACCACGGACTTACGGAGAATGATCATTGCTGGTGACATGAATGGTCATTCACCTCTGTGGGGCTACACAGACAGGAACCCAACAGGAATAGCTATAGAAGAACTCACTAACACTACCACACTCATCCTACTGCAGAATGCTCACACCCCACCGCGCCAGTGGATCAAAGAGCAGACCAGATCTCACCCTAGTAACAGCAGATATCCACCCACATTGCTCAGAGTGCTCGACGACATCGGAAGTGACCACAGACCCATCCTCCTAGAGATCACAAACACCAGGGAAATAAAAAGAAATTGCTTAACATCACCCCCATGGAACTACAAAAAGGCAGACTGGCATTTCTTCAGGAGACAAGTAAGACAACGATTCGAGGCCATCGACATGATGCTGGACATGTTCACACCTAACATTATTTTTCCACAAGTATTTGAATAAATAAAATTTCAGTTAAGTATTGGTGCTTTTGAACTTAATTCCCACCATATGACGGGCTTTTAGTTCTATATATTTTTGTCAGTGATCTGTATTTGCTACATCATCCAGCCATTGGAATATTTGGCATTTGTTGAAGACTGTAATAAAAAATGTGTCTCTTATCTTCTTAGATATCCCACATTAAACTGTTGTCTACATCCATGTACAACCAATGACGAAACAGATCTACAGGAAGTGATAGTCTGGAGTGGTGGAAAGCCATTTCTCAAGTGGTGGAAAGCCATTGAAAATCATTAACATTTACAACCCGCCAAAAACACACCTTGCTCTGAAGCCTTTCCAGACCACGGACTTGAGGAGAATGATCATTGCTGGTGACATGAATGGTCATTCACCTCTGTGGGGCTACACAGACAGGAACCCAACAGGAATAGCTATAGAAGAACTCACTAACACTACCACACTCATCCTACTGCAGAATGCTCCCACCCCACCGCGCCAGTGGATCAAAGAGCAGACCAGATCTCACCCTAGTAACAGCAGATATCCACCCACATTGCTCAGTTAGAGTGCTTGATGACATCGGAAGTGACCACAGACCCATCCTCCTTGAGATCACAAACACCAGGGAAATAAAAAGAAATTGCTTAACATCACCCCCATGGAACTACAAAAAGGCAGACTGGCATTTCTTCAGGAGATAAGTACAACAACGATTCGAGGCCATCGACATGATGCTGGACATGTTCACACCTAACATTATTTTTCCACAAGTATTTGAATAAATAAAATTTCAGTTAAGTATTGGTGCTTTTGAACTTAATTCCCACCATATGACGGGCTTTTAGTTCTATATATTTTTGTCAGTGATCTGTATTTGCTACATCATCCAGCCATTGGAATATTTGGCATTTGTTGAAGACTGTAATAAAAAATGTGTCTCTTATCTTCTTAGATATCCCACATTAAACTGTTGTCTACATCCATGTACAACCAATGACGAAACAGATCTACAGGAAGTGATAGTCTGGAGTGGTGGAAAGCCATTTCTCAAGTGGTGGAAAGCCATTGAAAATCATTAACATTTACAACCCGCCAAAAACACACCTTGCTCTGAAGCCTTTCCAGACCACGGACTTGAGGAGAATGATCATTGCTGGTGACATGAATGGTCATTCACCTCTGTGGGGCTACACAGACAGGAACCCAACAGGAATAGCTATAGAAGAACTCACTAACACTACCACACTCATCCTACTGCAGAATGCTCACACCCCACCGCGCCAGTGGATCAAAGAGCAGACCAGATCTCACCCTAGTAACAGCAGATATCCACCCACATTGCTCAGTTAGAGTGCTCGACGACATCGGAAGTGACCACAGACCCATCCTCCTTGAGATCACAAACACCAGGGAAATAAAAAGAAATTGCTTAACATCACCCCCATGGAACTACAAAAAGGCAGACTGGCATTTCTTCAGGAGACAAGTACAACAACGATTCGAGGCCATCGACATGATGCTGGACATGTTCACACCTAACATTATTTTTCCACAAGTATTTGAATAAATAAAATTTCAGTTAAGTATTGGTGCTTTTGAACTTAATTCCCACCATATGACGGGCTTTTAGTTCTATATATTTTTGTCAGTGATCTGTATTTGCTACATCATCCAGCCATTGGAATATTTGGCATTTGTTGAAGACTGTAATAAAAAATGTGTCTCTTATCTTCTTAGATATCCCACATTAAACTGTTGTCTACATCCATGTACAACTAATGACGAAACAGATCTACAGGAAGTGATAGTCTGGAGTGGTGGAAAGCCATTTCTCAAGTGGTGGAAAGCCATTGAAAATCATTAACATTTACAACCCGCCAAAAACACACCTTGCTCTGAAGCCTTTCCAGACCACGGACTTACGGAGAATGATCATTGCTGGTGACATGAATGGTCATTCACCTCTGTGGGGCTACACAGACAGGAACAGCTATAGAAGAACTCACTAACACTACCACACTCATCCTACTGCAGAATGCTCACACCCCACCGCGCCAGTGGATCAAAGAGCAGACCAGATCTCACCCTAGTAACAGCAGATATCCACCCACATTGCTCAGTTAGAGTGCTCGACGACATCGGAAGTGACCACAGACCCATCCTCCTTGAGATCACAAACACCAGGGAAATAAAAAGAAATTGCTTAACATCACCCCCATGGAACTACAAAAAGGCAGACTGGCATTTCTTCAGGAGACAAGTACAACAACGATTCGAGGCCATCGACATGATGCTGGACATGTTCACACCTAACATTATTTTTCCACAAGTATTTGAATAAATAAAATTTCAGTTAAGTATTGGTGCTTTTGAACTTAATTCCCACCATATGACGGGCTTTTAGTTCTATATATTTTTGTCAGTGATCTGTATTTGCTACATCATCCAGCCATTGGAATATTTGGCATTTGTTGAAGACTGTAATAAAAAATGTGTCTCTTATCTTCTTAGATATCCCACATTAAACTGTTGTCTACATCCATGTACAACCAATGACGAAACAGATCTACAGGAAGTGATAGTCTGGAGTGGTGGAAAGCCATTTCTCAAGTGGTGGAAAGCCATTGAAAATCATTAACATTTACAACCCGCCAAAAACACACCTTGCTCTGAAGCCTTTCCAGACCACGGACTTGAGGAGAATGATCATTGCTGGTGACATGAATGGTCATTCACCTCTGTGGGGCTACACAGACAGGAACCCAACAGGAATAGCTATAGAAGAACTCACTAACACTACCACACTCATCCTACTGCAGAATGCTCACACCCCACCGCGCCAGTGGATCAAAGAGCAGACCAGATCTCACCCTAGTAACAGCAGATATCCACCCACATTGCTCAGTTAGAGTGCTCGACGACATCGGAAGTGACCACAGACCCATCCTCCTTGAGATCACAAACACCAGGGAAATAAAAAGAAATTGCTTAACATCACCCCCATGGAACTACAAAAAGGCAGACTGGCATTTCTTCAGGAGACAAGTACAACAACGATTCGAGGCCATCGACATGATGCTGGACATGTTCACACCTAACATTATTTTTCCACAAGTATTTGAATAAATAAAATTTCAGTTAAGTATTGGTGCTTTTGAACTTAATTCCCACCATATGACGGGCTTTTAGTTCTATATATTTTTGTCAGTGATCTGTATTTGCTACATCATCCAGCCATTGGAATATTTGGCATTTGTTGAAGACTGTAATAAAAAATGTGTCTCTTATCTTCTTAGATATCCCACATTAAACTGTTGTCTACATCCATGTACAACCAATGACGAAACAGATCTACAGGAAGTGATAGTCTGGAGTGGTGGAAAGCCATTTCTCAAGTGGTGGAAAGCCATTGAAAATCATTAACATTTACAACCCGCCAAAAACACACCTTGCTCTGAAGCCTTTCCAGACCACGGACTTGAGGAGAATGATCATTGCTGGTGACATGAATGGTCATTCACCTCTGTGGGGCTACACAGACAGGAACCCAACAGGAATAGCTATAGAAGAACTCACTAACACTACCACACTCATCCTACTGCAGAATGCTCACACCCTACTGCGCCAGTGGATCAAAGAGCAGACCAGATCTCACCCTAGTAACAGCAGATATCCACCCACATTGCTCAGTTAGAGTGCTCGACGACATCGGAAGTGACCACAGACCCATCCTCCTTGAGATCACAAACACCAGGGAAATAAAAAGAAATTGCTTAACATCACCCCCATGGAACTACAAAAAGGCAGACTGGCATTTCTTCAGGAGACAAGTACGACAACGATTCGAGGCCATCGACATGATGCTGGACATGTTCACACCTAACATTATTTTTCCACAAGTATTTGAATAAATAAAATTTCAGTTAAGTATTGGTGCTTTTGAACTTAATTCCCACCATATGACGGGCTTTTAGTTCTATATATTTTTGTCAGTGATCTGTATTTGCTACATCATCCAGCCATTGGAATATTTGGCATTTGTTGAAGACTGTAATAAAAAATGTGTCTCTTATCTTCTTAGATATCCCACATTAAACTGTTGTCTACATCCATGTACAACCAATGACGAAACAGATCTACAGGAAGTGATAGTCTGGAGTGGTGGAAAGCCATTTCTCAAGTGGTGGAAAGCCATTGAAAATCATTAACATTTACAACCCGCCAAAAACACACCTTGCTCTGAAGCCTTTCCAGACCACGGACTTGAGGAGAATGATCATTGCTGGTGACATGAATGGTCATTCACCTCTGTGGGGCTACACAGACAGGAACCCAACAGGAATAGCTATAGAAGAACTCACTAACACTACCACACTCATCCTACTGCAGAATGCTCACACCCCACCGCGCCAGTGGATCAAAGAGCAGACCAGATCTCACCCTAGTAACAGCAGATATCCACCCACATTGCTCAGTTAGAGTGCTCGACGACATCGGAAGTGACCACAGACCCATCCTCCTTGAGATCACAAACACCAGGGAAATAAAAAGAAATTGCTTAACATCACCCCCATGGAACTACAAAAAGGCAGACTGGCATTTCTTCAGGAGACAAGTAAGACAACGATTCGAGGCCATCGACATGATGCTGGACATGTTCACACCTAACATTATTTTTCCACAAGTATTTGAATAAATAAAATTTCAGTTAAGTATTGGTGCTTTTGAACTTAATTCCCACCATATGACGGGCTTTTAGTTCTATATATTTTTGTCAGTGATCTGTATTTGCTACATCATCCAGCCATTGGAATATTTGGCATTTGTTGAAGACTGTAATAAAAAATGTGTCTCTTATCTTCTTAGATATCCCACATTAAACTGTTGTCTACATCCATGTACAACCAATGACGAAACAGATCTACAGGAAGTGATAGTCTGGAGTGGTGGAAAGCCATTTCTCAAGTGGTGGAAAGCCATTGAAAATCATTAACATTTACAACCCGCCAAAAACACACCTTGCTCTGAAGCCTTTCCAGACCACGGACTTGAGGAGAATGATCATTGCTGGTGACATGAATGGTCATTCACCTCTGTGGGGCTACACAGACAGGAACCCAACAGGAATAGCTATAGAAGAACTCACTAACACTACCACACTCATCCTACTGCAGAATGCTCACACCCCACCGCGCCAGTGGATCAAAGAGCAGACCAGATCTCACCCTAGTAACAGCAGATATCTACCCACATTGCTCAGTTAGAGTGCTCGACGACATCGGAAGTGACCACAGACCCATCCTCCTTGAGATCACAAACACCAGGGAAATAAAAAGAAATTGCTTAACATCACCCCCATGGAACTACAAAAAGGCAGACTGGCATTTCTTCAGGAGACAAGTACGACAACGATTCGAGGCCATCGACATGATGCTGGACATAGACAAGGTATATAGCAAAATCACCACAGCACTACTGCAGTCTGCAAAATAAGCTATTCCACGAGGATGTAGGAGAAAGTTTAAACCTTACTGGAGTACAGAACTGGAGGCCGCTGTAAACGAGAGGAAAAAAGCAAGACGGCAAGCTGAGAAACAGCCAACCCCCACCAACAAAGCAAATTATAACCATCTAACTGCAAAAGTTAAACGTCTGAGCAAACAAGCAAAAAGAGAAACATGGGCTAAGAAATGTGGAGAGTTAAACTTGCGGAAAGACGGAAAGAAAGCATGGTGCCTCATTTCAAATCTCTCAGGAATTAAAAGAAAGAAAAACACTGAACCCATCATTACAAGCACTGAACCGCTAACAAGGGATGCACAGAAAGCAGAAGCCTTCAATAAGCACTTTGCCAACGTAAACAAAAAACAACCACGCAAGAGACTTGACAGTGCTATCAGATCACTCACCAAAATGATGGAGAAACAACCAACAGCTAGCTGTGAGGTCTTAGAAAAGAACTTTACTCTTTAAGAACTCAAGATGGCCCTAAAAAAATGCAAGAAAGGAAAAGCTGCTGGACCTGATCGGCTCACTAATGAGATGATCTCAAATCTCTCAAATTATGAACTCTCAACCATCCTTGACCTCATTAACAAGACCTGGAGAGAAGGCAAGTTACCAACAGACTGGAGAAAAGCCAATATCATCCCAGTCCTTAAGAAGGACAAACCATCCAATGAAATAACAAGCTATCGACCGATCTCCTTGACATCAAACCTAGGCAAGATCACTGAAAGGATGATAAATGAAAGGCTATATTGGTGGCTAGAAAGCAATAAGATCTTAAATACCAATCAATTAGGTTTTAGAAGAAACAAACAGACAATGGATCAGTTGATACGACTCACCCAAGAGATAGGTGATGCCTTCCAAGACCAAAAAAATGTGCTAGCAACATTTATTGATCTTAGACAAGCCTATGATCGAGTCCGGAGGATAGGCCTCCTCTTCAAAATGAGAAGAATGGGAATATCAGGGCAAATGTACAACTGGCTAAAAGGTTTCTTCCACAACAGAACAATCCGAACAACATTCAGTGGAACAACATCAAAACAAAGGACCCTGGAGGAAGGACTGCCTCAGCACTAAGTTGTACACTGTTTCTTATATTTATAAATGACCTCCCAGATGTCATCACCTGCCAAAAAGCACTATTTGCTGATGACCTAGTCATCTGGACAAAAGGAAAATACCTCCAAACCATCACCAAAAATATGAACAAAAACCTGACAACCATCTCTGCATACTGCCAGTTCTGGAAACTTGAAATCAATGTAGAGAAAACTGTGTATGGCCTGTTCAGTCTAAACAAGAGAGTTAATGAGAACAACATTGAGGTCTGGATGAATGGAGAGAAACTAGCATACGAAGAATGCCCGAGATATCTTGGAGTCGAGCTCGACCGTAGACTTACCATGAGACACCACATAGACAAGCTGATTGAGAAAGCATCCACAAGACTTAGGCTCATCAAGCACCTTTCCTCTGTGGGTGGGGAGCAGACCAGCACTCATTACGCCAACTCTATACTGGATATGTGCGCCCAGTAATTGACTACTCGCTCCCACTCCAAACTATTGCAAGTAAAAGCCTCCTACAAAAGCTAGACAAAGTCCAAAATCACGCTCTACGGTTTATAAGTGGTGCCATGAAGACAATGCCAACAGATGCATGCGAAATCAACACCAATATTGAACCCTTAAACCTAAGAAGAGAACGCTCAGCTGTGGAAACATATGAAAGGTATCTGAGAATGGACACAAAGGAGGAGAATAGGAAAATGATAGAGCAGTGGCACCAAAAACACAGAATACAAATGACATCTTTTCTTAAAAATGCAAAAAAAGCTAGCATCAAACACCACCTACCAGCAGTTAGAAAGCCAATGGTAACTATCAATAATGAACCACCTTGTTGGCAGGCAATTACTCCCACAGTAAGAACTGAACTCTCTGACTCCTCAGCAGACAAGAACACCACTACTGAAATCCATCGCTTTAGAAACTATAGACTCATATCCACAAGACATCATCCATGTCTACACAGATGGATCTGCATTTAAAGCTACCACCAATGCTGGATATGGCGCAGTGATAAAATACCCCAACCTGCACCCAGAAGACCACCCTTGCATCTTTGGCCCTTGCGGAGAAATTTGTTCCAGCTATGATGCAGAAATAACAGCACTAGAAAAGTGATAGTCTGGAGTGGTGGAAAGCCATTTCTCAAGTGTATGACCAAAGAACAGCATGATGTTGTGCATTGTTTTTGGGCAAAAGGACTTCCTGCAAAGGATAGTCATAAGGAAATGTTTCTTGTTTTTGGTGAGAAGTGTTTGTCACATAAAGCTGTACATAACTGGGTCGATAAATTTTCTCAAGGACGCTAAAAAATTGCTGATGAAGACTGACCTGGTCGTCCTCTTCAGATTGCAACAGGCGGGTGGGGGAGATGATTCGAGCTGACAGGTGAGTAATGATAGACAGTGTAGCAACTGCAATAGGGTGTTCTCATGGTTTAGCGTACAGCATAATGCATGATCGTTTGAATTTCAGGAAAGTGTGCTCATGGTGGGTGCCCACACAACTGACTGAGGAACACAAAATGAACTGAATGGGCCTGTCCTTGCAACATCTCTCTCGGTATGCAGATGAAGGAGAAGACATGCTTAACAGGATTGTTACTGGGGACAAATCATGGGTGCATCACTACCAACCCGAATCAAAGCGTGCTTCAATGCAATGGAAACATCCTTCTTCACCTTCTGCCAAGAAATTCAAGGTTATGCCATCAGCAGGGAAGGTTATGCAGTGTTTTGGGATTCTCAAGGAGTACTGTTAACCCATTTCCAGAAGAAAGGTGAGAATGTGAATGCTGCATCATACTGTGAAGTTCTGTTGATGCTTCCGGATGCAATTCGAAGAAAACATCCAGGTCTACTGACTAGAGGAGTACTGCTCCATCACGTCAATGCCAGACCACATACAGCTCGATTAACCCAGGAGAAAATTGAACAACTAGGGTGGCAACTTCTTGAACATCTGCCTCACAGCCCCGACCTAGCCCAGAGCGATTTCCACCTGTTTAGTTTACTAAAAATTCACCTTGGCGGCAAACGTTTTGCAGATGACAAAGAGGTTGAACGTGAGGTGCGAATGTGGTTGAGACAGCAGACCAAAGACTTCTATGCTGCAGGTTTTGAGGCACTGATAAAGCGATGGGATAAGTGTATCAATGTTGGTGGAGATTATGTTGAGAAATAAGGGGAAATGTAAGTGCAATAATAAATGGTTTTCAAGTTCGTATCTCATTAAGTGTTTTTTTAATAGCCATTTGTGACCTATTTACTGACATGCCCTCATATTTTGAACTCTGATCTGAAGATTATGATGTGTATCTTTAGAAACCAGACAAAAGCTTGTCCTGGGTCCTGCAGGCATTTCAAATTTAATGAGGGATTTCAACACCAGCATGCAGAATGCCATGATACCGAAAGACTGGTTATATTGTTACCCGCGCTTATTTCCTAAACCTGGTAAAGATCCCACACTGCTCAGCAGCTATCAGATTATCACCTTACAGCCTGTGTATGGCAAACTACTCGGAAAAAAAAAATTGTGGCAAGACAAGTAATGGCCCAACTAGAAAGTGCACCCTTCTACCTGACACATGAGTATATGAAGAGGACTGCAGTAAGATGGGGCTAAAACGGTAGAATAAAAAAACAAACAAACAACAAATTGTAATATGCCTTACTAGGAGAAATGACAAGAAAAAACCTATGTTGCAGCCACAATGCCTTCGTCAGGGACAGACAAACAAAAAACAGAAGGGAAAGAAAATAAGAATTAAGTGGGAAAAATAAAAAAATAATAGAAAACACTCCCTGATGTCTGTCCCTGACAAAGGCCTTGTGGCCACAACGTAGGTTTTTTTCTTGTCCTTGTAAGACATATTACAATTTGTTTGCTTGTTTTTTTTCCATTTTACCATTCTACCTGACACAGCCAATGAAAGTCACCTGGGTGTTGCTGTCATTATTGACGGAGTTTCAAACGTCGATTTATTGGTTGTATGTTTTTCACCCTGGTCAAAGTTGGGGAACTATGTCTTTACTTTGCTGTGTCAGGTTGATTAGGGGTTTATCTCCCTTTTTGGTTCATTCATTGGGTTTGACCTTTAGGGTCAAAGGTAAACAGTTCTGGGCTATTTGCCATGCGCAGTGGGGGAGCGCAAAATTAGACTTCCGTCAGGTAGGTTGCGGACTGGCTTCTGTAGGACGTGAATGTCCGTTGTATCCTGGGGAAGGAAAATCTTCGAAGTGACTGCGTTGTCAGTTTTCCCCAGTGATTTACTGTACGTCAGGAATGACGACAGTGTTATTTCTTATGTTCTGAGGATTCGTTTCAAGGTAACACCAACTTTATCATTACTATGCATTCGATTGCAGAATTTGTTAAAGGCTTACCTAGCCTGTGAGAACAGCTCACAGTTCCTGTAATGCAGAACTTATATTTTGTGCTCAAGGTAGCTATTTAAGACTATTCGTCTTTATATGATCAGAAGTCCAGTGACGAAGTTATATAAGGTGAAAACCGCAGATTGGCGGTATATTTATACAAACATTATAGCAGGGTTGATGCAACCTGCTTATGAAGAGTACACAGCTGACGTCATATCGAGGTCTGTGTAATGGCCACTATTCTACCGCATGAAAAGAGGTAACTGGCGTGTTATGCCAAGTTAAACGACAGCCCTAGTAATAGGATTACATGAGTTAAGGGCTCGTCCATTGTATGACGGAGTTATTAAGGTATCTGACACGTTCAGTCAGGGATACCAAAGCGGCATTATGAACTGTACATTAAAGAACATACCACTATTGACCATGCCCACATATTTGAATGTTCACCAGCCTTAGAATGCCTGATATGTACCAAGCGATTTCAATTAACATGATGTACGTGAACCTGTTTACATTGACTGTTCCTGTGTGATTCTACTGTTAGTCCTGTTAATAAATGTATGAACTGTCACCAGTACTTTCAACCATCATTGGCTTCAGTACGAGTGTGACTGGGTGTATTGTGTATACTATATATGATCCTAAATGCATTCGCGTCTGTACACACCCATGTCTCACATCATCATCATCATCATCGTACAAGGACCATGTATGCTGTCAGCGTGAGTGACCCAGATCTTCACCGCACCAGTACACTGTTCAGGTGACATCGACACGCGTACCTGGCCAACTACACATCAACATTTGCACACATAAAAAAACAACTAACACTGGGGTAATGCTGGTACATATGAATATGATGTTTATGGAGGATTGCAACTGCCTTCACTGGTGCCTATACCTTGAAGCAGTAAGGCAACTTGATTACCGTGACAACCCCCAATGCTATGCCAGCGGGAGTTTTACTCATGGCAGGCTCTACCAAGCTGGATAGGTCTGCGCAGGTAGGGGTCAGACAAAAGCTGGCACCCTGGTCCTCCAAGTTAGGGTTTTAGCACAGGGCCAACACCCCTGTCGATGTAAAAAATGATCACGATACAGAAACAGCAACAGATGAAAAAGCTTTGATGGTGGACGCACATCAGGAGTCTGAGGCTCATATGACTGACAGTGGTGAAAGCTGAAAGGAAGCCACTGGCATGAAAATGGATGCCCTGATCGCAAAACACGAAACCAGAATTAGATTCTGGAATGTCAGAACTATGAATGAGGAAGGAAAACTGAGGCAGATCACAACAGAAATGTGGAACTACAGATTATATATCCTGGGAATAAGTGAGATCAAATGAACCTGGACAGGGAGAATAAAAACAGCAACAGGAGAACAGTACTTTACTCTGGAAGAGAGGATGGACAACACAATGAAGGCTTAGCCATTATCCTAAAGAAAGGAATAGAAAGGTCATTACTGTAATGGAAACCCATCAACAAGGACAAATTCTATCAACAGCTACAAAAGGAAATGGAAACCACACCTAGACATCTTATCATAGTAATTGGAGACTGTCACAGAGTGCTCGAAGATTTTGTCTAGATTATGTTAAAATTCCTTACTTTTCTTTTCCTTCACATTTGTCTGTGTTCTCTACGGAAATATTTGCACCTGTGTTCGTTTCTTTAGCTGTTTTTTTTTTAAGTCCTCGCTAATAGTCCTGTCATTCGATCCAAAATTCTAGCTTCTTCTACAAAAGGCACTTAAAAGCATTTCTTTAAAGATGTCTATACGATTTATTAGCTTGGTCGAAACCAGTGGTTCCCAGAGTATTATATTTCCGTGTTCAGTGGTCAACTGAAAACCGCCACAATAAATCTTGGTACGTGTCTAAGCATGAGAACAGGAAATAATTAACTCTTGGCGTGGGAATCAGGAAATATTTTAACTTCATGCGAACGAATGCTGAATTTTAAGATGACTTGCTGATTAACCGCGGGAAGACAACGCACGCTTATAAGTTATAGAATAGAAGCATCAACTTACCTCATACCTTCAAGTATATGTGATTGATTGAGAGTAAACGCTACTAAAGTTCTATTTCTTAAGCTGCGGATAAAGTCCTGAGCGCCCAGTTGCAGAATCCTAGCCAGTTTCTGGATTTTGATTGCTGTCAATTGTTGCGAGTAAACCGCCTAGTTGCTCTATGCTACAGAGAGAACTTGTGCTTACGTCTCAAACCATCTAGCAGTGTTCACAAGTCAGCAACCCTGAGCAGTCTACCGATTTAAGCAGTCAACACATCGTCAGCACCTGAACTTCATAACGCAACTTCACAACCAGGTTAACGGAAAGCCTAGTCATCTCTTGGACTGAAGCAGATAAGTCTACTTAAAACCCAGACCAAAATCAGGATTCACTTTTCCACGAAATAGCCATAGGAATAAACTTTTCGTCCGTGAGGAAAATAGCCTCTTACTTCTTATCTGAACCAAAGACACTGACAGTTCTAAATTTCCTAGTATTTCTTTTTTTCAAAGTACATGTCAACATTGATTTTATATTTCTACTGTAATTAAAGTAATTATGTACATTCTGTAACTCACCATCATTCTGAGTTTGACTTAGTAGATTGTATGTTCTGTTCAGAAAAACATTCTCAACCCTCTTTGTATTACTTGTTACTATTAGTTCATCTTCAAAAAAGATTTGAGTAAGAAAGAGTTAGTCGTCGCCAGAAAAATACAAGAGTTGGTAGTCTAAAAGGTGAGAGAATCACTGACACCAACCTGTGCCCTTCTGTTAACTCTTTCCCTCAACACTAGCTCACCTCTGTGAAAACTAGTGTCTAAAGGTCTATGTGCTTTCTACACATCTTCCTTACTATAATAAACTCTTTATGCGACAATTGGATTCTCATTCAATGTCAATTGGAGTGCACAATCAACTATATCTGCGACAAACTGGAGGCTCAGTCCGGAATCTTACCTTTGGTGACCTATCTGCAGAAGAATTATTGAATCTTTAACTAGTAGTCTATCAATACCTTGGAGTAGAATCTATTATATATCCCTAGATAATGAAACTTCTTATATTTTCTGAACAGAATTGTGGAATTACACAGTAGAATAAGGAAAGTGAAATCTGAATGGTCCTGGAATTAATTAATTATTTAATTAATTAAGTTACTTAGATTAATTACGCTCATTAAGTTAATTAGTGGCTTAAGATAACTATGTGTACAAGTTGATGATTGTGTGTGAAAGACTGGCTGCAATTGTAATACCTTACTTCAGAAGAAATAAGAGTATACACAGGGTTAAAAATAAATCATATATACTTGAGTCTGGCTCAAGTTAATAATATCTTAATTCAGCAGAAATAAGTATTATTAAAATATCAATTATACTAGCATCTGTAAAGGGATACATTACGTCAGTAGACTTAATAGTATTACCTCGAGCTTCTGTAAATTGATTAGTGGTTATTATTACAGTACTTCATAGAATTATTAGTAATAATCGGAAGCAAGTGTAGCGTCTGTATAAAGTTAATAATACCTTAATTCAGCAGAAATAAGTATTATTAAAATATCAATTATACTAGCATCTGTAAAGGGATACATTACGTCAGTAGACTTAATAGTATTACCTCGAGCTTCTGTAAATTGATCAGTGGTTTATTATTACAATACTTCTTAGAATTATTAGTAATAACTGGAAACTAGTGCAGCGAATACTGAGAGATTGAACTACCTACCCAGCGATCTAAAATGAACGCAGTAGCTGAACTTAGAGCTCAATTTATCCAATTTTTGAAAGATCACAAAGTGAACGATTCCATAAAAATTATAAGATGTTTAGATACATGGATAAGTGACTCTTATTTGGAAGGTGAGGAAAGAGGTTACTCTAGAAAGTTAATTGCGAAACATGTCTTAGAACAGGCAGAACTTTTCACGAGAACAGAGATGGAAATGATAGAGAGTGATGAAAAATGGACTCGCGACTGGAACGAGAAGGAAGCCTAGTGGAAAGAAGAGGCCATAAGCAGTGAAGCAGCTTATGAGAAGGAACAGCTGGAAGCTCAACCCTACCTTAAGTTGAAGACGCCGCCACTGGAAACTCAAAACTCGCCAGGAGATTTGAAACCCATGGTTAGTCATGAGGCCACGGAATCCCAGAGCCCCACTCCCAGGTCAGATGAACCATTATTTCAAGAGGAAGCACCCTCTGCTCCACAGGAAGCACAACTTAGTACTCAGAGCACATGTTTAGGCAAAGCAGAGAGGCGGACATCGAACTCGATAAGTCATGACCCCTTTGTGAAGGTACCTACGCACATAAATGCTGGTAGTATGAGGAAAAGTACACTCTCGTCAGGAACATGTCAGAAAAGGAATTTCCCAGACACCCCGAACATCTCTAATAATCAACAACATGCCGTCACTCAATCTCAGAAAGCACACAAAGACCGATTTCATAACCACAACAAAAGCGCTCAGGACTACAAAAACATGGTAAACCTTCAAGAAAGGAAAAACTGGATGAATGAGGACTGTACAGAAACGTCTAAGAAGACAGATAACTTCAGTAACGGCCCCATCCCGCGATTAATGTCATCTGGGCAACAAAAGGACAGAGAGCTTAATAGTAGCCCAGAGGAACCTCTTATTGTTGACACTTCCGGAGTGAACGACAAGGGAAGTTACATAGTTCTAGGAGAACTAAAACAGCCTTTAATGGTACACGCGGAACCACGCAAAGGTCTGATAAAACATGTGACTCATAGAGACACAATGGTCGTCGACCAGGTTCAGAAGGAAACTTTTTTAACTGTGACTTTATCCACTGGAATGTTGGAAAAGTATAAACCGGCAGAACATTGCCATATCACTGGATTTAACCCAGCACCAAAAACCCCACCCCTTCTCTGTGAGAGAGAAACGAATATGACACCCAGCGAACGTAGTTCACAGGCGCCAGGTTTACAAAGTCCCTTCTGTGAAAACATCAAGCAAACGGAAATTTTAGCACCCCTACCAAACAATGGACCACGGGAACATAAAAACACGGATGAAAATGAGAGAGTTCATACTTCTGCTGAGAAGCCATTCTATAACAGTTTCCCTAATCTCAAGGAGACGATTAGTTTTACAGAAGGAGATGAGTATTTTCAAATGAGTGGAGATACGTCAGGGTCATTGAAAGATCCAACCAAAATTTTGCTTGACAATATCACAACAGTGATAGGAAAAGCCCAGGCTGAAAACCATTCAGCCGAGACTGAGATACAAGATACGCCTATGGGTGAGAAAAGAATGGATAATTGGAATGACCACCGGATGGACAGAAAATTGAATGACACCCGCATTAAACCACCTGTGCTCACAGCTATAAATTTGACTTTCACCCACGAAAAACTGCCTCGTTCATACCTGAACGCCAGTTACCCTCAATCTTGGTGTGATTTGTCAAGGAACAAGTTATCTGAAACTTTGGGATGTTTAGGAAACTTAACTTTTGTGAGATTTAACCCACGTAGTGCATGGACATCTTTCAATCCAGAAAGAAAGACAGGGAACATTAACTGTCTGAGCAGGTCAAACATAGCAGCAGACTTAAGGAGATACATGAGAAGTTCCTATTTCTTAGGGAAGAGACACAAGCAAGAATTTCGTTGTTACCGTGACAAAGGATGGTTTGCACGCCCATTCAAGCGGGCCACGGAACAATGGCAGACAAAGCGCAATGAACTCACAACAGATAGTGCACTCTCTACACTAGTTCATATGAAATTTCTTTTGTATGAAGAGGTGAATGAGTACAGCATTTTGGCCGGACGAACGGGCCCAGAAGAAATTACGAAAGTTAGCTCATTGAGAACTCAGACCAGGGATTCTCAAAATGTAGAGCCATGGCCAAGTGGAGCGTTAGCAAGCGGACAGAGGTCGAGAGAATTGAAAAGTTGGGTGACAGAAGGAATTTATAATTTAGACAAAGACCTTCTCTCGTTGAATAGTTTGCAACTATTTTAAATTGGGGAGTTTCTGTCACAGAGTGCTCGAAGATTTTGTCTAGATTATGTTAAAATTCCTTACTTTTCTTTTCCTTCACATTTGTCTGTGTTCTCTACGGAAATATTTGCACCTGTGTTCGTTTCTTTAGCTGTTTTTTTTTTTGAGTCCTCGCTAATAGTCCTGTCATTCGATCCAAAATTCTAGCTTCTTCTACAAAAGGCACTTAAAAGCATTTCTTTAAAGATGTCTATACGATTTATTAGCTTGGTCGAAACCAGTGGTTCCCAGAGTATTATATTTCCGTGTTCAGTGGTCAACTGAAAACCGCCACAATAAATCTTGGTACGTGTCTAAGCATGAGAACAGGAAATAATTAACTCTTGGCGTGGGAATCAGGAAATATTTTAACTTCATGCGAACGAATGCTGAATTTTAAGATGACTTGCTGATTAACCGCGGGAAGACAACGCACGCTTATAAGTTATAGAATAGAAGCATCAACTTACCTCATACCTTCAAGTATATGTGATTGATTGAGAGTAAACGCTACTAAAGTTCTATTTCTTAAGCTGCGGATAAAGTCCTGAGCGCCCAGTTGCAGAATCCTAGCCAGTTTCTGGATTTTGATTGCTGTCAATTGTTGCGAGTAAACCGCCTAGTTGCTCTATGCTACAGAGAGAACTAGTGCTTACGTCTCAAACCATCTAGCGGTGTTCACAAGTCAGCAACCCTGAGCAGTCTACCGATTTAAGCAGTCAACACATCGTCAGCACCTGAACTTCATAACGCAACTTCACAACCAGGTTAACGGAAAGCCTAGTCATCTCTTGGACTGAAGCAGATAAGTCTACTTAAAACCCAGACCAAAATCAGGATTCACTTTTCCACGAAATAGCCATAGGAATAAACTTTTCGTCCGTGAGGAAAATAGCCTCTTACTTCTTATCTGAACCAAAGACACTGACAGTTCTAAATCTCCTAGTATTTCTTTTTTTCAAAGTACATGTCAACATTGATTTTATATTTCTACTGTAATTAAAGTAATTATGTACATTCTGTAACTCACCATCATTCTGAGTTTGACTTAGTAGATTGTATGTTCTGTTCAGAAAAACATTCTCAACCCTCTTTGTATTACTTGTTACTATTAGTTCATCTTCAAAAAAGATTTGAGTAAGAAAGAGTTAGTCGTCGCCAGAAAAATACAAGAGTTGGTAGTCTAAAAGGTGAGAGAATCACTGACACCAACCTGTGCCCTTCTGTTAACTCTTTCCCTCAACACTAGCTCACCTCTGTGAAAACTAGTGTCTAAAGGTCTATGTGCTTTCTACACATCTTCCTTACTATAATAAACTCTTTATGCGACAATTGGATTCTCATTCAATGTCAATTGGAGTGCACAATCAACTATATCTGCGACAGAGACTTCAATGTGAAAGTTGGAACTCACAATACATACAATGAAAGAGTAAAGGGGAAATGCGGCAGCAGAACAGCAAACGAGAATGGGGATAAACTAATATGCTTTTCCAGCATTAACAACTTGGTCACTGAAGGAACGCTTTTTCCACACAAAAAGATGCACAAATTAACACGGGAATCACCAAACGGCCAGGATAGAAACCAGATAGGCCATATTATGATCAATGGTAGATGGAGGCATTCATTACAAGATGTGAAAGTTAGAAGAGGTGCAGATGTGGGACGCGATCACAACTTAGTACAGGTAGTAGCAAGACTGAAGGTGAAACTTAGAACTGCTGGACCATTTGTAACTAAACAGAAAAGGTATGGCATCATCAAACTGAAGGGCCCCCTAACCAGAAAAGCTTTTGTGGTTGATATAAAAAGACAATGTCAAATGGTAAAGAGCCAGGAAAAGAGTGCAATTGATGATGTTGACCAGAAATTCAACACCATTTCAACAATGCATAATGAAAGCCATTATGGATTTCTTGGCATTGTACATCCAGTAGTTTGCCATTGCTTTCTGGATGGTTCTGGCCGCTTACCATTACAGTCCATGGTGCGCCCTCAGCCCGATACCAGGCCTTTCCAACTCCTGCCCTAGAAGCCGTTGTCAAAATATTATTGATCATCCGCCCGTTCGGCCAGCAGTTGTGTGTACTGTTTAAGGGGGACCTCCCTTTTTCAATTTACTCATGTAGTTTGGCGGCCAGTCAAAGCCGTTGCCCGGGGGGTGGCGCTGCCGTACACAAGCAGACTCGAGGAGCCATACATGAGCTGAACTGGAGTGGGGGAACCAAATAGGATCCAGGCCATCCTCAAAAAGAGGAAGTGACTGCCTCTCACCGTGAGTAGCAACATACGGCTGCGAGACTTGGACACTCAATAAAACAGTTGCAAAAAAGATTACATCATTCGAAATGAAATGCTACAGAAGGATGTTGAGAATACCCTGGACAGAAAAAAANACCAACAGAGAAGTACTGCACTCACTAAACGTACAGGAACATTGGCTCCTAAATACCATCGCAATAAGGAAGCTGAAATTTTTCGGTCATATAAAAAGACATAATAGTCTGGAAAAAACAGTGATGGAAGGCATGGTCCCTGGAAAAAGGGGAAGGGGTCGACCTAGACGACGGTGGACCCAGGACATCACAGAGAGTCTGAACTTGTCTTTGGCTGATGCAGGTCGACTTGCCCAGAATCGTGATGCGTTCAGAGCAGCTGTAATGGAGACAACGTTCTGGAAAGAATATGTCACATGATGATGATAATGAAAGCAGCAAATCATGCTTGGGATTCCAGGAAAGGAAGAGGCAAGATTGGATAACACCATTGTAGTGAAGTGACTCTGTATGACAATACGCTCAAATTCCCCGCTCAAAAACTAGTTAACGTATTTTTACATCTATAAATAACTACAGTATTTGAAATTTTGTCTGAGGGCCCAGTCAAATTTACCGCAAACAATTTATCTAGGGTATTTGAATTTGTCTAGGAAACAAGTCAAAAGTTACCGCCCAGGAAACAAGTCAAAAGTTACCGCCCACCAAAATTTATCTAAGAGCATAGTACCAATTTAACAACCAATCAAATCGTTTCCTTTTCTTGTAGTGATAAGAAAATTTTGGTTGACGTGGAAATAAAGCCTATTTTGTGTTTTTGACCGAACGTAGATAATTTATTTCTTAACTCTTACTATCCGGCAAGCCCCGTGAAGTGGCGCGGGTTTAGTACCAATTTTACGGCTCGCCAGTTCAAGTGGCGCGCGATGGTAACGATAGCTAAACTAGCGCGTAAAAACGCGGTTTTAGCTCACGTATAGTAAGAGTTAATAACTAAAGATAATTAAAATGAAAGAGATATCTCAAATTATAGTGCTGATATTGCTTAACACCTAAACATAAAGATTCCCTCATATTAAAATTATATTAACTTAGAAAAATTTAATTTAGTGATATTTTCACATCAGGGTAATGCCCAATTTAATTACTTAAAAATTACCCAGATTGAAATGCAAAGGAATAACTAAGGGAAAACTAGATAGAACGATAAAGAGAAATTGGCCGTTTAATTATCACTTTTGATAATTAAAATCGGTCCACTAATAGCTATAATATAAAATATTCAAATATGGTCAGATTATACAGATACGCTTAGAACCGCATAAGTACTAGTCTCAAAAATTAACTTTTTGACTTTTCCTCTGATTGGTCGGGTGTAGTTCTATAAATAGTAACAACCTTTTGTGGTTTTCCGCCATTGAATCATAAAAACCACGCCGAGCTGACGTATCCTAAAAGACAGTCTGATCAAGCCTTTGCCGTTTGAACTGAGAGAGCAGTGCTAAGAACCCTTTTACGGCCAGTCAGCTTGTGTGTGTGTGAACGTATTTACCTGAGGGTAAGAAAGATAATTTTATTTGCATACTTTGTTAAATAATTGACCTGTAAGTAAACAGGCTATGTGTTCCATATTAATTCGAATACTGCTGGCGGGATGTGTTGTGTCACGCTGACCTAAGTAGGAATGTGTGTAGTAAGCAGGCTTGTTCGAAATGAAAAATTGGTGTATAGTGTTTGCAAATTGGCAACAAAATTGTGTCAGTAAGTGTTAGTAGTGGTTTAATTTAGTATTTTCTTCTGGAGTGACACACTGTTCAAAGATCATGTGTTAAACATAAAGGGAAGGTTAGAATGAAGTAATCAATAGGTCACATGCTGTATTGTACTTGCCATGATTATTGTATGGAAGCCAAACATGGACGAGGAACCCAAGCATTGAATCAACACAGAGAAAGAGTTATTACATGAAACTGATTGTAGGCAACGGAATTCAAGGTCTTGTGCAACTTGTTAGCACAAATAACTGACGATGGTAAGTTTTAATATTGTTTAGAGGTGAACTGATTGAGACAGACTTCTACATGGAATGGGTTGTCCTTCTATTCCAGGTTATATCACGAAGTTACCTCGTGGCTGCATTAAAGTGAGAAGAGGAGCGTGTGGGAGTTGAGAGCTCCATATAAAGCCTAGAGATAGACCCCCATCTTCTCAGCCAGGAGTCACAAAGTTGGTGATCCTGACTATTATTGAAAGAACAGCAGCAGCAACAGTCTAAAGTTAAGTCCTTTAAGAAGGCAATGTCAGTTCATCCAAACTCATTCACCCAAGAAAACTTAAACACTGTTGTATGATGAGAGTATCAGACCTTACAGTGTAGGACTAGTAGCATTATCAATATTAGGAACAGGAACTGTGTGTGTAGTCATTCCAGTGACCCCTTTACAGAAATGGAACAGATTTTCCAAAATATTTATTTTATTATGTAAATAAGCATTTTCTTGATTTTGAGAATTCCTGACCAAAAAGATTGAGATTCAGGACAATTAAATTGTACAGAAAATTTCATACAGCCTTGCTTAACTAATTTAGTTAAAGTTGAAGTTCTGTTTGAAATAAATCATTAATTATACTAAATACATTCTCCTAGACCCGTAGCTAAATCAATTTGGGATCAGAAGAGGTAGCGGTTAGGGACTCAGAGTACATCATCATCATCTTCTCTCAGAACTTACATAGCTTGACCCCACTTTGATATCTATACACCCTTGCTCTTTTCAGAGAAGGGGGTATTACTTATAAGACCAGTCTCTTATCTGGCACTATCCTGGTATCATCTGATACACCTATTTGTCCAGGATAGCCCATCTTTTAATAACATCAAAACCTCTTGTGACAACCATAAACATTAAACACTACAGAAATGAGAAAAGAAATGAAAAGAAAGAAAACAAAAGCAAAGTTACGCTGGTTAAAGGAAATATACAGCGAACAGTACAGTTAGCTGGAGAAGGAAGTAAAACGTCAAACCCGAGCCAACAAAAGGAAATTTCTAGACGATCTTGCAAGACAGGCAGAAGAGGCAGCACTGAGAAATGAACAAAGCACAATACATAAAATAACTAAAACCATCAGTGGAAAGCGGAGTGCACACAATATTACGTTAGTAAGAGATAAGCAAGGAAATCTCATCACCACAGCACAGGGGCAGGAAACATGATGGGCTGAGCACTTCAGAAAAACACTGAATAAGGAACCACCAGAGATGCAGCTGAATGTTCCTGAGGCTAAAAAAGATCTAGACGTAAATACAGACATTCCATGAAGGGAAGAAATCATCACAGCTATCAAAGGGACAGGGGTTAAAGAATGAAAAAGCTCCTGGTCATGACAATTTAAATGCTGAGTTATTTAAGATAGGCCCTGAACTAGCAGCAGAACTATTAGAACCACTATTTGCACAAGTCTGGAAAACAGAGACAACACTAATGGAGTGGAATAAAGGAATAATTGTAAAATTGCCCAAGAAGAGCAACCTTGCAGACTGCAACAACTGGAGAGGAATTACTCTCCTCTCAGTTCCCAGTAAAATACTAAGCAGGATAATTATCCAGAGAATTTCAAAAGCAATAGACCATAAATGGAGGAAAGAATAAGCAAGGATAAGAAAGAATAGAAGATGTGCAGATCATATATTCACTCTCAGGAACATAACAGAGCAGTGCTCAGAATGCCAGAGACAGCTATACATTAACTTTGTTGATTTGGAAAAGGCTTTTGATAGTATACACAGGGACAGCCTATGGAAAATACTGAGGTCTTATGGAATTCCCAGCTGCATTGTTTCCATCATAAAAAGCCTTCATGTAGTGTTGGGCAGAGCAACCTCACTTTTGAGGTAAAGACAGGATGCCCCTTATCAACAACTTTACTTTTGACAGTCATAGACTTGGTGATGTGTCTGACAACAGAGGGCAGTCCAAGAGGAATTAGATGGACAAGTTTTCTACACTGGAAGATCTGGAAAATGCAGATGACATCGCACTACATGCACATTCACATCAACACAACCAAAAAAAAAAACAGATAGACTGAATAAGTATAGCCAGCAGGAGGGTCTGAACATCAATCTAAAGAACTTAAGAAGTCAGAAGACATGACACTCAATGTGGCCTATTCTGAGCCCATAACAATAAGGAACAAGTAGCTAGAACAGACAGACACATTTACATACCTAGGATGCATAGTAACACCAGACCACAGAACAAGCAAAGACATAAATAACAGAATGAACAAAGCGAGAACAGCCTTTGCCAGTCTAAACAACATCTTGAAGTCCTCTCAGTACAGCACAAACACAAAATTAAGATTATATGAGAGCTGTGTTTTTTTTCTGTGCTTGTCTATGCTGCGGAATGCTGGAGAGTAACAAAGAAGGAAATGTTGAAATTGTCCTCTTTCCACACAATCTGCCTAAGGAAAATTCTCCGAAACTTTTGGCTGAATACCCCATCACCAACCAAGAACTGCTTACTCGGAGCAATCAAGAGGACATGCACACCATCATAGCTGGCAGACACTGGAGTCGGGTTGGCCACGTCCTCAGAAAAGACCCTGATGCCACCACAAGAACAGCTATGCTATGGACCCCTGAAGGAAAGCAAAAGAGAGGCCGACCAAAAACAACTTGGTGGAGAACTGTGGAGGCCGAGATGCAAAGAATAAACCAGAGCTGGGACACTGCACGAAGGATGACCTCCGACCGAGCAATGTGGAAGCAGTTTGTTGCTGCCTTACAAGACGCCAACAGGCGTGATGGCCACTGACTGCTTTGACAGTTGGCGGCTAAGGATCGAAGAAGAAGGAGGATTGCAATTTAAGCAAGATACAGTGGCTGTGGCAATTGACCTGGAGAATGCATCCCATCAATAACCTATCAAACATCTTTGCATGCTAATTAGTCCTCTGCAAGACTCCACCAGCCTTATCTATGTGTTTGTTTCAGTTCAACTGTTGGTCTAGACATCCCTAGGTGTTGGGTGGTTTAGACTTTACTAGGTTTTTGTCTTTTTTTTTAAATCTCAGTTATCTCATTTTAAATAACCCTACCTCTACTGGAGCGTCAGGCTGGCAGAGTGGTTAGAGCACTGGTCTCTAGCGACAAAGGTACCGGGTTTAAACCACGGTGGCATTACGCTCCAGGGTACCAAGCTGTAAATGGGTACCTTACTTTGGTCTTGAATTAGGGAAGGCAAAAGCAGCGAGGAAGGAAACTGGTCACTAAACCTTTTGACGCTGAAGTCTCTGCTATGGGACTACCTTTATGATAATAGATCGCCACTTTATTGAAAAATAGAGCAGCAACGTTTATGCAAACAAACTTTTTTTCCTAGTTATGTAGGACCTACACAGAATATTATGACATTTATTGGAAATATTTAAATGGTCAAAATTAAACTATAAAGATTACGAGAACGATGGGAGCCGCGCTAGCGTAGTGGTTACAACACCACTCTGGCGACCGGGTGATACAGGATCAAACCCGGGCGACGGCATTTGAGGATTTTTCGTCGACCGGGATTTGGACTGGATTAACTCGAGACCTGGCGAGGACATTTGAAGGAGTGTCGTCGACCAGGGACTGGCGGCTCCTGAGCCGACCCAGCTGCAATGGGTACCTCCGAAATCGGCGAGTATTTGCCGGAATGGCGAGGGACACCTGTCTCTGTAAAAGAAAAAAAGGGATACTCACGTAAAATCAATGTCAGGTTAAAAAAAAAAAAAAACCTGAGATTTCGCCTCGAGTATTAGCGGGCGTACAAAAAAAAAAAAAAAAAAAAAAAAAAGAGAACGATAAAAAAAAAATGCAACGAAGCAAAGCAAACCGCTAACGGCAACAAAAAAACAACAAAAAATTAACCAAATTATGAACAGAATATCAAATATAGGAAGAAAAAACGCACTACCAAAAATTTACAAAATTATTATTTAAAAGCTGGTAGACCAGTGATAACAGATCGCCACTTTATTTTTTAAAAAAGCAGCGGATCTCGGCTGCTGGAATAAAGTATTGTATGGATTTACTCTTTAAACAGAAAAGTTTAAGCAAACACATTTTTTTTTCTGGTTATGTACAGAGTACATTATGACATTAATTTATCAGAAATATATTCAAGGGCAAGATATAACTGGAAAGATTAAGACAGCGATTAAATTGTAACAAAGCAAAACAATTCAATGCAACCAAGCCCCACAAATACCACATCAAAACATTTGGACTGTGTGATTCAGCAACAGGCTATGTTTTCAATTTGAAAATTTATTTTGGAAAAAATACAGCCTATGATCCTAGTCTGGATCCCAGTTCTACTCATGCCGTGAAAGTGTTCGGAACTCTTTTGAAGCCACTGAGATCAGGACATCATATTTTTGCTGATAGATTTTATTCATCGAAAGCTCTGATTGAATATCTGCTTGCACACAGTTATAATTATACAGGAACCCAGAATGTCAACCGCGTCGGCTTCCCTCCTGAAATAAAAAATCTCAAGCTTCATCAAGAGATGAAATGGTTTTTGGACTCGGAAAATACAACATTGTGTGTTGCCTGGAAAGGTAAAAAAGCAAAAAAGCCCTGCATACTTGTGTCAAATAAATCAGCCGTCGCAACGGTTGAGAAGAGAGAGGGTCTAAACAAAGTTACAAAGCCAAAGGTAGTTGATGACTACAATATGTGTATGAATGGCTGCGACCTGATGGATCAAATGGTTGGTTACTACAGTATGCACAACCGTAAAACCAGAAAGTGGTGGAAGAAGATTTACCACTGGATGATTGAAGTGACACAGGTAAATGCCCACATCCTATACAATTTGTGTCAGGAAGGTGCGACAACAAAAAGGAAGCTCACACTTCAAGATTTTAAACAGAGTTTGATTGAAGATCTGTCCGAAGAAGCTGCTCAGCTGACACCAGGCGGTGTACTAGATTGTCAACCCAAAAATTCTAAATGCTCTATGAAAGGAAATGAAGTGGAACGGTTGATTGGAGCCAGACATCTAGTGGAATATGATGGAAAGGGCAGAGCCTGTGTTCATTGTAGCGCCAACGGAATTCGTCGCAGATCAAGCTATGTGTGTATAGGATGCACGGGCAGACCCCAGCTTTGTACAAAAAACTGCTTTGTAGCTTATTGTAGTGAATTTCTAAATACAATATCTAAATTAATATATAACAATATAGGGCATAAAGGCAAAATAAGAAAGTATAAAAGAATTTTCTACTAGAACTGTTGGTATCGCCTACGCCTTCAGATTATTATTTGCTAACGAATAGCCGAACAAAACGGTACCCAATTTTTCAAATTCGTCCTTGACATAATCACTTTCCTAGTTCTAAGAAAGTATTTGCCTAAAATGCATTGTGGAACGAGGAGGGGAAAGGAAAGATGAAATGCTAATTCGTTTCGCATTGATTTTAAACTAAAAGCCAATACCAATACAGGGGCAAGCCTTGCCTTAGGGGTTTCCCCAAAATACGAGGAAAAAGTTAGAACATGTAGACAACTCGTGTCACAAAAACAACCTTAGCTCTTATTTCAAAGGACGTAATTATCACGTAAATAGAGAAGACAGCACATGGAAAAGAATTGAACGTGTAGTAGACTAAAAATAAAAAAAATACTTAGAAAAAAAAAACGGTGTACTTCTGAACCAAGCCAACTAGTCCCATATAAATTGTATATTCGTGTCCCTTAGGACTTGTTGACAAAGAATATGAGAATAGTTATACAAATAGTCCATTAATTAACTAATTATAGCCATAATACTATAGTGGACCCAACCAGACTGTCAAGTAAAGATCATGCCTGCTTATAATTTTTTATGGCATGTTTTGAAATAACGACTTTGGGTAAATGAGGTTAAAAGGTACAGGATATTTGATTGGGTGGATTTTGAAGGAAGGTGAAGTATGATTGGTTGACCTAAAACTAAAAATATATTTGCCTTGGAAACATATTGGGAGTTGTTATTTGAAACGATAGATTCAAAAATAAATGTAAACATGGTCCCATTGGACAAAGCAGTAGATACTGGTACGAAACGGGGACTGTTCACTGCCATTTCAAGTAAATTTTGTGTAAAGCAAGATCGATGAGAGCAGGCGGAGAAATTTTCTAACATAGGAAAAGCCTGGACATAGGGCAGATCGAAAATGTGCCATATTCTATTGCCTAGTCATCGTTTACTTGTGTTATTTCCTTGCATCTGTGGTAAGATTGATTTTCTTAACATTTTATTTAAAATAAAATTTGAATGTGAAATACTAACATACGACTGTAAGTAAGTGAGTCTATGGCAGACTCAAAATAGAGTCTAGAGATTGATCCAGCATATGAAAGACTATCAGAGAAGTGTAGACCAACTAAATTATATAGGATTATCATCAGGAGCATAATACCTATCCTATTGTATGGACAACAGATTATTGCTGGAATTGCAGAGGCGTTGTAACTATTAGGGGAGAGGAATACTGGTATACCTGGTCACATCTTAAGAAACTGGTGAAAGGGATTGTCGTAAAGAGCTGATCTTGCATGTTTGTTTGTAATGTGCCTGTACTGGTTGTTGATTATTATTGTAGGCTGTTGATTACGAAGGAGGCATATCCTTCTGATTTCAGAGGGTTTTGGTTGCTGTCAATAACTGGTGCCAGACTACAGTGGGCTGATATATTCATGCCACAGTCTTGCCTTTTTCAGAGACAACTGTAAACCACCATCATTCTTGAAGAAGTGGGAGCTGAAGGTTGTCGTTCAGCGAAGTGCAGGAAGAGTCCTACACCATAGTACAAAGATAGGTGCATGTTTCAGCACCTGATCGCTCAACTAACATTATATTACAAATAAGAGACTGAGAATAGTGATATAAACATTCCATCAGTGTCCATAAAAACTTACAAACAACATGCAGAGATGATGATAGTAAACAATCAACCAGTTTATACTAGAAGTCACCTCAGTTAGACAATACAACTACACTCTTATATAATAATATGTGTATTATGGTCAGAAGACCCATTGTGTAAATTGATTGATGTATTTAATTTCTATGATTTCACTTTGATTGTCAGTCCTGATTCCAAATAAATCAGATTCAGGACAATAAATTGAAAAACATTAACTTTACCAAACTTTCAACCACTGACTTACTAAAGATAGTCTTTTAAAGTGTAGTTCGTATGTGATTGTCGTGGTACGGTTGTGTTGTATTAGATAATAAAATAATTTGTGTAATTGTTTATATGTTCAGTTGGTTAATGCAACCTTACACTAACATTTCATAACCCTAGACACCAAACGTAGTCATCTTACATTCTATCTAGAATAAGTCTGAATGAGATCATAGTGGTGGTAGTAGAAAGGTGCCCTGGAAATTTACTCTAATATTTATTATATTCAGGGACCTTCACAGCTGACCTCATTCAGTACAACAAACTGTATTAACATCAAACCCACCACACTTATCATAAGCAAAAAAATATATAGGGTATGCCTAGCTATGAATGAGCTTTGTAAATAAAATATTCTTTTCCCTTTTTTTGATGTTTGATAGGGCCTACAATTTGAAATTTTCATTTTTTTTTTTAATGCTAGGGACTTTTTTTGTGTAAATTTTTTTACTTAGGATTTAATTATAAAATAGTGTTTATACATAGGCTCCTAGTGTGAATGTATTTAGAAAAAGTGATCTCTTGTGATTTCCTATGGATTATGTGATTTCCTATGGATAATATCTTCAGAAGAGGAGCAACTCGGCAAGGTAAGAATCTATCTATTTCTTTCAAATTTACCTGCTTCTTATTCAGCCTCCATTTTACTTTACATTTTACTAACTAATAATTTTTATTGATAAATTTAAATTGTGCACAAGATGCAGTTACCAACAATAATTCATGTGTAAATAATATTATAATTCCCATCTTTCTGATGTATAAACTGAAATTTCCTCTTTTTTACAACCATGTGACCTGTTGTAATTTGTAAAATTAACAATCTTCTGAGTGTTTATTGATTAAAAACTGATTGTACTTTGTTAGAATACTTCTGTTTGTGACATTTTGAAACTTTACCCTTGAATATTCTCATGAGGAACAATTATAGAAGAATTTTAATGAATACTTTTCCTCTAATTGTTCACCGGCTTCTTCTTTTGTCCTCCATTTTACCTTGAATAACTAATCATTTTTCAATGAAAGCTTTTATACTTGTAGCACAAGAGTAAAGTACATCCATTTACCTTCAGTTTCATATACAACAACAAAGTTATTTATGCATATGAACATTTTTTTAAAATTATTTCCAAACAACAACAATAAAAACACACTGGGTTGGCCATTTCCTTTTTACAACCATGTGACCTGTTGTTGTAATTTGTGAAATTAACAATTTTCTGAGTGTTTATTGATTAAAAACTGATTGTACTTTGTTAGAATACTTCTGTTTGTGACATTTTGAAACTTTACCCTTGGATATTCTCATGAGGAACAATTATAAAAGAATATTTATGAACACTTTTCCTCTAATTTTTCGGCGCCTTCTTTTTTGTCCTCTATTTTACCTTGAATAACTAATCATTTTTCAATGAAAGCTTTTATACTTGTAGCATAAGAGTAAAGTACATCCATTTACCTTCAGTTTCATATACAACAACAAAGTTATTTATGAATATGAACATTTAAAAAAATTATTTCCAAACAACAACAATAAAAACGCACTGGGGTCGCCAATTATGTTTGGGCCAAACCCACTTTTTTGCTTGGGACTGAAAGAGTTAAACATAAAGTAGGCCTACATGCTTATGTGCAGGTTCCTGTATTTTATTTTTTAAAAGTAAATCTATTTTTTAACTAATGAGACAAGTCTGTAGGTGCTATTTCGTGTGTTTAGTTCAACGAAGTTTCTTGAAACACGCCCCTTTTATTAATTATTTATTTATCATCACCAATTACACTCTAAAAGGTGTAACAGTCTAAGTATCTCTTAATGACTTTCACTGCCGCAAAACTCATCGAGATGTTACACTCGTTAAATACCAAACTGCTTACAACAGTTGTTATGTACCTATTATTCCAGCAGAATTCAGATCACACAAGTCGGCCATTTTTATTTCTCTTCAAGCAAGTGAGCGGGTTGTCTCCAGTGTTGCCACTCAAGTTCTAGAGATAAACCCAGATGCTCTTCTAAAAAAAAACCAGAAATACCCAGAATATTTTATGCCTCAAATACACGGGTTAGACGATGCTTACATAATCTTTTATGTGCATCTTTAGCACAAATAATCTGTGTGCTACCAATTTATGTATTTCTTCATATTTTTTTTGTTTAATTACCAAAAATTCACAATTAAATAAAAATGATTTTAATAACACCCCAATATATGAACTCTTGAAAATGAGATATTTTAACAGTAATATACTTACATTAGTTACATTAACAAAATGTTCCTCAAATTAAATATAAAATGTTAGTTGTAACTTGTTACTGTTGAAAAATGTCACTTGTCAGAGACTCGGCATCCATGTCGACAACTTCTGCTTCGTCAAGATCATATGCATGAATTGACAAAGTGGAATCTTGATTGTGAAGTTCCAACATCCTTCACGCACATCTTCAACCACGCTTTTACTAGGATTAAACTTATGACAAACTCCGTCTTTGGCAACTGCTTGCTTGGCTAGTATTCTATTGGAAACTGTTTCACACAAAAGCTTGTTGGTTTGTTTAGTTTTAACTAAGTTAACATTCGAAAACACTCTTTCGACGCATGCTGAGGAGTGAGGTAGTGACATAAGCGTGCACATGAGGTCAGCCAAAACATCAAATTTCTTCTGGTTATTAGCATATGTTACTTGTTGCAGTCCCAGCCAGAATGCTGGCGGATCCTCATCCACTAGATGTCCAAGATCTTTTCGGTACGATGCCAGTTCTCGTCATTGATCAGACAGACGATCAAGGCTCTCTTCTGAAACAACTTTTGGGAACTGCGCTGCTAATGGAATGACAGAAGGTTTGTGTTACGTGCAGTCTTTGATATCTTACAATATTATACATAGGTAATTTTTTAGTGCTTAAGGGAAAGTCATTATTGAGTTACTTCCCTTGAAAGTTGTGCCATCTCTTCGATCAAACTCCGCGGATGAATCCATTTTACTGCGATTTATTCGTTGTTTGGGTAATAATAGATTGTTCTTGCTTCAGAATATCTATGGCCTGAATTTATGTGTATTGTTTGTCTGAGTAGGACGAGTCTGTCTTATATCTGTATATCTTTACATATCTAAGTCGAACTATATGTTCTGTTGTCTCTAGAGAGGTCGAAGGCTATTCGGCGGATGTGTCGCTAGAGTGTGGTGTGATTTGGCTTCGTCCTGATAGGGACTGTGTTTCCTATGTCGGCCTGTCGCCGGGGAAAAAGTGATCTCAGTATTTGTGGGGAAAGTGATAGTCGTCTAGACCTATCGTGTATGCTTTACCCCAGTGTTTATGCGTATTGCCAAGGAATGGCAGTTTCATATTTCTTATACCAAGGTAATCCAAGATACTTTTATGAACTCTCGATCGAAGCCACCATTTTCGATAAGAGAATATATTTGACTCGATGAAAACGACTTCGATTCCTAGCAGCACTATATCCTGTAGATTGCAGTCAATTGTTCATGATCAAATCTACAGAGCAATGAAATGTTTTATGAATGACTAACTTTAGGACAGATTCATTATCTGTATCCAAACGTGAGTGACAGCTCACGAGTGAAGCCATCTTGGAACCAAAACATGTAGTGACTTTCAAGAAGAGAAAAGGGATGCCCGTATTATCGCTTGTTTAGTCCAGAGATCACTGCTACACATGAGAACCCTTTATTAGCGGTTCAATATTATTATATGGAAAAATATGTGCTGAACATTATGTTGAAGAATCGTCGCTAAACGAGATTAGGTTTAGAAGCCATCTGAAATGTTGTTTATAAGCTGACGTGCTCAGTCAGTGAAGTCAGATGATTTATATGTATGGGCGATGCTGAGGGCTTGGCTACTGACAGTCCATTATAATATTAATCTACATGAGTGCCCATGTAACATAACATTGCAAGACCAGTTATCCACTGTACCATGATGTATTATGCCAACCTGTGATTTGTCACTATCTGTGCTGTCGAGTGTGTACGTCCAATTAAACTTTAGAAAAGGTACACAGTCGTTGATGTCGATGACTTCCAGTCATACATGAGTGTGAGAAAAGAACATTTGTCAACAACACGAACCCTTATCATCATTCGCACATTGTACACTCAATCCATGTCTACACACCACTGCGTAGGTCAAGTTGACATTCCATACACTACAGTGGAGCAAACAACACCATAGAGATCTTATCAACTGATGATGATGATGATGTCTGCTTCCATCCACTTATATCTATCTTTTGGTGGATATCATTAACGGGAATAAAAATCCAACATTATCAACTTTATCAGTTTGTTGATATCGAGAGCTTGCTTTGGATCCAACAGCTGCATTTGCGCCAGAACACTGTTTTGTTCAAGTGGGAACCTGCGTCGTATTTGAGTACAAAGTTCAATCAGGTATGCCAATGCATCCTTGCGAAACAGGACTTCTTTATCTCGTAACGGTTGTCGAATTAACTGCGCTTCACATCGTCCACCCAGCTCAATGTAATTCAGTTTCTTGTGCACCTGTACATCAGAAGGATCAATGTCGGCAAGAGTGCGATGCTCATGCTGCAATACTTCCTGCCTAATAAACATACTGAGAAGAAAACGATACTCTCTTGTTACACTCATGTACACTTTGTGAAGACGGAAGTTCTCGGACTGGAATTCCATGTTCATGACGTTAACTTTACCCAGTAAGTAGCCGACAAATAGAAGCATGTGCTTCGTGCCAACAGTGTTCATCGTCTGCAGGATTTGCCCCGCACCGTCGACGTTGTCCACTGAAGCTTCGGATTGGAAATAAAAGTGCAGAGCATCCCATTGCTCAAGAATCCTCTCAATGACTGCTTCACGGGACAGCCAGCGTGTTTCACACAGCTTCAACACTTTATGTTTCTGGGCCTGAACTACATCTTGTATTAACTGGAACTGGAGATTTCTTTTACTACTACGCGAAAAATAGAAGCAGACATTCTTTATGAAAATTTCAAGCCAAGACGGTAGGTGGTTGCTGGCAGCATTTGCACAAAGTGCAAATGAATGACAAACACAGCCGAGAACAAAGACATGTGGAATCTCTTTCTTCAGATGTGCCTGTAAACCACTTGCAGTCCCCATTATAGTGGCACAGTTGTCTGCAGCAAAACCAATGACGTTACTAAGCGGGATTTCATGCGTGCTCAACAATTTCTTAACAGCTGGAAACATGCCAAGACCAGTCCCATCCTCCACCTCAATGAGGTCTAACAGTGAATCAACTACTTTTTTTGTTTTTGTGTCACAGAATCGCACAACGACTGCCAACATCTGGTTCGTAGAAATATCAGTACTCTCATCAACGATTATAGAAAATTTCTGAGTTCTGCAAATGTTTATAACTTCAAGCCGCTCAAAATGAGCAATGCCGTACTGCATCACATAGGCAGCTTTGGTGCGCTTCAGTGACATATTTTGAGCAATTGTGCTGTCTGGAAATATCTGCTTGCAACATTCAATCAAATGATCAGCTTGCGAAAACGGAGTATTATGTTCTGCCACGAAAGCGACAACACTATCTCCGCTTTAGCAATTTTGTCTTGGAAACAGGGCTCTTTTGGTTTGATGAAAAACTTGTTAATGTTCAGAGTTTTGCTTTTGGCTTCGAAGTTTTTCATGTGCTTCTGTGTGCTTTTATGTGTCAATAAAGCTGTTTTGTTGGCATTAGTTAATGTACAGGAACAGACCGTACAAATCGCAGCATAGTGGTTACCAGAGTCCGGCTTTATCCAATCCTTCAGTTCGCTGTCTGTTAGCCATTCCGCAAAAAAAAAGCCTGCTGATACCATGGCTTCACTTTTTTACGCGGTGGCGTGTGTGTCGTCATGCTGCTACAACTACCAAGCGTACCTTCATCATTGCTCATTTTATAATCTTTTAATAAAAAAACAAAAAAAACCAATTTGATGTTTATCTGCTTAAGTCTAATAATGTAAAAAGAAGACTTAATAACACATCGCAAAAATGACCGAGTATTGCAGATGACAGCAATTAACAGAATAACAGGAAATAGATAGCTGATTTAAACGAGTAAAAAAACAACGTCATTGATGTGGTTAAAAAACAAGAATTAAATTTAAGTGGAATAAAAAATACAAGTATATAGCACATGTTGTACATTTAATTATAATATACATATAATGATGAGGTAGCCGCGGTAGCATAGTGGTTAGTGCACTGGCTTCCTAGCGCAGTGGTCTATGGTTCGATCCCCAGATGAGGCGGGAAATTTTTAGGCCACAAACGGCTCCTGGGTCGACCCAGCCCCAAATGGGTACCAGAGCAACTCTGGGAAGGTTAAGGCGGCCGGCGTGATGCCGACCACATCACCCCTAGTGTGCCGACGGTCAAGATAATATGGGCCTAACACCATATTCCCAATATGCCTCAATGGGCGTGTAACGGGTTCCTTTACCTTTACCTTACAGATAATGTATAATGCTCAGTGCACAGAATATACATACATTGTAAATGTCAATTGTCAAATATACCCAGATTAATGCAGATTTTGAAAAAAATTACCCAGATACCCAGACAAAAGCCCAAAAACCCAGATCTAGTAAGAAATACCCAGCTGTGGCATCACTGGTTGTCTCTGTTCCTGATACTTTTGTGTTAGCCTTGTGTGACTACACATAATTGAACTATCTGCTCCAGACTGCTCTGACTGTCGTTTTTATCTAAACTCATTCCATATAAATAAAAAATGAAACAAAATGGTAACCTTAAAGTTTAGCGGCGAAAAGTCAAATTACTGGTTTGGACTAATGTTAAAAATAATTATTGTTGGTAGTTGGAAATCGGTAGCCGTCAAGATAGCCTAATTGGAAAGACAATGCGTTCTTTCCTTTCTTCCCACCCCCCATTCATTTGTTTTTCAACTTCGCTGACCGATGGCCATTTTTGTGCTGATAGCCGCCAGTAGTTTCTGTAGGCCTAAGTCAGGGTAGTGGACATTTTCCCCCAGACGGTTTTTTTTTTTGTGTGGGGAGGGGGCGTAATCAAGTACTGTTATTGTGGTTTAGACTTAACCTAATACACACAATTTTTACATGTTTGATTTACCCACTTTGGACTGTGTGTAGTGGGGAGATGATGCCATATTTTGATGTCGGAAATCAAAATTGACATCTTGATCTAACAACACTATATATCCTAATTATTATAACCCATCAAGGATTGAACGGGATATTTTTGGACTGGAGACAGAAATAAAAGGGATAATGAGGACATGGAAAAATTTTAAGTTGATGGCATGGGACAGGAGGACTTGGCATGAGTTTGTTGAAAACTTATGCTCCTTGTGGAGTTGAAGGGCAACGATGATGATGTTACGTTACATAGTGCCCTGTAATTGGCATTTTAATACTTTTCAATACCTCTTGGTAATGATAAACTTAAGCGTTCAAATGTACAGAACGACTTTGTTGTATCATGCTAGTTCCCTTTTTTTCTGTTGAAAGCTAATCTACAAGGCACAATACATTTTTATTCATTTATATTTTTGGACAGTTAATTGTTTTTGTATAGACTGTATCACACCTGTTTCTGTGGCGGGCTATGAGTTCTTGGGACTAGCCTTTTTTAAAAGTGTTTCATCATGTTCATAACCTTCCTCATCATGCTAGTAATTCACTTGTAATCCTTCTTAGGGCTTGGTTTTTAATCAATGCAGGACAGGAGTTTATGGTTCCCTTCCATGCTGCCTTTGCCTTCCCTATTTCAAGAGCAGAGTCCATTTCAGAAAACATTGCATTCATTTTTTTTCAAGAAATAGCAAACTATATGAATGATCCACTAATTTTCCTTAAAAAAAAATTAAAATAAATAAATAACTACTTCTGAAACAACTGACTATTTATCAATTCATGCATTACCTTTTAGCTCCCTGTCGGGTTCTAAACTTTGGCCACACATCTTTATAACTGAGTTATGAGAATCTCGGGTAAATGTAAAAATCCTTTAATGTCACTGAGTTGGACTGCAGGGATTAGGAATAGCTGGTCATGCGGCTTTAGCAGGATCTCTAATTCAAGAGTTAATAAACGTAGGGCAGAAAGAAGGAATTCTACAAAAAACTGATTAACTATAATAGCTTGATACATCATTATTGTTGAATACCTCTCTCAGTGTTGTTATATAAAGAGGACAAAAACTACTGACAATGAGAACACTAAATGTCCTTATGAAAATATGAAGACTGTAGTAACTCTAATTATGCTACTGCTGAATGTGTCTGGGTACCAATAAATTTCAAAATATCTTTTGCTATGGGGAGAATAACTAAGGTCTATAATATCATTCAACACAAAAGAGAAGACACCATTCAGTTTTTGTCATGAAAAGGAGGACAATGGAGAAAATTACAATGAAAGAAGTAGGATATATTTATTTCAGTAACTAAGTGAAAATCATCCGTATTTAACTTATCATATGATACTATCAAATCACCTAGATTTTGTGCCTATTGATATTTTTCATATTATTCTTTCATTTGTTACAGAGGTAATGTATGTATTCATTAAGTGTCTGAAAATCTAACTTGCAGTTCCAGTTCAGAATTACCACAGATCACAATGAAAAACTAAAGATTATCTCGATTTAACTTGTTCTGGGAGCCATGCCTTGTTAAATATTGAGTAGTCAATTTTATAAATCTGGTATTACAAAAACAACAAAAAACAAAAAGGTTTTGCCAAACTACATAAGGTAGGACATAATACATGTCTCTCTTCACTATCAGTAAAATTTGAACATATCAGAGAATTACCCATCACGGTGGAACCAACCAGAAGACTTATTGAGGCCGACACCTCAGGCACACTCGGACCCCCAAATGAATCTACCTTATAACACCTTCAAAAAACACAAGCCAGACTATAAGACTACTCAAATGTCAGCCTTCCAGCAGCCGAGGCAGGGAGAAAAGTGGTGTAAGACTTGTAAAATGAGCAACCACAATACTTCCGATTGCAGAAGGACAAACCATCCGCATCATGTTGCATGTTTACAGGTGAGGGCTGTTGACAGGAAGTAACTGACAGTGAGTCAGAGTAGCCTTCATCACCCACCTATACAGGAGGTAGTGACCGTGAATGGCAAACAAGTCACCGGGATGTATGACACAGGTTTGTCCTATGACATGGTCGTTTGTGCATCTCTGGTGCGCCCTGAACAAATCACCACAGAAACAGTGGATATTCGAGGGCCACTCAAGGGAGCATTACTCCTAACTTTGCCCATAGCGAAGATTCAAATCAGTTGCCGCTATGTGGAATGGGAAATACATGCCACAGTTTTAGAGGGTCCCTTCTACCCCTTGATAATAGGGCGTATATATGTCTTTTAGGAGAACAGGTAAAGCCTGTGGTTATGGCTGCCGTCCAGACCAGGTCTGACTCCAAGTGCATAGAGAGGGACTCTAAATAAAAAATTCATACGAATAAAATGAAAAGGGCTCAAGCTGCTGACAGCAAATTGACGCCTTGCTTTGGCAAATTGCCAAACTCACATAACCCTCGAAGAAAAGGGGATTTCTATATGGAACACGGACTCTTGCACAGAAAAGCTGGCAGAGGGTTAAAACGTCATGGACAAATTGTGGTGCCATCCACATATAGAAATAAAGTTATGGAATTGGGGTACGTTGCTACTTTGAGTGAACACCTGGGTAATGGTGCCACAAATCAAAGGATAGCCACCCATTATTACTGGCCAGGTATCGCTGAAGACATAGCTCGGTATGTGAAATCCTGCTCAGATTGTAACCAGGTAACCTCAACACGTAGGGTAGATCAGTTACAAAACCTAGGGAAGCATTGCTGCGGATGTAGGCATACAAAGAAAAACGGAAGAAAAACAGAAGAATACATACTTGGGAAGAACAACGAAGGTTGCATAAGAAGCAGTAATGGAAGAGGACAGGACCAGATGAGTTAGACGGAACGTCAAACTTGAGGAGGGGCTTATGTGACGACCGGCCCAGTCTTCTCTTCATTTAATTTATGGGACACAATTATTTTTATTCATCTTCAGTGCATGATCGAAAAGCCGGTACAAAAGCCACAAGCGCCACACTATCAGACTCTTATATCTTCTGTTGTAATTATTGTACGATGTTCATTTTTGCACTGAAAATCAAAGTAACATTCCCTGTTTAACACCACGCCAAAACTGGAGTTCCAACAATAAATTGGCCAGAAGATTCTTTATTACTCCATATCCAGTGTCCACAGTGCTGTGGCTTTTTAAATTGGTCTCCAGTAAAACTGTGACTTTGTAACTGCAAGCCAATGGAGCTTAGCGAAATTAGTTCATGAGATGAACGCCTAATTTGGTTGCGTCTCCTATGAGTGTTATTACAAATAGTTAAAAACTGAGAGAGTTCTTGAGGTTCACTCTTTAGCGGGAAAAATACTTCCAGTATTGGGAAAACATCTGGTTGCTAGAACTTTGTTCATAGGCTGATGATGGTTCTTCTATCAGTCAACTTGTGGCTGGTAAAAATATATATATATATATATATATATATATATATATATATATATATATATATGTATATATATATATATATATATATATATATATATATATATATATATATATATATATATATATATATATCTGGGTTTTGTAAGTCCAGTTATTAAAAAAAAATGTATTGTCCTCCAATACTCTCTGGCGTGTGCCCGTTCACAAATGAAATTGGTGACGCACAGCCAAGAAAAGGAGAAAAAAACAAATCCAAAAAAAAAAGAAAAAGACCGCTGGCCGCCCTTGTGATCAGGTCTGCGAAGAATACAAGAAACATTTATATAAAAAATATGCTAATCCTATATCTACCCACACAGACGGGGACAAGACGATCTCTTCTCCACTCCGTCAGTCCTGATTAAATTTAAAAGGCACACTCTGTTTCCTTACTCCTACCCGTCAACAAATTCCGCTGGACGCTGAGTTATGTTAACTTTCCCGCCCCTGCTCACCGGCGTCAGCGTACAATGAAAATTATTATTTAATCTGTCCATACGCGCTGCCTAAACAATGATCGCCTGTCATTAAATAGCTATTAAATTGTCGGCATCTGTTGGCTTTGTCGGATATGATTAAAATAATAGACACTATAACAAATATGCACAATTGAAATATGACGTTTTATTCTATCCTTCACTGTCAGTTTACTGTCTATACGGGTGGCGTGATTTAACATTTTAATACAATATCTGGTATGAAATCGCTACGTGTTACTTTATTTCACTCGTTTTACTAGTGAGAAAAATCTAAGTGAAGAACAAATGTTAAAACTATCAGTTCTTAAAACATTAGCACTATTATCCTTTTTACCAGAAAAATCAGAAAACTAGTAACAAATCCACACAAGGAAAAACTGGTTCTAGGACTGCTCTAGACTATTCAAAAATCTGACTGACAACTGATGATGGGGTTAAGAAAACAACGGTATATATATCATTAGGATTCTCTGATCTCTGAATGCTTTAATTTCGTGTTCCGGTGTTACCCAGAATTCAGAAGCTAAGCGTATCGAGATAAAAGGCTTTACGGTCGGTCTTCGTCGAGGTTTTCGACCGTCATCAAAAGACTTACTAATCCCTATCGGGTTTCTCTGTAAGAATGCCTGCTTCTGAAGATCAAAGAGCCCAGGGATTTCTAACTCCCCTGAGTATGAAACTTCAAAAGGGTCTGTGCTTTTGTCTCTCTCAAGCTGCTTGCCTGTCTGAGAAGTATTGTGATTGACAGATGAGCTTCGCGTGAGTGGACGAGGTTAACACAGCCTGATTTGCTTTCCTGTTATGACTGACAGGTCACGCAGTTTGTAAACATAGCGTTAGCTCGTGTTAAAACAAAGAGGCGGGACAAAACGGTACGTTGCAGAAATAGACAGTGGGTATTGATACATGGTTTAGCTAGCAAATCAGAGGGCAGCTATAAGGTTGCAAAAGACTGTCGGATTACTGTAGACTCTTCTTCCATTACACGTCACAGTACGTCTGGGCTTGAAGATGTGAAACCCATTCATATCTCATTTATGGAAACAGAGCTACTGTCATCCGTAGCTACCGAGTGATGGTTATCCTCAATTGCATCATTCTCCTCATTGCTCCAATGTCGACTCATAAATCTGCTTCTACATTTTCTTTCCGTGATATGTATTTTACTTTGAACAAGTACACGCTTAACAATAGAGCCCAACGCATAATTTTTGCGTTAAAATTCTTATTGGCTCCTAGGAATGCCAATGGAGCATGGTCAGTTTGTGCTGTGAATGGAACACCATATAAATATTCATGGTGTCTCCTGATTCCGCACACGAGTGCCAAACATTCTCTTTCCACGGTCGAATAGTTTTTCTCAGCTGCGTTTAGCTTCCTGCTCCCGTAAGCGACTGGAAACAACAGGTTTGTCGTCTGTCTGCAGCAATGCTGATCCTATTCCTTTTCCGCTGGCATCAACGCGCAAGACGAAAGGTTTCTTAAGGTCGGGTAACCTTAGAATGGGATATTTGGACAGCTGTTCCTTCAGAGTGACGTAAGCGTTTTCGCACTCTGCGGTCCAAACTACCTTATCGGGTTTTCCTTTCCGCGTGAGGTCAGTGTGTGGCGCTGTAAGGCCATTGCAGTTTTTAATAAACTTTTGGTAATACGCGCAAAGTGAAAGGAATGAACGAGTGTCTCTCTTTGTTTTTGGACTCGTTGCTGCACGTATTTTCTTGATGTTTTTCTCAACTGGCCACATACAACCTTGAGATATGGTATGACCTAGGAAGTCATTCTTTTCAAAGCCGATTAAACATTTGCTAGGTCGGGCGGTCAACCCGGCTTCTTTTAGTCTTTTGAGGAGCATAGCGACCGTAGCAATATGTTCTTCTTAGTTATCCGTTGCAATAAGTATGTCGTCCATGAAATTATGAATATTTGGACTTTGCAAGTGTTCCAAAAGCTTTCTCATCATTCTGGTGAAGACTCCTGGTGCATTGTGTAAAACGAAAGGCATAACATTAAAAGTATAATGTCCTTCGCTGGTGCTAAAGGCTAACAGGGGTTTAATTTCCTCCTTGACTGGTATTTGGTAATAACATTTACTCAGGTCAATCTTGGAGAAAATTTTTGCCTTGCTTAGCTTGGTAAACAGTTTTGAGGCGCTTGGGAGTAGTTCGGGCTGAAATTCTGTTACTGTGTTGAGTAATCGGTAGTCGATACACAGCCGAACTTCCTTATTCGGTTTCTGTAACAGTATTACACTTGAACCATAAGGAGATGTTCATTCATTCTAATTTCATAACCCTCCACTCTTAAAGGAGCATAGGCCTTCAACAAACACATGCCAAGTCCTTCTGTCACGTGCCATCATCTCAAGTTCTTTCCACGTTCTCCTCATCATTTTCACCTCTGTTTCCAGCTCTCTTCTCCATGTGCTTCTTGGTCTACCTGTGCCTCTCTTGCCCTGGGGATTCCAGAACAAGGACTGCCTTGTAATGCTATCAACAGGTTTCCTCAGTGTGTGTCCTATCCATCGCCATCGTCTTCTTCTCATCTCTTGTTCCACTGGCACTTGTCTAGTTCTTGTCCTTAGTTCCACGTTGGTAACCTTGTCATACTATTTTAATCCCTCTATTCTACGCAAGCACCCATTTATGAAAGTCTGTAGCTTTTTGGTTGTTGCCTTTGTTGTTCTGCATGTCTCAGAGCCATACAATAGGACTGACTTCACATTTGAGTTAAAGATTCTTATTTTCGTGTTGGATCCGATTTCTATTGATCTCCATATATTTCCCAATGCAATGAAAGCTCCTCTTGCTTTTTGTATTCTTAGTTTGATATCACTGTCTGTCCCTCTGACTTTGTCTATATTGCTGCCAAGATATGTGTACGATTCTACATCTTGTAGTGGTGTTTCTTCAAGTTCAACCTTGTTATCATTACCTGCATTTATTCTCATTATCTTTGTCTTTTCCCTGTGTATTTTCAGACCCAATTGCTGCGACCTCTCATCGAGTGTTTTCAATTAGTCTTGCATCTGATTACGGTTATGGGACAGAACAGCAAGTCATCAGCAAAATCCATATCATCCAACTGCTTAGTCAGAGTCTAAGTAAATAAGTAAATAATATCCTGTGACAAGAGACTACCGTTTTCTTCCACGGATTATTTGCATCGAGCTAAGCTAACTTTAACTAGTTCCACAGTTTTGTTTATTCTTCTTTTTTTCGTTTCGTTGGATTATTTACTTTCTTGTTTCAGTATTTCTTTTCTTTTAGATTTTACGATCGCCCATTTGTTGTTTGTTTCTCATCATCGTATAGTTTTGTAGTACCTATATGTAATTTTTGTCTTTGTCACCTGTTTGTGGCTGACGAAGGGTAAAACCCGAAACGTCCCTTGTCTCATGTGAACTGTTATTAGTAAAACTGATTAAATACCGTTTTATTAGTTTATAAACTTAGTCAGAGTCTGCTGGATTCCATTTCTGTTGCGTGTTGTCGATGATCTCATAACCCAGTCTATTGCTAGTAAGAAAAGAAATGGAAACAAGAGGCATCCCTGTCGCACTCCTGTTTTTATCCCAAACGGTTCTGTAAGCTGTCCTTCGTGAAGAACTCTGCATGTCATGTCTTCATATGTTTTCTTTATTAAATTAATGATCTTCAGGGGAACTCCATAATGCCTCATCAATTTCCAAAGTGATTCTCTGTCTACACTGTCAAATGCCTTTTCGTAGTCCACAAATCCGATATATAGTGGTGAATTCCATTCCAGACTTTGTTCAACTATTATTCTCAAAGTGGCTATCTGGTCTGTACAGGATCTGTTTTGTCGAAAACCTGCTTGTTCATCTCTCAGTTTCTTGTCTATGGACTCTTTTAATCTCTCAAGGATAATCTTATTTAATACTTTTCCTGGCACTGATAGTAACATTGTTCCTCTATAATTTGTGCACTCTTGTAAATTTCCCTTCTTAGGCAACTTAACCAGATATCCTTCCTTCCATTCTGCTGGTATCTCTTCCTTTTCCCAGACTTTACTAATTAATTTATATAACATCTCTGTAGCCGTGTCGATATCTGCTTTGATGGCCTCTGTTGGAACGCCATCAGGTCCAGACGCTTTTCCATTCTTAGAAGCTTTATGGCTTTCTTTATTTCTTCCTTCGTTGGTCTTTCACCGTTAATTTGTAGCTCTTCTTCTGCTGGCTGGATGTCCGGGGGGTTTTATGGAGCTGGTCTATTGAGAAGGTCCTCAAAATATTCTGTCCACCTCTTCATTTGCTCTTGTATTTTGCTGAGCAGTTTTCCATTCTTGTTTTTTATGAGGCAACTTGTTTGCTTGTATTTCCCTGTTAGCTGCTTTGTGCTGTTATACAATTCTCTCATATTTCCTTTGGCTGCAGCATTTTCTGCCTTTCTTGCCAACTTGTCTCTTTTGATACTTCTTTTTTTAACTTCTTTGTTTGCTTCTGTGTACACTTCTTCCGTCTTGGCTTTGGAACTTCTGGTTTTGCTTGTGCTTAAATCTGCTTTCTTGTTTTTTCTGTCTTTTATCTTATTGATGGTTTCTGTTGTTATCCATGCTTTTTGTTGTCGTTTTCTTTTCCCCAGTATTTCTTCACATGTCTCATTCCATACAGTTTTGAATTGCTGCCAATAGTCTTCTGTATTCTCTAGATCTTCCAGCTGTTGGAGCACTTGGAATTTGTTGGATATTGTGACCGCAAATTTGTCTCTTGTTTCTTGATTTCTTAGATGTCCTACATTAAATTATTGTCTATAATTTTGCATTGTTGCATATCTCATGAGTTCCATTTTTACTTTGGCTATCAGAAGGTGGTGGTCTGATGCCACATCTGCTCCTCTATATACCTTAACATCCTGCAATGATGATCTAAACTTCTTTTTTAAGCATATATGATCAATCTGATTTTCTGTTCTATGGTCTGGTGATATCCATGTTGCCTTGTGTATTCTCTTATGTGGAAACATGCTTACTCCTATAGCCAGTTGATTTGAAGCATAGTTCTCCATTTTCATTCATTATTCCTAGCCCATGTTTTACCATGACTTCTTCAAAGCCGGTGTTGACTGTACCTATCTTTGCATTCATGTCACCCATCAAAATTGTGATGTCTCTTCTTTGTACTTTTTCCATAATTTCCTGTAGTCTGGTATAAAATGCTTCTTTCACAGACTCTTCTTTGTCATTTTTTGGTGCATACTATTGGATGACATTTACATTTATTTTCTATTTAGCTGTTTTAAAAGTAGCTGTTATTATTCTGGGTCCAACGGCTTCTCATTCAATTAGTGCTTTCTGTGCTTCTTTAGAGGACATAAGAGCTACCCCTTCACTGTGGTGTGAACTTTCGTCTTCATGACCTGAGGACAGCACCAATTCACCTGTGATGAGTTTCTTCTTGTCTACCCCCTTCCACTTTGTTTCACACATTCCAGAACCTCTATTTTATATTCCCACATTTCTGCTGCTAAATGTACCAATTTCCCTTGTTCGTTTAATGTTCGAACATTCCAGGTGCCAAATCTGGAAGTTATCCTAGAAGAAAGAAGGTTAGTCAGTAACACACTTAAGGTTGGTCGCTGCTAGGTCCCATCCTAGTTTTAGCCGTTACATTTAACTCAGATATGTACCTAAATGCTGAGACAACTGTCTCATTGGCCTTCTGGTCTGTCAGTGACCGTCGTAAGGCTTCTAGCGGGCCCTTAATAGGTCTGCCGAATAAAAGCGTAGCTGGCGGTAGCCCTGTAGATGCCTGGGGGACTTCCCTGTAGACGAACAAGACTGCAGGAATGAAAAGGTCCAAATCTTCTGGCTTTTCCTGTCCCAGCTTACTTAACATCATGGTGAGGCTTCCGTTGACACGGACTACTAACCCACTTCATGCCAGATGGTAGGGGCTGATGTAGATGTGCTGGTCCCTCAAGATCTTGAAGATCTCCATTAACAGGCTACGGAACTGGGATCCGCTATCCGTCTAAACTTGTTGAGGAAATCCCAGCCGTGTGAAAATCTGCACTAGGGCTTCTGCGAGATGCTTGGAGTCCGTGCATGTTAGCGGTATAGCTTCGACCCACATAGTGCAGGTGTCGACTAAGGTCAGGATAAACCTGTTCCTTCGTTTAGTCCTTTCAAGGGGTGCTATAATGTCGACTGCTACCCGTTCAAATGGTGTCCCCACTATTGGCATTGTGGGTTTCCAATGTTTTGGTGCCACACGTTGGCACTTGGCGCAGGATTTAATGTATCTGATATGTCAGTGTTCAATTCCTGGTCACTAATAGTGAGTGGATATACGTT